>VZSC01015686.1:12239-110803 GCA_013398225.1 Steatornis caripensis
ATTCCCAAGCCGCCTCACATGTTTTACAGGGTATTTTGACTTTCCGTTTTACAGGTCCAAAGCACTAAGCAAATAAAAAGTCTATTTCTTCCAGATTTTCAAGCGTCAATTTTTACAAGGCCAGAAGCACAAACACAGTTCCTGTGGACCAGGGAAGCCTCAGCCGTTAGCGTTTATCAAAGATGCAGCCGTCTTTCCCAGCTGTCAGGTTTTGTGCTCCCTGCGCACAAGAGTTCACCGTTTCCCAAATTAACGTGGTGCCATTCACTTTTTTCTAAGCTCTTTGCATTCTTGAGACAAACTTTTTCCTGAAAAGGTAAAATAACCTGTCACGGGACCCTTCAGACTAACGGCATCAGATGACAAACAGCACCACGCATGAGCATGCTGCCCCATTTCCCCCGTCTTTACGTTTTCCGTCAATCTCCTACGCGCATGCAGGTTCGCGTTTCCCGCAAAGCGCGCTCTGAATTGGCCAAAGCTGTTCATCCTTTCCTTTTTCTCCCTCTTCCTGCCCTTACGGACACGCCGTTGCTTTGCACACACGCTGAAGTCCTGCGATCGGCACACAACGTACCATAGCCGCGGCAGCCCGAGGCTGCACCACGCCAATCGACTGAGAGATACAACAGGCAATCTCTTGGGCTCAAGGCAGGTCAGTCTTTGGCCTTGACAACTCCGTCTTCAAGCAGGGACGTGAATTATGGTAATGGTGGTGGTGTGGGTATCTGTCCAGCTGGACTGAAGCTGGAGACATTACCTGGGGTCACACAGCCATGTTTTCCAGACGCTACCAGCCAGGGCTGGATTTACGCTGCTCATCTACTGTATGTTAGGGTTGTAAAATTTGGTCTTTCTTTCCGCGCTGCCCTTCCCTTCCAGATTGATTTTATTAACAGCTCTTTTTATGGGCACTATAAAACACTGTTCCACATTTGGACCCCTTTTAAGAGGACAAATTTCCTCATAGATCTTCTGTTACTTGAGGGCTACTCTCCAAGCACACTCCTCATTTCCCCTGGTTTTTCTCACTGGGCACGCATCCTCTCTTTGTCCCCTTCAAAGGAGGTCGAACCAATGACACAACTAGTCAAGTACTGAAATATCGCAGCTGGTTTCTCCGAGGTGCATACGTTGCACATTCTTACTCCCAAAATGTAAGGAAGAACGCTGAGGACTCGCGGCCTTCAGGTCCTTTGGGTCAGCTCAAATCAGCTGCTGGAAAACCTAAGCGAACGCTGCTTCTTTTGTGATTTATACTTTACTTTCCCCATTCTCGTTTCACGAATAAAACACAATGTCTTATTTTCCACTGAATGACAGCACTGCAGTTCAGCAAATTAATAAAATCACTCACCAGCTCTGTACGTTGATTACTTTCTCTCTTTTATCACACAAGAAAATGTCAAATCCTCAGGCCTTTAACTTGACTCTTTCAGAAGCATTTGAGCAGTTTCTCACCTCCGAAACTACCAGCTTACATGGGCTGCTCCATACACAACCCCAGATCTAATTTCCGATTTTATCATAGCTGCAAACCAAATCCTATGGGCCTGACTCCCAGCACAGCCCCGTTTCAAGCAGCGAGGCCGAATCTGCTGTCTGGAACTGAAATCGCTGGAGAACACGCTATCAGATACAGAGACTTTAGGCTTGATTTTCATCTTGATGCTGAACCGCAAAACACCAGCCTTAGCTAAGCCTGAGCACCCAGCCCTCAGCTCGCGCAGTGCTATCTAGCAGCCAGCCGGCTGAGGTGCTTAGGAGGGATCGCTCACTGCAGCGCCCAGGCGTCAGACACTGCGGTTAGGATTAACGTGTCAACGCAGGTGAGCCCTAAGCCCCCCGCCCTGCCTGCGCTCTCCTCCGCAGCCGTTTCTCCGCTACCAGTAAAGGCACTAGAGCTTTTTTTGCTCTCTTTGATCTAGTCTGGTGCATTACGGTCCTCTCCCTAGCGTGGGCTAGCAGGTTGTACGCGGCCTTGTGTCTCTAACTGAACATACCAATGAACTTCGGACTGAGGGCTTGGATCCTGCCACGTCAAAGAGGGTGCCTCACGGAAAGCAAGCGAGCCCACGCTGGTGGCTGCGGGCCACGCAACGCAGTCCCGGAGCGCAGCCGCGCTGCTCAGCGGCGCCAAGAAATCGGAGCCAGCAGCACAGCCCTGACAACACCGCCGCCTCGACCCACGCTGTGCCGCAGCCCCTCCCAGAGAAGCCCACCCTCTAGCGATAATTTTATACGAATAAAGTGCTTCTCTTCTCGCTTTCCCGGCGCTCCGTTTCGCTAAGGCATTGCCCCTTTTCTCCGGCCCGCGTACGGGCACACTGCTAAACGCTCAGTGTCTCGCTCCCTCCTCCTCTCCCTCGCTCTCTAAACTTCTCCTACCTTGTTTTAGCCAATCGCACAGGGGCACATTCTAGCCTGAGCTTCATTAGTATAAGACACAAAAATAGAAGTACATTCTCTTTTGTAGTTCTCTCTGTTGGTTCATCAGCGGCATGAAGGTAAAATAATTAAATGTTTGTCTAGTGAAAAAAATAAAACCAAGCGAGACTGGTTTTGTGCTTTGCTTGAGCGCGAGCGTGGAGACCTAGGGTCTCTTGTGATACTCAGGCTTTGCCCTCGCCGCTCTCCAGAGCTATAAAAACGCCTGATGATGATACCTCCCTCCTTCCCTCCTCCTCAGTTCAAAAATAAACACACGACGGAGACTTCAGCTCAGGAGAAGCTGGCAAAACGTCTCTGCTACAAAGCACAAACCTCCAGCAAATCCCCTTCAAAACTTTTACCCAAATCTCCCCAAATCCTGCCTGGCAATTCTCTCGGCACCTCCAAAAGCTCTCCCAGAGACAAGGGAGCCGGAGGAGCAGGCGTGTGCCTGCGCGGACCAAGCTCAGCACGGGAGATGTTCAAAAAACATTAGCGAGTTGATTTGATCCTTCACCAAAATACTTTCTGCTTTTCCTTCCTAACACTTCACTGCCCACGACGTGGCAGGCTGAGCCGATGTGACACACTGTCGAAACACATTTTTTTTTTTTTAACAGCAAAAATTAAACCTAGACTTCAAAGGTAAAAGTGGCCCCTTTGAGTCCCTCCACCATTATGTGACATCCCTGCCGGAGAAACCAAAGGCTCTGAGAGCAACTTGCTGGGAAACGGCTCCAGTGAACTGGTTGGAGCTCCAGTCACAGCGACAGGACTAGCAGCAGCCATCTCCTGGGTTTCGCCTTGTCTTTTAAGCTCACATTAGTTAATAAAAGTAACCACAGAGGTGCAAAAGCGCCCGAGCATTCGTCGATCCCCAGACATGAACCTATGATAAGATGCTGTTCATTGATTCCGTTACGTAACAAGCAAATATTACCTAAATCATTCTGCTGGCACTAGAAATACTATCTGCTACCAAAGAAAAAGGACCACAAACGCCATCATTGCTAACTCTCTAAATTCATACATTGTTGTTTATTACTGCTATTGTACTAGTAATGACCTATTTACCACAAGGCTACTGAGGATGTCAAATCCAAAATGCCTTTGCGTTCCCTGCTGGAGTCCGAGATTGCTACCGATGAGCTTCGTGACTTGATGTAAAGGAAATGAGTCGAGTTTAAGGCTACTGGCACTCATTTTTGGATAAATGCCAGGGAAATTTTAGCGAGAGTCTTCAAAGCAACAATAAAACACCCTGGATCCGAGTCAGAGTGGGCAGGCATCTCCGTGTAAACCCGCGAGCAGCAGAGGTCTGTCTCTGCACACGCAATAACCGTGCACACAAGAAACGACGTAAGAATCATAGAATCATAGAATGGTAGGGGTTGGAAGGGACCTCTAGAGATCATCTAGTCCAACCCCCCTGCTAAAGAATCCCGCGTGTCCAAATTCGTATGCGGTAACGGGTATATATTTGGTTCTCCGAAGCCACACACAACTCAAGATTTCTCGCCTGCACAGAGGGTCACCTCTACATCGCTGCGTGGGTGCGCAATTACACGTCCGCACACCCACAACGCCCATGCAGGTAACTTCGGAGGTGTCTAGCTGCAAATCAGTGGCTTGTCACACACTATGTGTGTTTGTGAGCATGCAACAGCCAATAAGCATTTTATATTCTTCACTTTTAATTACATCAGGTAGTAAACAACAGCCTTTTCTCGGGGCTGGATGGGTAGCAGGTATGTGTAGAAAGCACCTTACAATTGCCCTGGGAACAGGCAAATGCCTGGCCACATTCATTAATACAAACTCCAAGGAGACTAAACCTTTATGTTTTTTGTCCAGAAACTGGTTGCATATTTACTATTATTTAAAAATTATTCTCCTGAAAGTGGAGCAGATAGGTTTAATTTACTGGTATCGTATATCAATACATGATAGTCTAAGGTGAAAATTTAACATCTGATGGCCTCAAGAATCTTGTGACTCCCTAACAACCTAGGAAAGCTCGGAAGCCTTGGTTGACCAAGAATCTGGTTCATGGTTTCGAAGGTCCTGGGCTCATTTCCAGACTCCCGGAATCCCTCCCCAGTGTTCTCCCCCGTCAGGTCCATCAGGATTAGCAAGAACCCTGGAGTTTCAGCTCACAGTTTTAAAATGGCTGGTGCTACTGCACGTAAAGAAAATGGGGAAACAAAGCCCGTTCTGTATTTACGCATCAGCATAAACTAGGGAGAGTTTATAAATAAGCAGCCCAGGATGGGACGGAATTATTTAAGAATTAAGGGGGGGTTTTGTGTTAGAAGAACTCCTCAATGCTCTTGGTAATGAATATAGAAGCCTTCTTAAAAATAAGATACTGAGGCTGTTGGACACAGATAAGACTCTATATCCCTGTGTCTCAAGCACCCTGGCTGACCAGATGCTGCCTGCGCTTTCTGAAGTCACTCATAAATCCAGGGGACTTCTGACTACACTGCAGAGATCAGGAAGGTTTGGCATAGGCTACTGAACTGCCAAGATAAATCCTTTCCTTACAGCCAAGTCCACCTCTATCGATCTTGCAAAAGCAGTAATCCAAACACCGATTCCAGCGTATGAAGCATCTCACTTACTTGTTTCTTCTTCTTTAGGACGGGCGTCAAAACCAAGACTTACTCACAGCGCAAGCTCCTCGCACCTATAACCACAGCCTACGCCGGCCTCACCACCAAACCAAACCTTGACCTTTTCCGTAACCAGTCTTTCCAGGTTCGCAAAGCATTGATTGGCACAGGACCCCACAGTCAGTGACGGATGGGACTGACCGGCTTGCGAGTCTCCAACGCCCAGCTTTCCAGCACAGTCAAACTGGCAAATCCTACCATCTGATTAAGACTGGAATCCACTCCAGGCAGTAATAATAAAATATTCCCTTCCTCTCTGCTCCAGTGTGACCAACGGCCCCATTTCCAGAGCCCTTCCACTCGTGAATCCATCTGTCCTTGGAGGTCTACTGCTCCCCTCCGCAGTTGCCATTAGAATAAACTCTATTTTGTGCAAATCCTGCTGGTGCCGCCCTTTCGAGCTGTGCTGCCCAGAGCGGCCTGCACATGCGGAAACACAGCCCTCCTCACAATTCAGGGCGCTCTGTGCTTGAAAAGAAAATATTTGAATCTTCGAAATTTTTGAATCATCTGTTTTGCTCGAAGCCAAAGGAAGACTGTTCCCTTGAGTATCTGTTCCAGGTATTTTCTCCAGTCTCATGAGAACTGTCCCACGTGAAGGTACTTCAGTTTTTTCCAGAAATACAAATGCATGGCCTAGTAGATTACTGCATTACTGATTTTCTGCATGTTCTAATTTGTCTTGATCTCCAGCCTGTTTTCCCTTTGTTACACCGTTCCTCTGTACTTTAGGCTTCACCTCCTGTGTTTTATCCCTCTCCCTCTTTCATCCGCACCCTCTCAATTTGGAAAAGCCTGAATTTCCCCTTGCCTCACCTCCTTCTCAGACTGCGGACGGTTTCTCTGCAGGACAGTCTCTTCAGATTCATCCCAACTTGGTAAACCTACAGCAAACCCTCCTTCTATTTCTCTCTGTTGCTCTAAGCCAGTAATTTAAACATGAAGGCATTTCATACCCTGTCAGCAGAAACAAGGACTAGAGACTGTATCTACGACTAACGTGAAAAGACTCATTGGCCACACCGTGCTGTCCTGTCCCACGAGGAAAACTTCCTCCTTGCCCAAGCAGGGAGGTCAGCGTAGCTCCCGCTCAGTAACAGCGCGCAGCACCATCGCTCCCCAGGATGGGATCGAGCGGTGACAGATACATTTCCGCTGGGCATGAAGGGACAGTCCCAGCGAGACAAGGCGAGGGGGACACACTCGGAAGCGAGGAGGGAGATCAGACGAGACATCGCCTATCTGGGGTCGACTGCTTACATTTTGGGCCATTCTGTTGGAAAATCTAAGAGTCTGGCTGTCAGGAAAATCTCCCGTTTCCTTGGATGTCAGTCTCAAACCCTCACCTGTCTGTAAACCTGATTTCCAAACAGATGCCTGATCTTCGAGGAGCCCGGTTTGCCTCCTGGGTTGCTCACTTCTTCTTGCCCCACCACTGGAGTCCAGCTCCCAGGACTGCACCCGAGGCAGTACAAGAGACAGGAGGAGACCAGGTCTAAAGCGACGTTCTGGAAGCAGCCAGTGAGCAGTTAGCTCGAGTCTCCGACACACAAAGCAGAGGCACCTAGTCAGCAATCTGCACAACCCTGAGCCAGGTTGTGAGCTTGGGGAAATGACAGCTCATAAAAGCCCGCGACAGGCAGAGCGAAGCAGAGCCGAGCTCCCAGGAGGAGTGGGACGCTTGTCCCATGAGACGGGGTGGCTCGGCAGCAGAGCTGAGCTCTGCCCGGACACACTGCTGCTTTAGTCTCCACATGGCACTTGTCAAGAACTAGATTCAACGCAAATCACCGTCGGCAGCCCTGAAAGCTCAAGATGGACAAGAAACAAGATAAAACCTCCCTCACAAATGCACCACATACAAGAGAAATGTCAGGCGCACCACGCTGGCCTTTCCGGAGACTGCTGGGAATGGCACTGATGACATCTGTTGGCTTCACGACTTATTTCTGCCAAGACAAACACACCATACCCTGCCAGACACCAGAAGCCTTTAACACTGACGGACTTCAACCAGTCTCTTAAAGAGGTTGAGAATATACATAGTGAAAGATAAATACCTGATGACTAGGCAGCTGTAATGCCTGTGTTGCACAATCTGATCTAAAAGAGGGGATCGGAGTAAATAGCACAGTACGGCTCCAGCTCTATCACTCATACTGCCTAGGGAAAACAGGAGCTCCCTGTGTGTGGGCAACAGTCCATCCTGACCACCTCAGCCCTAGTCGGCAAGATACAGTGTGGTCCTCTCCAAAGGGGGCTTATCCTATAGAAACCCCGGGGCTTCCACCTTCCAACTCCCCATGCTCACCACCAGTAAACCACCTCACGGTGTTTCTCAAGAGACGACAGGAGGGCCGGTTCAGAGCAGAAGGCCCCGGGACGCTCCACGCACTGCCCCACCTGTGACACGACCCCGGGGGAGGTCTTCCATGGCCACTGCAAGGAAGAAGGGATTCAAATAAACTGTGGAAGGAAGCTGAAAATAACAATCCAGAAAGCTGCAAACATCTGGAAGACCAGTGCTTTGCTCTACAATTCTGAATTGATTTCTTGCCTCAAATAGACTTCTAGACGGATTGCAATTAAAATGAGTTATACAATGCTGTAAAAATGTTACTCGTTTCCGTTTCAGATTTTATTTTTGCATCTTTGCTTTCTAGATCCTTTTGCATTTCAACAGCCAGTCCTTGGATTTTAACTCTCTTTTTCTTTCCACTCTTCTTCTGGCCAAATAGCTCTGCAGCCCTTTTTACATCCCTTACTACAAGGATTATGCTGTTGGTGGCTTACACGTAAGCCTTGTAACACTTCCCTATGAAAAGCTGGTCAGTGGTGAAAATACCCACTGTGAGCATTGACTGCAGCTGCTGAGAAAAATGCTCAGAGGTTTCTGTGAGTTATCAGAGGCAATTGTTTTGTGAGCCATCCTGAACCCTCAGGATACCCTTGTTGCATGCCTCCAGGACATAAATTTCCATCTATTGTCCTGATTCCCCACTCGCAAGCCACAGGGAGGGAAGAAAACAGTGAGGAAGGATGGACTATGGGAAAACAGCTTCGCTTTTCTGAAAAGCTTGTAAAGCAAGTCCAGCTACCACTGAAAAGGGCAGTGCTACCATCAGCCCCACTGCGGCCGTTTGTGGGCCACCGCCACGCGGGGATGGACGTGAAAACAAGGCGATAAGACATGGGATTTCCAGCTAGCCCAGCAGCAGGAATGTCAGACACCAAGCCCAGCCCTCAAGAGCATCAGGGTTAAGTTTTACAGATGCATCGGGCTCTTACCAGCACAGCAGTCCCTTGGCACTTACCCTGTACAACCTTAGTCTTGAGCTCCTGTGGATAATACAGAAAACTGCTAGTAGTCCCAAGCCTTTCATCTCCATTTGACTTTTGAGGGTTTTCAGGCACCCATTTCCATTTTAAAACAGAAAAAGTACTTGAGTATTTATATAGCACAAAGGCTTTTAAGTAACCCAACTTCAGAAGATATTTTCAAGATGCTGGAATGAAGCATGCCACATATTATTATTGTCGTTGTTGTTTGAATTTTAACCGGAGTTGGAAAAAAAACCTGCAAAGGTTCTACTGTCTGCAGTAGAAAGGAAAAAAAGAGCAATAAAAGAAACCTAAACCCACTGCTGGTGACAGTGAGATGCTTTCAGCTGTGGGAGAACTTTTCAAAGGGAAAAGTGGAAGTCTTTCACGACCATCCGAGACTAACCACTACAGACGTTTCCGGCCAGGTTTGACAGAACAGGAGGGAATGCGTCCCAGGGAACAACTTTCCTTTTGGGGAGAGGACGGCCAAACACCGAAGCTCTGAAAGGAAAGATCTGGGAAGTAAGACGCGAGCTCACGTCAGTCACTCAGGAGACAGCATGTCTCCAGGAGACAGCACTTGCAGGGGGACCCCGCCATCCAGAGCGGGGCTGGGCTGCCTTGGGTGGCTTTTGTGCCATGTCTTTGTGCACTGTGAGCCTCTCCCGTATCTCTTTACCGGCTACGAGGCGAGGATTATTGGTTACCCTGAACGGTTCTGCCCTGGAGCTTACGCCATGGAAGACTGCAAAGCTACCGCTCCAAAGCTACTATTTTTACTTCGGTATTTCTACTTAACGCAGATTAATTTCTTAACCGCACAGAAATGCCACAAAAGGCTTAGAGAAACAAAAAAGCCTAATTTGGATCAATTAATAACAGAGAGCAACTGTATTATTAATGAGTAACGACTGAAGGCTCTAAAGAGGTATAGAGAACTCACCTAGCTGAACGCTGCTTAAAGCAGCGAAAATTGTAACGATGCAACCTGGCGCTGCACATGCAAAATATCTGAGGCCAAATTAATCTTTGGTGGAACCCTGCTGACCTCACTGGGCACCTCGTCTCTGTTGGGACCTCAGGCGGAATTCAGGGCTTGCTCTTAACTAAAGGAGGGAGCAGTGCGGGTGGGAGCGCCGGTCTGCCAGAGGGGCCCCGCAAAGGCTGTCTGCCCCTCTCCCCTTTGCCTGCCAAGGGCAGAGTGGAATTTTTCCGCAATCCTCGGTCTGCTGGAATCTCATCTGCCTTGAATACAGTACTTTTCATCCCCACTGTCAAACCATTTAACGGGAAAGGGCAATTTCCTCCTGCGCGTTTCGCAGAAAGAGAAACAAAGATGTAGAAAGGTGAAACGGGCTCTGCAGCATCACCCGTGGGGCCGCAGAGAGGCTGGAACTGGGGGGCAGTTCCCCCAAAGCCCAGCCCTGGGAGCACCCTGTCACTCCCCAGCGGCTCCGAACACTGGGCAGATGCGCATAGCTCAGAGGGGGCTTTTGAACCAAATACAGAGAGCCCTGATGGCTGGCGCACTGAAGAGCACATCCCCTCTGCTCAGCTCATGAGTATGCCCTGGTTATAGCAGAGATTTTTTGTGGTTTTAAAAATACAGACGATTTAAATTCTCTTGTCGCTAAGCATCAGAAACCCACGAGCTAATGGGGGTGAAGACAGAGTGCTCTGGATAAACAGGTTATTCTGTCACCATCAATTATTGTGTCTCTCTCAATTTTCTCTACAGCGTGTGTCTCAGACACTGTCCCAGACAGGGCACGGAGCTGCCTGCACTCCTGGTTTCAGCCAGCACGGCAATTTACTGCCTCCTTGGGAAGGCTTTGGTATTTTAAAACCACAACGGAGCTTTCTCTCTGCTTGAAAGGCAACCACTAGCTTAGCCGCCGCGGAAGTATTTGCAGTGCCCTGGGAGATGAAAGCAGCTCAAAACCTTTCATTTTTATTGGGCAAGTTAAAAATAAACAAACAAGTCCTTTTCTTTACTTCCCTCAACTCTGCTCGTGCCCATTCCCCTCCTAGGCTTTTGAAGCATCCTTCAGAAATGCAGGGATTCAATGGAACAGCCTGGATTTAAGCCTGGGATTAGAGACGGAGAAACCGAGATACGGCACTGTCGAGAGGATAAGAGCACCCAAGCACTACGCTCTGCTCGGTGCCCCACTGCTTCCCGTCCCCCGGCGCGTGCTGTGACGCACAACAGCCGCTGGAGCCCGGGGTGTAGGATTCAAACCCCTGACATTACGGCTGGCTGACCTGAGCCAGATCCATCCTACTTGGTTTTTCGTTTGTGCTCCTCGGTCTCTCCATAATTCATGATGCTCCCCCGTCCCCGCGAAGCCTAGTGAGCAAGAAGAAAACTGCACGTCCTCTCTCGTCCCCTTACGTTAAGGCATATGATAGCACGACTGCCGATGGGACCAGACAAGTGCTCTTACGGCTGCGGAAGCCGTTAAAATGGGGTTCAACCCTCTCCAACTTTCACCCTCGGCGTGTGCGGCAGGCTCAGCCACCGTGCTCTGCTAGGCGTTGGAAATGAGCTTGTGGGGAGAGCCGCGCAAGAGCAGGAGACGAGGCTAAAAGTGGATGTTGACTTCACTCTCCCATTTGGGTGTAGGCGGGTGGAGGTGGGTGGCCGTGAGCAGGGGGGAGGCGGAGGGGGCACCGTTTATTTCCAGCTGCACCCATGTGCGATTTCTCTCAGTGGTGAGATTTTATAGAAAACAGCAGGGGGTGGGGAGTGGGGGGAACCAAAAAGGAAAATCGCGGAGTCTTTGCAGGAAAACATGTTAAGGAAGAGAAGAAAAGTCGTTATCATCATCACAGCCCTGAGACCCTGCTATTGTTACTGCGGGCTTTAAAAATATCACAAAACCCAAGGCTACTGGGACTATGTTTCTGCATCGCACACAACTGCGCACGATGGAAATAAGGCCACTTGACCGAGAGGCACACACCGATGTGCGGTAACAAAATGATGTTAAAAAACGCTGCTTGCAGAAAGCCTGCCTCCTAACAAATTGCAAGGTTTTCTTCACTCCCAGAGATTATGTAATATGCTCTTGCCTGCTGCTGACTCATATTTTCCAAAATGTATCTAGGAAGGAAAACATATGCACATGTGGTTTAATCTATATGTTTCCCTGTATATGTGAAAAGAAATACGTACGAAGAGGCACAAATGCCTGCACACACACGCACATTGCTGCGTGCAAGGATGCGAGAGAGGGACAGGCTGGCATCTGTTCTGGAGACACATCAAACCACCACCATTTTCTGGGGCAAAACACAGCAACTGTTTAACACAGGGAGAGTAGGAGGAGAACAAGAAACCAGGAAGCTACGGGGGGGAGTGCTCTTACGGCTGCGGAAGCCGTTAAAATGGGGTTCAACCCTCTCCAACTTTCACCCTCGGCGTGTGCGGCAGGCTCAGCCACCGTGCTCTGCTAGGCGTTGGAAATGAGCTTGTGGGGAGAGCCGCGCAAGAGCAGGAGACGAGGCTAAAAGTGGATGTTGACTTCACTCTCCCATTTGGGTGTAGGCGGGTGGAGGTGGGTGGCCGTGAGCAGGGGGGAGGCGGAGGGGGCACCGTTTATTTCCAGCTGCACCCANGGCTCTGGGGACTACACGCAGTCTCACACCGAGCTTAAAATCGAGCCGGAAAAATGCTTTCGGGAGAGTTGGGGCCACTGTGGCAATCTGCAAATGGCAGCGGGCTGAGAGCGCCATCCCATCTCAGGGGCGCTGGCACCAGCACCCGGCTCGTCCGCACCCACTCCTGCAGCGGGGTGCTGGGGGCAGCGCGGGGAGCAAGGCCGGTGCGTTCCAAACCCCATACATCTAGGGTCTCGATCCTGTTAATGCCTGCGACTACGCTTCCCAGGCTCCAGGCATGCACCGAAGAAGCCAGGCTCCTCCTGGTTGAAGACTTACAAGACAGACGGTTAGTCCTAAGCATATTTGTTCCAAGTCTGCAGGTTTGTGGGGTTTCGTTTCTTTGCTCTGCACGCGTGTGTACTTTTAATTCTTTAGGAAAGACTTTTAGATGCTTCTGCAAAACCCTCGGCGTCTGGGAGATGAGATCGATCTGCTGCTGGGCATCGGATGAGAGATTCATCTACCCTGGACCAGAGGAGACTGAAAATCTATCCAAATGGTAACCCCCGATCACGAAATCAAGGCAGACGCTCTCCACTGATGACAGCTGACCGTCCTCGCCGCCCCAGCACGGGTGCCCCTGTTGGCAGCTCCTGGCAGAGGGGCGAGCTGCCTGCAATGACACCAACGCCCTGGCAAGCCCTCTCCTTGCCGAGACCGAGATGGCTGCCCCAAACAGCCACAACCGTCTTCCTTGCGCCGTCTCCTTCCCTTGCCTGTGCGTTTCGGCGAAAGCAGGAGGCGGCTCCCCCAGACAGCACCGCAGGCCCCCACAGCCCTTCTCGATGGTATAAGGCAGCGAGACGTGAGCCTGCCTCGGCCCTCCTCACCCTATCCAGACCTACGGAGAGGGAACAGTCCCTCGTTCCTGTATCAGGTAGGCACCCACGTATACACGTTCCTATATATAGGCACCATTAGTATTCTCTGGTTTAGGCATCCAGCTTTGCATATGTGCAACACCAGGGTAAGACAGTTCCAAATCTAATACCTAAAACTACATCAGAGTCGACTGCCATTTAAAGGATGCTCTTCCTCGTTTTACAGAAGCTTCGAAACATCCCATCGGGATTCAAAACCTCTCCTACAATTGTTACTTTTTAACTTAATTCTCAGGGAACTTCACACAAGACCAAACATCCAGCATGCTTAAAAGGCTTTGGAAGAAACCTTAAAAACAAACACTAAAGATTGATCGTGCTTTTCCAAGATTACACTAAAAGGGACTGAAGCTCAACTAGATAAGGAAAGAGAGTTGCATAAAATTAATCAGCACCTTATCAAGCCAGGGGGGAAGAATTTTAGATAACAAGCCTTCCCTAAATTTGGTATCAGAACAGAAACTTCGGCACACAAGCTATTAAAAAAAAAAACCTCGTCAGATATACTGAATACAGCACGGGAGAGTGGAAGCGCCAGAAATAGCACGGAGAACAGGGTCCACAGAAGTCCTTTGGAAAAAAACTCTCTTCTGATAATGCCAGCAAGAGCCTGATGCTTTTTTTCATACGGAACAATTTTACTTGACAAAACTTTTCTACAGATATGCCCAGCAAATTAGCCCATTGCTTATCAGGGCAAAAGACTGATCCTTAGGATATTTCTCTAAATTTGTATTTGTGCAGCTGCGGCCTTACTGCATTTTTCCAATTGTAAGAGACACCCCCCACACAGTCAGGATCTTTTGCTACTTTCAAAATCCTCGTAGTTCCGCTGATTCGTCTCCCGGCATCTTTCCGGCGTAAGCTGCAACCGCTCTCACAATCACGAGCTCTAAGCTCCCTTACAAGCGGCTCACAGACCCAAGAACTGGCACCAGCAGAAGCTTAACCCTTTAGAAACAGACATTCTCGGGGCAAATATCCTGAGTATCGAGAGGGAACTGATGCAAACCCCACCAGCAGCATGCAAGGAATTTCACTTGATGACTGGTGAGGCCGAGTCGGCTCTCTGGTGGCACGGGGCACATCCAGGGTGCTCAGGTTCATCCCTGCCCGTGTTGCAAACCCGTTGACAGTTATCCTCGTCATTCCAGGCAGGACACGCTCCACAAAGGTCACCACAGGAGGCAGGCAGGGGAGAAGAGCTCAGGACAGAGGCCGTGGTCTTGAGACGCAACAGATCAGTCAAGCAGGCCGCTTCCCCCACCGAAGCGGGAAGGACCACCCCACCTACAGATCCACGGCGGTCCCGTGGCAGGAACGCAGAGCTCCGTGGGGCGCGCCGTGGCACGGCAGCAACGTGGCACGGCAGCTTAGTTCGAGAGGGAGAGGAAGCCGGAGCACAGCGTTGCCCGTGCTTGTGGCGGGGCAGTAAGATAACCCAATGACAACAAAAGACCTAGAAATAACTTCGGGGGTTATCCAGAACAAAGAAAAAAAAAAAGGAAAGAAAAAAGGGACAGGCTGCCAGGTCGGGCTGCCTTCCCCCATGCTGTGGCAATGGGGTGATGCCACCCACTGAGACTGCTTTACCCCCGTGGCCGTAGCGTTGCCGTGGCAGGGCTGCCTGCTCTCAGCCCTGCACCCATGGGGCTACGACCGCCTGCCTTGCAAGTGCTGGTCAGGTCCCAGAGGAAGGCGACAGGGCTAGAGAAACAGTTCACCCCTCGGAGACTTGAACAAGATCGCAGAGCAAAGCGGCTTGCAGTGCAGCCTCTGCTTTACTTAGCCAGAGATGCTGCCTAAAATAGAAACGCAATCATTGCCAGCAGCCTATACGTTATGTTACATATGTCTCGGCTGATGCGAGAGAAGGGGCAGGCGCTAAGCCACATGGGACCTTCCACATGGGCACGGACAGACTTGTCTGCTACGCTGGGAGCTCCGAAATCCCCTCAAAGAGATCCTCCACCACACTGCGAGCAGCTCACTCCACGGCTCCCCAGCGCAAGCCTGTCCCTCCGACACTTCCAAACCGCACGGTTCAGATAAAAATGCACGAGCCAGAAACCAAGCGGCGTGCCTGCCCGCCCTGCTTCACTGAGGAGGCAGCACAGCCAAGCGGGCAGAGCTTTGCTCCTGCTCCCAGCTCTGCTGCTAACCCCCCGGCACGCCACACGCCGTGCTCTGACTGCCACGTGCCTCAGTTTCCCCGGCTCTGTGACCGGAGCAGGGGTAGCTCCCCAAAGCAGCACACTTCAATGAAATTTTCTGTATTAATAAACCAGTTGAAATCCAGACCTAATTCTTTAAATAGCTTCACGCAGGTGCTCCTTCACCCCCCTAAGGCCCTCTTGAACTCGGGTGGTAAAGCTTGCAGGCCTGCCCAACACGTTCATGAACAGGCGAGCTCCGAGGGCTCCTTGCCTTGAGCTCAGGCGTTGTAGTGAACGCGCCGTCAGCGCCGTGTTTCCGACAACGCAGGAGTAATACCCTACAAGAACTGGAAATAAGCAGTCGAGGCTGCACGGTCCTTTACTGGTGAGGAGGACAGCATGGCCCAGGACAACCTGGCCATGTCTGGGATCTTTCAGATTAAGACCCATTTGCACTCAGGAAAGAAATTCAACCATAACCAATAAAACAAACAAAAAAAAAATCACTGTTCCTCCAGCAGCTCTTCTTCCAGGAGCATCTATTTTTAGCGAGAAGCATAAATCACAACGGCTTGCCGTCTACAACAGTTCCAACAGGCAAAATCCAGCTACGCGTAGTTGGGCCAACACGGGCACACACGCGCGCTGGCCGCCCGTATCGCCACACCCCTGCCGCCTGACCCGAACAACAACGCTTTGCAGCTACAGGACGCTGCAGAAAGGGAAGAAACAGGAGTCCATTGGTCTTGGCTATGCCTCGGTAACCGGTGATGTTCCTCTTCTACAGCTGGGGAAGAGGAGTCGCGAGGTGGCGAAGGAACGTGGCCAAGGCCATACAGTAAACCAGCGGCAAAACCAGGACCCAGCAGAACAATCCTCTGCCATCGCTGTACCGCCAGAACAAACATCCTTCGCATCTCTTTGCAACAGGGCAATTATTACGTAATTATTAACACTAGGGAGTTTTCCTCAAGCTTCCTAACTTCTGGTCATGGGAGCTTCTGCACACAAGAGACAAATCCCTGCCTTTTATCAAAATAGCTCTCGTAACGTTTCGCTGGGAGACACACATGGATCACAGTTATCACACCCAGCTGAGAAAGGTACATGTTCCGAATGCAAAATCTAGACACCCCCCCCTCCTCACCAACACAGATGCATTATTAACAACACGCAGCACATCCAGATACGACACAGGCATAACGCAGACGGACATGCAAGCAAGCGAGCACCGTACACAAAGAGCACCGGCTCTCCCATCACAACCAGCGATCACTAAATACAGAAATCAAAGAACAACACCAAAATGAAATGAACAACACAGAAGAGGGGTTCCAGTCACAAATTAAAACAAAACAAAAACTTACATGGATTTTTGGCAATTTTCCTTCACACATTATACACAGCAGTTGGGCTGTGTACTGAATACCTGATCCAAAAAGAAATATAACCACATTACGCAAACAGACGGGGGCAGGAGTCAGGTGAACATGCAGCTCTTAACAACATCCATCTATGGGATGAGAAAGCACCTCTGCATTCCCACAGAAGAGCTCGAACCTGGGCAGCTCTTCATTCCCTACAATGCATAAGCAAGTGCTGTGCTGCTGCCATCCCGGGGGAAAATCCAAATGGCAGGACAGAAAAGAGCCATCACGTCAGAGGCCTCAGAGCTGTCCCGTCCCCCTTTTAACTTGTCATGCGAGGTTTAAAACAGAGGTGGGAAATATCCGGGGTGGGGGAGGAAGCGTCTAAAAAACCGCGAGGAAGCCCTCTTATTAGCCTTAAAGAACGAGCGTTAGGACAACAGCGAACGCGAGACTAGCGGGGAGCATCCTGACACGCATGCTTTTTCTGAAGCATCCAGAGAGGGAGAAACGCACCCTTTCCCCGAGGCGAGAAGGGTGCCCGAATCTTTCACACGGCGGATTGCCGCTCAGGAGGAATGGACTTTTTATGGACTGTGTGAAACAGGGTTGCTATGATACAGTCAGAGGCATTTTCATGAATCCTGTGGCAAACAACATTGAATCCTGTGCGAGCAGACGAACAGCGAGGCCGGTCTCCCATCACCCAGCCTTAGCAAACACACAGGAGCAATCATTGAAAGAGATTTGATGCATTATAAATATGCTATTAGCATACAAATGAATATTTTTTTTGTTCGGGGCTGTATTTTCCAGAGGGTCAGCGCTTTGATTTATTTAAAGGAATGATCCCTCTTCCCCATCCCTGGGCTCGAGCATCCCCACACACGTGAAGAACTCATAAACTGGGGGGGGGAGTTACGGGGCCAAACTGCCCCCAGGAACCCGACCACGGCCAGCCACACGCGTGACCCGAATCATCCCACAGAGCTTAGGGAGAATTTTACAGCATGCAAATTACACCTCGAATTTTGCAAGCACAACCGCTTACAAATACAGGGGGTCTACTGCAAGCGCCTGGGAACGCTGTTGCCCCAAAAAGCTGCTAACGCAGGCTGTCGTGGATTGAGCCGCGCCTGAAAAGTACGGCAAGACGGAGCTGTTTAACCGGCTAAAAGCTCCCGCAAACCAGGTGGTTCGAGGCTCCGCTGCAGGCTTGGAAAAACGCAAGATTGCACGTGCAAAACCCCAAAAATGGGGTTGGGGCAGGTGGCTCAAGGCCCGTTTGAAAAGGTGGCCACTGAGGACTGGGGATGGGAAAGAGGGATCAAGCTAAACAAGCAGAAACTCCAGCCCTTGCTCATTTTTTAGGCTTGTTTCCTCTCTGTCCCCCACAAGTCCAACGGGAAGCCTGACGTAACAGAAACAGTGTCGCCACAATAACAAAGTTTTTCTGCTCCCAACTTTTACGCTCATATTGCTCTGCATAAACCTGCTTTCTTTGACTCCAGCCTCTGGGAGAATAACAGGTGAGGAAGTTGTAATAAAATTACATTAATTCCTTCAAGCACGTTCCACGACGGAAAGAAAATAAGCTCCCGGCCATCGCTCCCCCAGTAGCCGAGCGTGCACGACCCCCTCGTCGTCCCCGTGCACCCACCGGCCGGAGATCCCCCCCGCAACACACAACTCCACCGACGGAACCAGAAAGGGGCTCGCGCAGGAATTCGCAATCGGACGCGGCAGCTCGCAACCCACGCGATGACCTACGCCGTCGCGTACGCGCACACCTCCCAGCTACCACCCAAGGAGCGCAAGCTCCAGCTCGAGGAATGCACTTTGCACGCACGAGAAAACCATGTTAGGTACCGAGCGTTCCTCGCAGAAATCTTACTGAAAGGTAAACACCTTCATGCCAGAGCGCTAACCTTGAGGAAAATAAACATTCAGGAACAGTTGCACCCCAGTTGTAACTCGCTGTTTGGGGCGGGGGGGTGGTGGGGGTGGTGGTGTCTCATTTTTCCACCCTTACTCCTCCAAACCGCTACGTTGCTTAGAACTGTTTCACTGAAAGGATCCTTTTGGCTGCTGTTTGACTGATTCCCTTTCCACCGTGATCTTTGCTCATTTATTATATTTCCAGGAGAGTCTGCAACCTATAAAACTAACGACATACGACAGCTAAAAGGAAAATAAAGCAAGTTTGAGCTGTTTAACAACCCAAACCATCCTCAGCATCAATTTTTTTTTTTTTTTTTTTTAAAAAAGAAGATTCACTCAGTCTCTTATGAAGTGGATACCTCTTGCACAGAGAGCTACAAGTGAAGAGGGGGAAACGGAGCCAGCAGGCACCGGAGCGTCTTCGCTGGGCTTTTATCACTGGGTCTTGGCTTTTCGACCCATTACAGTGGGCTACTGCCACTTCTTGTCAGCTTTGGGGGCTGACTGCTACCACCCCGGGGCCAACGGAACATTTTTTTGTCTCATTTATTTGCAGCCAAAGCCACTTTGAAAGTGCCAGATTTGCAGCATTTAACTCAATTTCTAATCATGCCACCAGCCGAAAAGAAATCCGCTCCTAAGCCCGGCTATGCATTTAACTTGCAGCAGACTCACTCGCACATGGAAATAACTATGCGTCTCCATCTATAAGCTCCAGCTATACCTTTATGAATCAGTTACATCTCCCCCCCTCCCCCGATGAGTAGAGGACATCAGATAAATAACAGATGGCTGGAATTAGCACGAACTAATTAAATTATCAAGGCAATATAATTCCAGTGAACATTAGCAAGAGACGTAAACATTTTCAAACTGAAATTTTTTTTTTTTTTTGAGCAATTCTGATTTTTCCGGAGGGGTATATAAAAAAATCAGTATATAAAAAAATCCTTACGACTTCTAAAAGAAATGCAGTACACAGACATATTTTCCAGAGGAAAAGGCATTACTCTTTTCAGACATTCCCTTCATATTCTCTCTAAACTTCATGCACTGACACTGGACACCCCCCCCCACCCCAAGCCAGCTCCGCTTCCAAGCTGTAAACGTTGCAATTTTGCTCCAGACATCTTTCAACAGAAGCACCTCTTAAGTAGTGGACACCTTTTTAGCGAGCCTGTAACATACATCTTAGCACTTCATTTTCAAGAAAATCAATGTAAATAAAGTCACGCAAAGCAACCCATCTCAAAATCTTGTTATCCTTGAGGTGGGCAAAGATTTTTCTTACGTACATTACCAATAATTACATACATATATACACACACGGAAGAAAAGAAACGCAAAATAAAATTTCTAGAGAAATCAAAGCAAAACCCAACCCCTCCGTATCTGTTGCTTTAGCGAAGAAAAACAAAGCATGCATTCCCCTTTTTCTCTTTGATCCCTCCTTCCCCCTTTGCAGAGATATAAACCGCATACAAACAGAAAAAAAGCCCAGCAGGTTCTGTTTCCGTCCCTCTCGCATCTCTAAAGCAAGGAGCTAGGCTACATCAGGGTGGACGTACAATTTGGAGGCTTTTGGGCTGAATATTGCAAAATCAAGTCAGATCATCGAGGCAACACAGATCAATAAAGTAAGTAGATTTTTTTTTTTTTTGTGGCCGAACGTTATTTTAGCAAAGATTTAATCCTTTAATAGGATTTCTCGTCCCCCCCTTAAAAACGTCCAGAGCTCGATTCAATTGCACACACCACCACCTCTCACCTGGCAGTGATGTGGTTACTCACAGACATCGCGCATTAACCGCTTGCTAGAAATCGCACACAAAACGCCTTATCGTTAGCTCGAGTCTCTGATTCAAAGGAAGCAAAACAACACAGCCAGTGCTTACCACAGAAAGATATTTTCGCTCCGCTTCTAACTAAATACGTATAGCTCTATCTCGCTAGCACAGAACGATACATGAATGGATTACTATTATTTATCACATTTAAAACCCAGGCAAAAGCAGCTACACTTACAGGCATACTTAAACGACAAGACATGACAAAAGATTTAGGGAGAGATAATATACCAACGTCATACATATCACAGCGAGGCCATGTTGAAGCTCAACGCGTATCCCCCCTCAGTAAGAAATCTCTCTCTCTCTCTTTCTCTCTCTCTCTCGCGCCTTTCTCTCTCTCTCTCTCTCGCTCTTGCTCTCTTGTTGAATTGCTAGTGGTAGTAGTAGCCCCCAACAGCTCAGGAGAAAAAATCCATTTAACGAGTGCCCAGGAAGAACATGAGTATGACATTCACAAGCAATAGCACCACAATCACTGCAAAAACGACCACCGTTTGAACATCCAAGGTCATGGTGCAATGCAGAACACTGTAGTGTTCAAGATGTGGGGCTGGTAGATTTGGAGAAGTCAACCTCTGCTCTGTAAGACTGTCCATACATCCACCATGCTAGAATAGAGGAGAAAACTGTTCCTGGTTTTGGTTTTGCTCGTAATGCTTTGTGGTCTGCTTTTGGTTTGTCCCCCTATCTGCTGTCTCTAGCTCATTCTGGAGCCCGCTAAGTGAAGCATCATCACAACCAGTGAGCACTTAAGATGCAAAATCCTTCCTTTAGGAAAAGAAAACGAGCGCTGTCTGCAAGCTTCTCTCTCTCTCTCTTCCCCCCTCTCTCTCCCGGTCTCTCTCTTGCTGGCTGGCTCGCTTTTTAATTCGTCAAGCCAGTGCAGATAAGAAGCCTGTGTGAGTGTGACAGCTCTGCAAGCTGCTGCGGCTGCATCTCTCGGTGCGAGGCGGACCCTTTCGCATACTAATCAGCTCCAGTGACCAGGCAGCGAAGGGATCCTGGCTGTCACTCAAACGCAAAAGGAAGCGCTGGCTCCATAAATACGCGAGTCTTCCGCCCGCCGTGACAGGTAGCGCCACGCAGGCATGTTTTTCCCCTCTACTTTTGCGGCGGTTCAGAAAACGGAGCTGTGCAGGGGGCCGGGAAGCCGGCGTCGCGGTCGGATGCCGACGCTGAGCTCCAGGAAGGCGTCTCCGGGCTTTCTGTGCAACGCAGATCCCGTCCCTCGCTGCCTTTGTGCGGCGGGGACACGTCTGCCCCGTCTGCACCGCCTGCGTTGAGCTTCGGATGGAAAATACTAAACACCAGCAAAAAGAGCCGGCGCTGCTAGGAGCCTGCTCAGACCAGGTAGGGGAGCAGGAGAAGGAGCGGGGAAGAAAAGCAGCCAAAATAACAAAATGGCAACCCTCGGTAGCTTGGAAAATCACTGTGAGCCTGGAACGTGGGAATCGTGGAAGGAAAATCGATTCTTTGGCTCTGTACAATACTATTCGCATCATCCCATCACAAATCTATCGCATAGCCTCTCTCCTCAGCACTGCACTGGGTTTCTTCATGCTAAGAGTTAAATAGCAATCTGTTTCTACAGACAGAGATGTATAAAAGGGGGGTGGAGGGAAGGACAGGTCGGGGGACCTCTATTCCTTCTACAGCCGCCAGAAAAGCTCATTCCTACATTAAATTCCCATACACACTCAGGGTTGACGGTCCAGGTGCCAGTTGCTATCCCAAATCTCATTCTTACATCCCAGAACCAGCAGTTACCTTAGAGAGGCGTCAAACACACACACAAAGATGTGCTCAGCTGGAAAGAGCAAACGATTTTACAGAGACAAATATAGAAACGTTGCCAATGCATATGCATAACGTGCTAAAATGTGCATACGGGGGCTGATCACCAGCACCTGCCAGGAAACCTGCTCCTCAGAACGTAGCCGGGACATTTGCACGCAGATGTGAGGCCAGCGTGCACCAAGCAAGCACTTATTTTGTTCTCCAGTAGCAAACAACAAGAGTTCAGGGGGATTTTAACGTTTAAACCTGAGCAGACGGGGCCTGGACTCGGCTCGTGCCAACGAGAGGCGGCCTTTCTTCCCATCGCGGCATCCTTCCAGGGCAGGTATTTTTCATCACCAGCACTTGGGGAAGGGACAGGTGGGATCATGCTCGTACTCCACCTTACCGTTCAACCCCATACTAAACCCAGCTGTTTACTGCAAGGCTTATTCTATTTCTCTTCCTTTGCTGTTCGGGTTGCCGGAAGGCCGCCTCAAAAGGAGCAGGCTTTTTCTATATCTGCCCCCAAGCACCATCAAAGCAGAGACCGTGTCGGGTGGGCACGGACTGAGTTTCCACAGTGTCCTCCCTCCTCGGCCTCCGCTGAGACCCAGTGGTTTGTGCAAGACCAATGCTCGTCCAATGCACCGTCCTCGTTTCTGACCAGCTTTGTAGCTGTGTGGGCCGTGATGTGCTCACGGACGCAGAGGGTGCGTTGTGCTCAGCAGCATTCGAAATAAGAACGGTTTGGGTTAATCAGGTGGGTTTTTTACCTCCCTCTCTTTTTTTCTTTTGTGTGAAAACTAAAAGCCAGAGGCCGTCTCCAGCAACAGAGACCCCCTGCTCTTGTTCAAGCAGAGAATTTCTCTTTCAGGGGGATGGCAAAAGGTGATTTTTCACCCATGTATTTACAAGAAGCTGCTTTAAACCTGCCCCAGGCAGGCAGCCCGGCTGCCCCATTAGCGCATGTGCCAGGCGGTGCCCGGGTGATGGATCTGCCTGACCGCCAGCTTCCCAGACCCACATTTCCTACGAAGTATGCATTTCCAGGCTAGCCAAGCTATCTGATGCAATTTCAGACTAATCAAACCAGCAAACATATAATAGATGTGAAGTACTCATTATTGTTACCGTCCTTTCCCAAAACAATACAGGCAATTTTCCAAACCCCAAGCCTGAACTCCCACAAACATCCAGGAAATTCCAGTTTCAGTCTCGGTAATAACAGTGACCTCTCCAAAACACACAACAGGCCGAAATTTAGAGGCATCTTTATGGCCAGTTAATCTTTTCCTCTAAACTGCAACGAGCACAGAGGGAGCCTGGGTGCAGGCCCCAGCCTCGGATTCAGCCTTACTTTTACAGGAAGCACAGCAGAGATGTTCCACCTGTCCACAGCAGCCCCGAGGGCCTGCAGACACCTCCGCGGACACAGCCCATCTCTCGCCGTGTCCTGCGCCGTTTGCGTCCTCTCAACGCCAAGAACGGGAAGCGAGCGGCAGGGTTTCAAGGCAGACTCCTCTGTGCCCTCGCATATAGACAGGGGGAGCAAAAACTGGGCAGGTAGAAGCAGCAGAGGCCTAAGAAATATCCAGAAAAAAGGTGCAGGAGCTATCACACATGCTCAATAGCTACTTCCGTAGCTGAAAAAAGAGGTTTTCGTTAGGAGCAATACGCCTGGCAGGACTCAGGCAGTCATTCTGCAAGAGCTGAGCCAGTCACAGCACAGGGGAGGGCAGAGATTATAAATAGAGGCAATGAAGCCAGCCCCCTGCCTGTCAGTGCCTGCCAGCTGCAGGCAGGAGGTCCCCCAATATATGCCGCTCACCGCGTACAGCTTCTGCGTCACGAGCAGCTGCAGAGCGCAGGGCGATAGCTGCGGAGACCCCACCGCCGTCCTTGCTGGCTCGAGGGGCTGGGACAGAGGCGGGCAGCGCTGCTGCAGCCCCGGAGGCTCCAGCCGCAGCATCCATCCTCCCCAGGTCACGCTCCAGAGCAAACGCCCCAAAACACGAGGGAGGAAAGCGCCGGGTGCCTTACCGCAGACAGATGCGGTNGTCCTCCCCAGGTCACACTCCAGAGCAAACGCCCCAAAACATGAGGGAGGAAAGCGCCGGGTGCCTTACCGCAGACAGATGCGGTTACTGGGCTCCAGTGAAAGTTGTGCACGTGACAGCTACCGAGAGTGATCAGCACAAATAGATTTACTGCACAGAAGCTTCTATCTAAATTACATTCACAGTATTCCCAATAGTACTTGCCGCTTTATATAATTTCCCATGCCTTCTGCGTGTACTAAATGTTAATTTTACTACAAAAATGGATGATGCGCTCTCTCAGAAGCCTCACTGAAAAAGAACACCTACACGTCAGGGGTTTATAGAAAACCACTGCAAAGTTTAACTTCATGTAACGCTTTCTGAAAAGTTCAGGCTAACCTTCTGTACAGAGCTAAGCTGAGGAACAAGAAGAAAAGATTTGTAATAGTTATATAAAATGCCACCTCCCCTTACAGCACAGCACATGCCCTGACGCTACAGTAGCTTTGAGGAGCACAGTTTGTAATGCAAGACCAGCCAGCGATGGCTTCTTCTGTACGAGAAAGCAGTTTCGAACTTCAGCACCTCTCCACCAGGCGTATCGATTAAGGAAGGAGCCAGCGCTCCCGCTAATACATCGCATATGCACATCTATATGCGTACATAAATCTGTACGTATGCATATCTGGGGAGAGAGAGAGAGAGAATGTATCCTGGACTCCCGAATAACAGAGAGATCAGAAGGGCCTCTACATTAATTACAATACGGTAATTTTGAGGCAAGCCTCTGGAGCCGATGATGCCAAGTCTTCATTCCGTACGTGTGCAATACATTGGGCTCAGCCCCGTGACCGTGACTCCCTCCAATGGATGTCTCCAGCAATCAGCACAACCCACTACTGCCAGCTAACAAACGGCTCTAACTCGGGAGCGAGGATTTAGACTTCGAATGCTTAAAGGTCCTACACTGCACTCCCCCTGACAGGTACGCTGTCTCCACATGAGCTGGCAGGGCTTCAGCTCCAATTCCCTGTTCTGCCGTAGATCCCCGGTGCAGATTAACAACCTCCACCGCAGCAATCTCTCGGATGTGCAGAGGCATCAATGTTTTCCGAACACATCAGCTCCATCTTCCATTAACTGCAAAAAAGAAGCACTCAAACTGGTAACCTCAACGCAGACCCAGTGAATTCTTTAATGCCGCTGTAGGAAGGAGCGTGGCTGAGCTCTGGGATTTGGCATGAGGAGCCCAACTCTGCCAGGCCAGAAAAACTTGCTCATCAGTCAGCCAAAGGGGATAAATCTTTTGGTGAACTTGAGAAAGTTTCAAACGAATCCCGCAGTGGCTTTGGATTCTGAGTGGGAATAAAACTATGGTCGCGTTGGTCTGGACTGGATGAAACTCACGGCCTAGGGGAAAACGGCTGCCAGCGATCATCAGTCCTGAACTGCTTCGGTTCCTTTGTATTCCCTCTCTGAGCACAAGCCCCATCTCAGACCTACGTGGCGCCATGAGAGAGGGTCAAACTTTTCCTTTGAATTAATACTGCCCCCAAAGAGGAACAGGCAGCAACGCTGGCCGGGGCTGTGTGGGCAGGAGACAGGCAACTGCTCTTCCACTCCCCATCTCCTCTGCTGGGCGCTCACCGACTGCTGCCTGCAACGCCCGGCACCAATGCGGGGTTTGAGTCGTGGACTCCATTAGAGATTATGAGAAGACCACCAAATTAATTATTTCTTTCTAAATCTAGCCAGGAATTAAACTCAGCGTTTCAGAGATTAAAGGCTAGTGGGATTATGATTCGCTAAGTTTCCAAAAAAGAGGATTTTCTTAAGCTGGGAGCTGCCTCTTTTTCCTTTCTCCTCACAGTAAGTCTGACCCGGAGCTCTCTCCTCCCAGCCTTCGGCCAGATGGGAGGCGCCAGCCCACGAGCTGCTGCAAAGAGCAGTTTTTTCCTCAAGAATCTCCGTAATCTTGTATGTTTACGGACTGGCTTCATGGGAAGCTTCGAGAATTCCCAAGCGCCTGAAATTCCTTACCGCAACTGAGGAGCATGCAAAATGGAGGAACATCTGTGACGACTCGGCTGATTTTGGCAGCTAAAAATTGTCTTTGCAGTCCCCCGCTGTTCCTTGCCTGTCCACTCCATCCTTCAAATGCAAAGCTTCCTCACTGTCCACATAAACTCGGGACTTTCTTCCAGTATCTTCCTCTACTTCTTTCTTTTGTCCTTCTTCCTTTTCCTTGCTCTACACATCTCCCTGAGCAGCTTTTATGTCACTTCACCCCCTGCCCCAGCCATCCCTCCCATGGCAGCTCAAGTGTCCTCTACCAGAGAGACAAACAAGAAAACAAAGCGGTGGGGTGGCTGGAACAAGCGCAGCTTCCTCCAGCACCTTCCACATTACCTGCGCAACACGCTTTAGCAAATTCGCAGCACAGCGAGACAAGCAAATAATTCACTTAGAGAACCAACGTGAAATACAATTTCAGAAAGACAAAGCGGAAAGAAGGAGAGGTGAGCAAGGATAAGCTCACGATCTCAAAAGCTGGTGAGGCGTAAGTAGACTTCAGAGGAAGAACTGCATCAGAAAAGGCTGAGTCGAGAGCCTGCGAAGCAGTGCAATGGGAGAGAAGGTGGACGGGGAAGAGAGCAGAGCAAGACCCCATGAAGCAAGCTGCTCTTCTAGCAAGGCTAAGAGTGCTGGAAAAGAAAGTAAGTTAAGTTTTTAAGCCCACTTCTGCCATGTTCAGAGAACATCGGGCACTGCCGGGAGGTTCAGCTTGCCACGCTGCTTAACCTGCGCGACCAACTGGCCTAGAGCACTATACAGAGCTCAGAGGCCATGGGGCCGGACCTGAGCATTGCTGGGTCGCTGCTCGAAGTATTCCATGAAAAAGAAAAATGAGAATTTCACCAAAAGATGGGAAGCATCACACTGACCTCCACTGCTTGGCCCTTGGTAGACGTACTACATACAAAGACACACAGAGCTCAGGCAAGCTGCAGTAGGTGAACTCTTTCCCATTCCTCACCAGTTCTAACTTTATCTCAGAAAACAAGAAGTGATATACAACAGAATTGCATCCCCAGTGTAGAGAGTGATTTATTTATAACCGTTTCATTTAATACTAACAGCCAGACGACAATCAAAGGTAGGCCAGGGAGGTTGCGATACGCTTGTGAATCAGTCGTGGTTAACCGCCCTCTAACCATGTTCCAGACGAACAGGTCTTAACCCCTTGAGCGAAGGGCAGTAGTGACACGTCAGATACCAACCAACGCTGGCCTCGGACCACATCTGGCGACCTCAGCTAATCCCGGTTCCTTCTACAGAGTCAGCATCTCAGCAGATGGTGCTCTTTCCTCTGTCGAAGAACTAAAGCACTTGCGTGATGCTGAGAGGGCGGAAATAAAGCCAAGGCCTCCTGACTGTTGTCTTATAAGGTGCCCGGATGCGTCTTCCGGAGCACCCTGGACCAGTTGCCACCTGCATCCTAGCATGGCTTAGCGCGTCCTGCTAACATCCTGCCCTCCGCTGCGGTGCTGTGCCACGCGTACGCAACTGCAAGGCTCTACCCCAGCAGTGGCTGCGCTACAACAAGGAGCGATGTACTGATCTAATTGGTTTTTCTAGCTTTTCTAACACCATATAAACCATGCTGAAACGGCACGGAGAGCGAGCCCTTCCGGGCGCTGATTCCACTGTGCTTACCTGGATTGCAGCAAGAACAACAAAACTTCTCTTTTTAAGTTTATTCGTACATAAAGCGTTAAGATAGACTAAAATCTCATGCCGCTGGCAATCATGTCGCGAGTGCTTTCTCTTCTTGCATCTGCTCCACACCCCAGTCTGTACTCCAGCAGCATCCTCAGACTCCCAGTTTTGAAAAAGAAAAGAAAAAACACTCTCAAATCCAGCAGACAGCAGATGTGGTAACACCAATTACCCTGGTCACAGAGAAAGACTTCATGGACTGAGAGAGTTCTGTTTAAAAGATGACCCATCAAATTCAGATGTTCATTTAACCTTACGTGAAGCGCTCTTGTGTCTGAAAAAAAAACTGGTCTAAAAGGATACATAGACATTTATGTCTTAATTTTACTTCTCGGGCTTCTGGGTTTGCAGTTGAGCCTGGAAACAAGGTAAAAAAAGCAAAGCCCAAACTGCAGAGAAACCCAGGACAAGTCCCTTCCTTCCACCGCTCCCTCCAGGCGCTCTTACAGGAACTCCAGTGCTTCTGCTCTCATTTCTGACAAGAAATTGCAAAGATTTTCACATCAACACGTGCCTGGACAAAGTGGTGAGTGGAAAAAAAGTTATCACCCGCTGGAATCTACCTTACTAAAATCGAGGGTCAGTGTCCCCAGTGTGGTCCCTGAGAAATACAGCGGCACACAGAGAAGGGGAAGCTCTTCGCCGTGAAAATCAAAGAGTGTATTTCAGCTGTGCCGTAACACACGAAGGTCCTTTGAAATCCAATGCATGACAGTTCCTACGCAGCTGAAAAGCAAATCTAATAGAGTATTTTCATCTGCCTAAGCCTGCGGAGGGCCAGCAATTAGCAGCGCAAGAGTGAGGGGCTGGGCAGAATGGAAACAGCGTGATCCATGATGCGCATACTAAACAGCAATGTCAGAAACCACACAGAGGAAAAAGCAGAAAAGAAGAAAAAGTTTCTGGTTCTGCTTTGTGCCTTTATTGACTGACCTTGCAGAAAGTGGGGGTTTAACGAGCAGCTCTCCTGCATAAGGACTCTCTCCTCTCCACTGAACAGATTATAATCAGCTCTGCTGACGAGGATGGCCAAATCAGGCCCTGCCCCGGCACACCACGAGAAAGATAAAAGCTTACGAATTTGGAAGTCCTGATGCAGTACGCTCCTTGGGACTTGTTATTCAACTTTCTACCGCTGCTCTGTCAGCCTGATCTTACGCTGAGGAAAATAGGAAATTATCCACCATGTATGTATTAGGAAAGCTGAGCCCAGGCACAGTCCCACGACTTACAGAGAGTCACGACAGAACACTGTGGCAGACGGGAGCAGAAGCCACGGCCCTGCTTCATGCGAGAAGGATGAGGATGGGAAGAAATCGCCTGCAGCTCTCCTCGTGCCCGTTCCGCGACACTGTTGGCTTTGGTTTCTCCTTGCCATATTGAGTAAAGAAAAAACCATCTTATTAAGAAGCTGACCCACGGGCCTCATGTTCTATCACACAAATTAACCTAGAGAATTAAGATGGATTTCATATAAATAATTTTCTCCCCATCTCTCCGCCTCCCCAAAAAAGATGAGGGAACAGCCTACTGAATTGGCACTCTTTTAATGAAGACAATTATGCAAGACAACCTAATGAAGTCGGAATTCCAGCTGGTTATCAGTAGATGTATGAACAGAACATAAAACGTGCATTTTCACCAGCAATAATATCAGCATTAAAAAGGGAAAAAGAAGTTTCTAACTTTTCTTTTCCTTTTTTTTTTTTCTTTTCTTTCTCCAAATGAATGCCAGTAGACTTTCATTTCCTATTCCACCCAGACTCAGTGGGATCGCTTGCAGGGAGAGCTAGCACAGGCTGCGGTCCCCGGCTGATGCTATACAACCACCTTCCAGGAACGACGAGCGCTGCCCTCCTACCGACCGCTCATGATAATGGGCGACTGCCGTGAGCCAAAGGGACACTCGCTGTGCCGGATCACACGGATAAACCTGTCTGCTGGAGGACACGGGTTGGGTTAAACACAACGGGCACAGCACAGAACCTGGTGTTGCGCTGGCTTCTTCAAGAAGCCCAAATTGCACTTCTGCATCATTAATCAGCAATGCCAACAGAGAAATCCAGCGGGATAGAGCTGAGGTTCGCTGTGCTATCCAAAACACGGCATTGCAGGAGTTCTGAGCACTTCAGTCCGCGACCTGAAAACAACTACAGCAGAGAAGGTGCGGGGTAGTTTACTGAACGTGCAACGTTCACTTGGGTTAAATCCAAGGAATTGTGTAGCATGGCAGAGCTGGGGAGACAGAAGTTGGGATGCCCTCCGAACAGAGCACTTCTGCCCATGAACACACACCTCTCTGGGTTCAGCGGGAGTACACCAGAGCTCCAGCCCAGCAACAGGACTTGACTTCTCGCCCACACCCTCCTACTATTCCAAGTCAGAGATTTCAGAGCCTGAAATCGGCTCCCAGCTATGACACTCCTGCCATTCTCCAACAACACTCCGCTTTCCTTTCCCTGCCCACATTACATAATAGGCAACTTTATTTATTTTTTTTTTCATAAGATGCCTTTTCATAACAATAGAAACTATTGGAGACCGAGATAACTTGATGAATTTTTCCTATTATCTAAGAGCTTAGTCACTCAGGGAATTAGTCATGTTCAAAATAACAGCCGGGCTCAAAGAGATTCAGAGCAACCGTTCTGGAGCAGAAGCAGCTAATGTCATAAACACACTAAGATGTTAGCTTGAAGCATTTCAGAGATTTTTCAAGAAGTGTTTAAAAAAAAAAAAGAAAACCCTTTGACTAGGAAAACAGGTTCTTAGCAGTTAAAAAAAATACTGCAGTTTACAAAGCCTGTTGTGCTCAAACACCGAAACCCCGAACACAGGGCGGACAGATGGACTTTGCGACCGCACGGCGCGTGTGGTTTCCCGGCGAGCGCCTCCTGCTCGATGCTCTGTGAAATCCTGCATCTCATTTCTATGGCCCCCGCCAAGCAATGGTCTCAAAGGGTTTTCTGGCCATCCCCCATGTATCATCAAGACGTATCTCAGGAGATAGAGAAGTTACCGGCACGTCTGTTATCCAGAAGGCAGGAAACTGGGGAACAGAGCCACGGTTTGCCCATGGGACTAGAGCCAGGGCTCCTCCTAGCCACCCCCGGGATTGACACAAGGGCAATCGTCAGCATGTATCAGGTATTTATCCAAATGTTTTTATTACCATAACGTCAACTCTTTCTTAACCTGGATGTTTGTTGTGTACTCTTGTAGCGACACTAGGAGGAGGTTGTAACTGAAAGATTAAAGAAGCCCCAAATTGGGAGTGAAATGGAAAACAGAACAGAAACTATGTGGGTGAGAAAAATCTCACCGAGAAATGCATTTGGTAGGACCGACTTAAGGCTTTGGGAGCTCTACGGCATTGCAGCATGCACAGAATTAGGAGGCACATGCAGAGCTCATTCAACGCAAGTATCAACCTCCAGTGACAACAGATCCCAGGATCAGCGCGAACAAATTTGCAATACGCCACTCTTCTGTGGAAAAAGGCCCTCCTTGCTAAGGCCGCAGGGTACGGAGATGATGGACCAAACAGCACCCTCTGTGGGACACCCAAAGCGTTCAGCAGGTCACTGCGGCTTCCCCGGCTGCTTCATCGCAACGTGCTCGCTCAGCCGGGAGCCGAGTGCCCCCTGTTCCCTTTGATGTCTGTGCGAGTTCAGGGCCTCTTACGTCCCATTTTTCCCTAATGCCTGGATACTGCTGGAGCGTTTCTCCATCCCATCACAACCTCGCTTCTCACCACCAACTGCATTTGCTGGTCCAAACTTTCAAAAATGAAAATCAGACCAAAACCGCTTTCTTCCCAACTCCACACTGAGCTTTTTGGGATTACGAAGTGCAAAGAGTCTCCGTACTTTAAGTATCTCATGATTTGCAGACTGACAAGTGGAGAAGAATCAGTGAGGAAAATGTAAGAAAGCTTGCTGGCTGCTGAACCGCCTTGCTCATGAACATCTGCACCACTTGCAGTATTTGGCCCTTTTATTCACCGAGTTCCTTTTCAACACATTTTAAGTTGAGATGATTTACAATTGCTTACTTTTTGTTTATGACAGCAATGTAAAATATCAACAGATTGATTTTAAATATTTTAACAACATGCACTGTGAAAATATGGCTATATGTGCCCATAAAAAAAAAAAGACTGGGACTCTGTATCTATTGAAGTTAATGTCCACACTCACTTTGACTTTTACAGGCACAACATTAAGCCCAGAATTAGACCCTATGTGAGGGAAACACCGAGGAAGATGCATGCTTGTATTTCCTGTAATGCAGCCAAAGGCTTGGGAAAAACGGCCCTTGTCAGATTAAAAAAAAACTATTCCAGAAAAGGCTGTATTACAGCATAATTTCGACCAACGCATTTGATTATCACGCCAGATCAATACTCTCTGTGAAGAACGCCTAACCAAATAATCATTGTACTTGCGATGCCGATCAGATGTGTAGATTTATTCTCATCGCTACCAATGACAATTAGTTGCATCTTTCTGAGTCAGAAACAGATACTAGCAGAGTTTAGCAACTTTGTACCAATGAAGCATGTAAAATACCCTCATGGGATGCCAGCATAATTGGCAAAAGATTAATTGTTTAAAAAACAAAAAACATGCAAAGGAGAAAAAAAAAAGAAGCCCCGACAGCTTAATATTATGGAATAATAGCTAGGTTTAAAGGGCTGATGTAGAAAGAAAGAGCCACCTGCCGTCAGAACAAAAGGTACTATCACTTGTAAAATATTAGTGACATGCTTCTTAGAGACGAAGCACTCTGAAAGGGAGCGCGTCTGATTTTTTTTCACTCAACCCAGCGCTGGGAATGATAGAAAACAGCACTTTCAATAAATCAGTGCCGCGCAGAACTTCTGAGAAATCAGTCTAAAACCCAGCTTTAGACCAACGTGCCTCAGCGGAGCGAAGTCCAGGGACACTATCCAAACTAAATTTCTATTGCTGCTCTTTAGCAGATACACAGAAAATACTATCAGAGTGGAAAAAAAAAAAAAACCTGCTGAAAATCCATACTAGAGGCTCAGTGCTCGGGAAAATTGGTCCAGTGTTGCTCTAGAGGAAAGGCTATGGTTCTTCACCACATGGTAGGCAGCTTATTGTGTGTGAACAGAGCAGGCAGCCTTCGCTTAGGAGTAAACTGAGCCGCTTTATATTTCCGTAGCACATTTTAGCCGGTAGAATTATATGATGACATTCCCACTGCCTTGCTGAAACGCAGTTACTTCTGGTGCGGAATAACTCATTTGTTTAGCAGAGTACACCAACACGATCCAACATTTTAAGTACTAAAAATTAAAGTAACTTACCAACAGGAACAGCAATCCAAACGTGCATTAGATGGAACATAGCTATCTGTGCGGGCACGTGGCCAGGACACCTGGGCCCATACGCCCATGCAAAAAGAGAGCAGAGTTTGCATGGACCAAGCGTCCCCAGGACCTTGGCGGCGCAGCCCAGCGCTTCCAAGCACGAGAGCGCTGTCTGCCCGTCAAACCCCTTGGACCACAGCCACCCGTCCCCAGGGAGCCAGGCGCACAAGCCATTGCAAAGATCTCTGCTGGATTTACCCGATTTGGTTCAGTTTTGCATTGTTGTTTTGTAATCATTTTTTACCTTATTTTCAGATGATCTCGAGATTGTGTATCACAGAGTATCTTCAAATACTGCTGAGGTTATTAAACTGCTGTTTGAAATACAGAAACCGCAGCCCTCTCATTTTTCCCTTTTTAGAAGGAGCAATACTGGGAAATTCCTAGGTAGAACCTGCTTCAAAATCAATCACTGGAGTTTCACTTTTCCCCCCAAAATATATTAAATTACAGCCTATTCAGGTACCACTATAATTTCTCTCTAAGAGAAGGCAAAGATTAGACTAATCAGGACAAAATAACAAAGTCTCCCTTACTGCCAGCAGCACGAAAGGAAGCTGGGAAGATAAGCGAGCAAGAAAGTGTCAAGTCCTGTGCTACGTGACTTAGAAAAGCAGTTTGCCCTGCATCACATCCCCTCCCTCCCCACCAGAGCTCAGCAGACACCCAGGAGGAAAGGAAAAAGGATGAGCACGCCACATCCAGCTTTCCATCACCACTTTTCTTTCGGCGTAGCGATCCCTGGAAATGTAAATGCACAAAAGGGCGAAAGGCGATTTGTGTTGCTTAGACACCGGCGGAGCGGGGAGAAGTGCCGTGCTGGCGTGCAAGCGGGGAGCTGGGGGACAGGGTGGCGGAGGGGAAGGAAAAGCCTGGATGCTCAGAGGGCAGCAGGAGGCGGCAAACCCCCCGAACCGCTGTTGGGTGGCAGACAAGCCTTAAAGAGGACCCTAAACAAATTTGCTATCTGCTGCGAGCTGCTGTCTACGCCCCCACACTACGCTTCCAGCAGCGACTTCAGTGTCTCTCAGAAGCGTAAACCATTCAGCTCCTGTTTGTGTAAGTATCTCAGAGGGGGTGGAGGGCAGGAGTAAGCTGCACAGGGCATCACGGAGCTGACAGCCGGGCATCAGGAGAGAACGGGCAGCGATTTCTGCGCTGGCTCCAAAATCGACCCCGCTGCCAGGAACACCTGCCGGGTGCCCCCAACGGAGCCAAAACGCTCGGGCAGAGCCAGGTGACGCCAGCAGCCCGCACGGCCCGATGCTGCCAGCCACCCGGAGCGTGTCCCTGCCGTGGGACCAGCCCGTAGGGATGCCCCGATGCTCCCTGCGGGATGGAGGACGCCCAGGGAAGGACGAAGCAAAAAAAACCCTGCAAAGCCCAGCCCAGCCCAGCGCAGAGAGGGGGAAGCAGAGGGAAATGCCATCGCAAAGCAAAGCTGTAAGAGGAGGGAGAGCCTGGGGAGGAGGAGTGTTTCAGTAACAGCCGCATCTCTGCACGGGGAAGTTTCTGAACGAGAAACAGAGACCCTTGCCGAGACGGGGGAACGTCCCCGCTTTCCTCCTGGCACATACAGCCCCTCGGAGCTGTGCTCCAGGCACAGCGAGGGCATCTGCAAATTAGCAGGATTTTGGGGGTTTGGGATTTTTAACTAAGAGCTGTCGCTGTTCAGACCGTTTTTCTGAAGCCTCTGCACTTCAGAGGAGTGTTTCACAGCCTGATGCAAGCGAAGGCAGGGACGCTCCAGCTCAGCAGCACATTCAGGCTCCCCGTGCACAGCAACTCATCAGCCACAGAAGGGGCAGATCTGACAGGTCCCAGTGGCGGCAGCGCTGCCGCCAGCCAGCATCCCCGTTCCGGTACTCCGCTCCTTCCAGTCCTCTCCCCGAGCTGTTACACCACACGCCCCCCATGCGAGCAGCTGGAAAACCCTTTGCTTTCCCCCACAAACCCACCGGTTCACCCCAATGAAACCCACCTCCCCAGCCCCTGCCGAGCGCCGCTCCCCCCCTCCCGCGCCCCAACGCATGCACACCCTCCTTCCTTTCTTTTAATTTCTTCTTTTGCTCAGCAGTTTGGGAATGCAGAGTCCATAAAATGGCTACAGAGTGATCAATGGTTTCAAGGACGGGGAGTAAAGGAGGAGTCAGGAGATAGGACGGAGGCTTATTTCCCCATCAAAGTACTGCAATAAGAGGAAAAGAGAAAGACATAGCTACCTGAACTCACCATTCCTGATCCATCCCTTAGCCACTGCATCTTGCTTCTGATGGTGTCCTTATTATCAGGGAGGGGAAAAAAAAAAAAAAATCCCTACTGCCTGGCGAGAGCTGGCAGGGGAAAAAAAAAAAAAAAGAAGCCCCCCCACCCCCACCCTAGCCTGGAGCTTTCAGTCAGCCATCGCTCAGCCCGGCAATCCCGTGCCTGTCAAGAGCACGTTATCAGCAGCCTCCTCACTACCTGGGACTGTAGTTATTTATTTCAGTCACAGACCAAGGGATTTGAGGGGAGGGGGATGTCCTTTTTTCTTCCCCCCCCTTGCCACGCTTTGAAACTCTGCAGAAGGGGAGTAGAAGAGAGGGAGGGGGGACCTCCGAGAACTTTGGGAGGGTCCCTGCAGGGGCTCAGCACCCTTGCCCTCCTGCCGGTGGCCGGTCACCCTCGCCCCTGGCGCTACAGGACTCCCAGATCTGCAGAGCCAGCACATGCCTCCACGCTCAGCAAGGGGCTGGGGATTTTGCTGACATTTGAAGGGCAGTAAGTTCTCACTCTGCTCTCCGCATGCAGGATAAGTCCCCTTCCCACCAATGCAAAACCTCTCAGCCCAGAAAAGCGCTGCACCTGCCCAGGGTTATCCTCTCCCCAGCACCCACGCTCTTCTCCCTGCTAAGGGTTTTAATCCCCTGCCCACTCCCTTTGCTTTCTCCTGACTTTCCGGTCAGAGCAAGGAAACGACAGCCCCCTGCACGGTTAGGAAAGTAAAAAAGACACTCAGGAAGCGTTCATCAACAATATGGCCACCCACCACGCCGGGGTAGATGAGATCAGTCTGTCTGGCGCTGGTTAGAAGAGGCGGCGATAGCATATGGGATGTGCAGAGCCAAGCGGAAGCAGGATTGAATCCTCCCGATTCCTCCAGCTGGAACACGTATGTCGACATGGTTTTCCCCATTTTACGGAGGAGACGTGGCGATCGAAAGGAGTTGGCCAAGGCCGTTCATAGAGGCTGTTGTGCTGCCGCCGCAGCCCTCTGCCACCCTCGTGGAGCTGACCGCCGGCAGGAAGGGGCAGTCCGTCGCAAGGACTGGCGCACACCGGAATACAGGCAAAATACCCCACCAATATTCCTGACATCTCCTCTTTGGCAGCTGAGGAAGTCTGCAACTAGCTTCAGAGGCAGGAAAGGGCACGTACAAAGCATGGAGACAATGTGGGAATGGCTGACATCCCGCTCTGGGTACGGAAGCCCACGGTCAGGATATACACACACTGGGTACCCTGGAATTACTGGATCCATATACAGGATATACCGCAAAACCTTCAGGGAAGCTACAATCTCCTCCGTTACATTTTCAGACGATTTAGGGTTGTGTTTGAATGGGGTTTCTCCATGCACTGCTGCCTCAAGGGCAGCAAGGTACTTGAATCTCCTGCTCCTGACCTCCAAAGGAGCCAGAATTTTTCCTGCAGCCAGAGATTTTGAGTCAGGAAACAACACACAGCTCCTCGTGACTGCCACTTTCTGCGCGAGGGATCAGAGCCTAGGTGTCTTGTTTATTTAAATAGGACAGAACAGAAGTACAGGCAAGAGTGAAGGGATGCTGCCCAGCATCTTTGCGTTGCTCGGGCCCCACATACCCTGGTCTAGTTACATCAGGCCATACTCCATCACCTTTTACACAGGCACTGACAGCCAGTATTATTCCCAGAGACTGTCGACAAAAGAAAAGAGTCAGGAGGCAAACGCTTATAAGCACACACACGAATAATCTAAGAAAGCGCAAGATCATCTTTAAAACACGCACTGCATCCTCCCAGCAACTCCAGAGACTTCAGTCAAAGTTACACCCATCTTAATCTTGGCAGTGCAAATGGAGGGAGAAGTTGTCTGGCACATCCCACTCTTGCTCTAATTGGTAACGTGGATCTGGAGGAGGAGCAGGACAATTTTTATTGAGGCTTGTTATACACAAGCAGAAATTATACCAGTTTCTTGCCTGCTGCTGTCAGGCTTGTCAATAAGGTTAATATTCCAGTTTCCCTTCCTACCCCTTGGTTACACTAAGCTGATTTGAGATGTAAACCAAAGGTTGCCAGGTTAATTCTTGCTCCCTGCTAAGGTGACAAAAGGCAACACGGACCAGAGATTAGCCAAATCCCTGACTCGGCATCGGTCTGCACACAAATCCAATCTTGCCCAGACCCATGGGGCAGCGATTCTCACTGGCACATGCAATCTCAGAACGAACCCAGCTGAGTTTCCCCTGACAAGAAAACGCACCTCTGGTGCCTCACTCTCCATGCAAAGCTTTTTGCAGCCAGGCAACGGGCAGGGGACCAAACCCAGAGCCCCTGCCAGAACAGGACACGATAGGAAGAGCCACCTGCGAGCTTCTCCACTGGAGCAACCCCACAACAGACAAAAGTGCGTGCCTTTCAGGAAAGGGCACCACATCCTGGCTTCTCTGCCAGGCGTTTGAACGGGGCTGTTGCAACCAAGCACGTGCGAATGCACAGTGAGTGGCCCTACCAGCACACATCCGACGTGTAGTATTTCAAACGACACACCAGAGCTGCGAGTCACACGGAGCACTACGGAGTAGTGCTATGGGCACTGCACTGGTAGTAAAATCCATATTGCCCAAGGGGAAACAGAGCAACTTTCCACGTGTAGTATTCGGGCACACAGTTTGCACCGCAGGCTCCTGCCCTGCACTTCAGCTTACCAGAAAACGTGGTTTCTGCTACCAGTGATAGCAAATAATTCAATACTGCTTGAAATAATTTGAGGAACTCCCTCTATTTCTAGAAACGCACTGAAAACATCGGTAACGGAAGAAGGTACCTTTAGCTATCCCTTCCCCACCGCTCCACTGGCCATGGAAGGCTGGGACACGTCACAGCCGCACGTCAGCGCGTTCGGTGCGCTTCTGCAGAGCCTCGCATCAGCTGGCGGTTCGCCGGTGCTGCCACGGGGGTAACTCACGTACCTGAGACAACACAAAGCAGCGCCAAGCCCCGCCGGGGAGGCAGGGAATAGACTTTGCTTAGGTGAGCAGAGCGGGTCCTCAGTTTGTCTGGGGGATCACTCCAGAATAAGTCCCCGGTTCGAATGCATGCGCTTCTCGTTGATAACGCATTACACTGTCCCATTCATTCTCAGCAGAACTGTGATCTGGTTAGCATTTTACCTGTCACAGACTCTAAAAGCCTCTTTCCCTATGGAATAAGGACCAAAACCAGCTGGTGCGTTTCAGCCTCTGATAGCTACCTCTGGATCCTCATTGCCCGCGCAATTCCTTTTACCACACCCTTGGTCTGCATCAACCAACTTTTGGGATAATCCAGCCACTTGGTCTACATCTGTACAGACTAATAAAACTTCTTGCAGCATGGAGCATCCTCCCAGCTTCCCAGGGGCTGGGGGGAAACTGCTCCCAGCCCACCGCTGGATTGTGCTTTCACATGAAATTCTGCAGAGCCGAGCGCTTGAGCTGCATTTGTACTGCAGCAGCAGGCAGCGTGCAGCCGCGGACCGCACGCCCTGTGCCTCCAGCCCGAGTGGACCATCCCCTGCATCTTCATATGCAGACAAGGTAACGCCAAATCACAGGTCCATCTTCCCTTTGATAGTCCAGTCCAGTTTGGGGTCTACTGCTGACTGCCCAGCAACTGATGTTCACGATGTGTGATAACCTCGCAGGTGAGTAGAGATGTGAAGGCAGGCAAGGCAGGGACGACGTTTACCTGGGAACTGCTCTGTAGCAGCAGTTGCCACCGATCTAAGGACTGTCATTATTAGATTAATGCCACTTTTCCATGTGTAACTTTTTTCTCCTAATTACTTGCAGCGGGAGAACGACTCAGAAGCAAAGCGAATGGGTATGAGCAGCAGGACACTTACCATCACATCGCACTGCCGAAAAAGCAATCTCCATCCTTGTTTGGAGTCGTTTAAGTGACACACACGAGACTTCCACAACATTACCACTGCAATCCAGTGTCCGGTCCAACACAGGAGACACCCACCCTGCTCTCCCACTGTTATACACTGCTATGCTGCGGTATCGCAGGGCAGCTTTTGGGTGCAGAACCCTAGTTTGAGACAGCTCCAAAACACACCACTAGGATCCCAAACTTAACGGTTGATTTTCACGCAACCTGCGACAGCGGTACAGGAAGCACAGCAGCATTACAGGATTTTACCTGCCTCTGATCTCTTTTCTTCACTGTATTATATTACCACATCACCACTGAGATCTCTTTTAGATCTTCGAGGTCTCCTTTCTTTAATCCTACCATAAGAATACCGCTACAAACCGCTCGCTGGATGTGGAAACTTTTTCCAAGATGCTTCTCTCCCTGCCCCGCTGCTGTCTTCCCAAGGGGACTCGCCTTCCTTTGCTTTTCCCCCACTCTCTCCTTCCTCCCCAACTACAATGCTCACTGGAGGCGTCGGAGAATATCCCGAAGCAAACGCCTCCCCGTGGAAATTCCAGGCCTGAATTGCCTCATGCAAGCGGGAGCCCGACAGTGCTCTTTGGAGAGCCGTGTCACACAATGCTTACTTCATTGCTGCAGAAGGCAGATGTTCTTCATTACATATTAGAGAGCAAAAACATGTTCTTGCAGCCATTGTCTCTACTGGACTGTAAAAAAAAGGCATCGAATCCTACAGATTAATTAATGAGAAAGGAGGGGAATTTGTCTAACCCCTACTAGAAATTATCCAGCCTGGCTTTATAAAGCAATCAGCCATGCTACACAGCTATGAAATACGTACGATCCTTGAGGAAAAAACCCCAAACCCTATGGAATACTTTCATAATAGCCCAGTGCCTTTCAGATTCACACAGCAAAAATGCCGCGCTTCAGGCTCTTGCAAAGTATTATTATTATTTATGGTACATTACAAGATAGTTTGTTCGTTCTTTAATAGGAGTCGACATATTCAGAAGCCCCAGATACAAGTGCCTTCCTGAACTACCTCTGACACAAAGATCGTTTCAGTCATAAATTACAGGACTTGAACAAATGCATAAAAATCACGTGCTCTGACGTAAGCAATCGGGATCTTCCAGTTCGGCACAGAAAGGGGAAAAGATTATTATCTCGCTCTTGCAGCTGCAAGGAGGGGCATAAGGTGACTTGCCCAAGGCTACCCAGCAAAACAGTGGCAGGGACAGACAGGGGAGCCCAGACTTGCTCCAGACCACTTCTCCTGGCACGAGCCAGAGTTATTTCCAATTTAATTATGCATATTTAGCATTATTATTTATGCGGTATATTTATATTCAGGAGTCACAGTGCAAACAGACACCAGTTTAGCTCCAGGCAGAGGTGCGTGTCGCACACAGCTCCACGCTATGGGAAAGGCAGTAAACGATGGAACGGGCCACAGCCACGCTGTCCGCAGACTCTCCTCAAAGGACTTTTTGTTTGATTTTAGTAACGAAACGATGGCTTCAGCTTTTGAGAGGATGAAAACAAACTACAGCTTTTACGAAACCTGAGTGGAAAACCACAGTTTCAAAACCTGTTTTTAAAATGCAATTTTTTTTATCAAGTAAACTATGCAGCTCGCAGCACAACATCTCCGAGGCACACCGCCGTTCCTCCCACCCCTCTCCACGCTGTCCTGCGGGACGGAGGGACAGGGCGAGCCACGGCCCGGCTCCTGGGAAGGCAGCAAAACACCCAAGCCCGGTACCTGCCCCCCTTCCAGAACTGCTCCTTTGCCAAGTTGCCTCCACGTTTTGCATCTTGTTTACTATTTCTTTTTCCTCGTCACCCCCGTCTGACTGACAAGACGAGCCATGCCTCAGCCCATCTGATTTGCTAATATCTTTCAACTTTTTCCAACAATGGCATTTTTAAAACTCCCACACCTGCTTTAATCAAACCATGGCAGTCTGTTGCCAAGGAACGCGCTCCGTTGCTAAGACCTCTGCTTTAGAGGGGAAAATTAATAACCTGCAGTCAAATTAAACTCTTAGGGTGATGAGGAAAGCACCCCAGTTCAGATCCCCAAGCCCGTTAAAAGTCTCTCCAGCACCCGAGGCTCCTTTATGTCCATCTGTTACTAGCACTGCCCTAGTTCTGCTTATTCAGGGAAAATCCTATGGAGATTAAAAAAAGGAATAAAACTAAATCTGAAAAAGAAAGAGCTTGACAAGTAGCACAGTGTTCGTATATAAATTCATTTCGTCGTGTACTTAGAGAGAGATCTGCAGCCAAAAAAGATTTTTTTTTTTTAAGGAAAACTAGAGCTTAATATTACTATTCACGAGAGGTTCTACAGGGAAACAATAGATGCTCCCCCGCATCATTCATTTTAAGCTCAGAAGGGACCGGCAAAGCCATACACCCCGCAGTCGTGCTCCCCCCTCTTGCCTGGGGGGATGTTCGCTTGCAGGACCCAGGGACAGAGCCTTGGGAGCCCACAGCACAGCCATGCCTCATGGCTCTTACAGCCCTCCCCACCACAACTCGAAAGCCGGATTCACACCAGAGCTCGTGCCTGCTCCCTCTGCCCCCACCCAAACCAGGGGGGATCACACGGGAGCCGAGCGCTCTCAGGTGAAGCATCCTGACCTGGCCCTACACCCACAAATACACATTAAACCCTGGAACAGAAATGCTTTTCCTCCCACTGAGATACGTGCACCAGCAAAAACCACGGCAGTGAGATGGCACGGTGCGATGNGTGAGGCATCCTGACCTGGCCCTACACCCACAAATACACATTAAACCCTGGAACAGAAATGCTTTTCCTCCCATTGAGATACCTGCACCAGCAAAAACCACGGCAGTGAGATGGCACGGTGCGATGCAGCCAAGGCAGAGCTCCCACTGAAGTCCACGGGATTACTGCCGGAATAACAATCTTACAGCTTGGCTCTCAATAAACAAAGCTATTGCACAGAAGGCAAGTAGACCTGTCTGCCAAGACCTTGCATCGCCATCAGGCAGGTGAAGGCTTAACGAGCAGGTCGTATTTATAAGGTTAGGGCCACAGTTCATCGACATGCACAGCGCGATGCGGAAGAGTCTTTCACATTCGCTCGTCGCCCTTCCAGCTCTATTATTTAATACAAGCTGTGACCTGTGGCCCCGGATGCTGAGCTTAAGCCACTCAGTTCGCAGCGATGTTTTTGTGGCTTCAGTGGGTCCAAGTTACAAGTGCGTGGTAAGGGACCCTCAGCGAAGCAAGGTGCGCAGAGAGGAGCACACACTGGAGCGTACAGGATGTCCAGTGACAGACACCCACGACACCGAGAGCGTTCTGACCGTCTTCTCTAGGATGATGGATATTTAGTCTTACATGCGTATTTTTCTAACGTGCCTGGGTCAGGTCAATCTTGAGGTTTCTACTCTCCTCCTACGCCTTTTGCTCTGCTTTGTCGTGCCTGCCATCAGCTGTGTGAGGCAGGGCACAGCTGGGCAGGTGAAACGGGCAGGGGAAGGAGCAGCTGGGACCAGCGCCAGCCTCACTAGGAGAACTTCTTGCACTGAGCATCATCTGCAGTTCCAATCGGCGTAAAGAAACTCTTTGCTGAGTCCCTCTATTAACTGGAATTATTGACTCTGAGAGTCAGGAAAAATATCCAGAGATGCTCTCCTTCAACACTTCAGGCTGCTAAAGCACCACGAGGTTGCCCTTCTGAGAGAGCAGTGCCTTGAGTCACCCGCTGGAGTCCAAAGCAAGGCAGAGAGACTCTCTCTTCCCCGCCCACCATCCAGAGAGGGATGTAAATCCACCTGATAAATAGCACTGCAGACCTTCAAACCAACTGAGCATGCTGCTTTCATCCCAGGCTACTTTTCAAGACCCCTCCCAGTCTCACCGTCCCCTCGTTAGATTTTCATGGCCAGAGCCAGTCGACAGGTCTTCGCCACTGAGCTCAGTCTGCAAAGGAAAGTTCCAATCTTGTTTCATTTTCAAAAGCATAGAAAATCCGCTTTCTGACCCTGCCTTTCTTAAAGCTTCCACCCCTGTTCCCCTCTCTAAACCTACAACTCCTTGCTGGTGTCCTTGGAAATTGTTAAAACTCATCTGCCTACAACAATTACTAACTCAAGGGATTAATTCCAAATGAAATGAGATCCCTCTTGGGCTTGTTTTGTTATTGCAGAGGAAACGGCCCATAGGCTCAAAGAGTCTCTGGCTTGCCAGGAAGAAAGCAGTAGGAAGGGGTATCGCTCTCCCGCTGTTCCCACGTCTTTCCTTTCCGCATTGCCACGCTGTACGTTATGCCGTATCAGTGCAGCGGGGTGTGCAGTAACATGAGGAGACAGGCAGATCCAGGAGGAGCCAAAGGTTTCCCCCACGGAAGCCATTTCACAGCAGGGATGCTCGACAGCAAATACAGGGTGAAAAACACGGGCAAGGATCATCTAACATCTTCCAGAGCATTTACAATTTCAGGTCACAAACCAACAGAAGTCTACAGAGGTCAAATCTCAGGAGCAGGTCTAAAACTGTCGTCAAATAAATAAAGGGGTTAAAACCAGCTATAGCACTGCCTGGAACATCTTTCTGTAGAAGAGCAATTCCTTTATTAAACACACACATCCCCACACACGAGCGAAGCCATAAATATATAGCATTCTCTCCCTCTAGTGGCTGGAGGCTTGGAAATTAAGAAGATGGAAAACGACCCTGCTGTTCCTGGAAACAAACGGCGTTGTCCCAGTCTGTCTGTCCCCCAAAGCCCCCAGGGAGCCAGCAATCACTCCAGCAGGTACTAAGCCCAGAAAAGTACTACATCTTCCGTGATAGTCACTCCCCAGCAGCGCTACGCAGAATAGGATGCAACGAGCTGGTATCTAAAATTCAGCCCGCTTTCACTCGATGCCTACAGGTTACTGCACCAGAGTCACTCACCTACACGCTTTCCCTGTGTGCTTTTGTTTTTCTTCCCCGCAACGTTCCGCTTCACGAGACTAGCACTTGTGAATGCACCGTTGCCAAGAACACACGAGAGCCGCTCCATGCTTATTCTCAGCACATCATCCCACACCAGTCAGTCTGCCAGGTCTGCTCACACCTTACAACGTCAGCGTGCTTGTAGTAAAGCGCGAGGCATGAAAAAAAAAGGCGCCCTGAGATGGTCCGCCCGCACGAAGAGAGCGCTAGGGAGACATACCAAGCGTATAACGTGAGATGCTAGAACACAAGAAGCGCCACAATACTGTTGCTGAAAATCCTTGTCTTAGTGCTGGTATCGCTCAGGGATTTTAAAGATCACAAAATAATCGAGCTCGGTATCACACTTTGGGTTCCCAGATTTGGTTACATGGCTTCTCTATTTATAGGAGTGCTGGGACTTTTTTTTTCTTTTTTTTTTTTCCCCCCCACATAAGCCTTCTGCCACTCAACTCATCCTCTAAGGATAACTAGCATAGTGTATGAACCTTCACTTTAAATAAATGTAGCATTATTTAAAAGGGCAGCATTCTTGCAAGGAAGATAACACGGCCATACCAGTTCAAGACAGCTCCCTGCCACTGACTGCAATACAACTCTACCAGTTCATTTATCTTAGCTAAAAAAAAGTCACGCCTAGTAACAGGCATCATTACGTCAGCACAAAACCTGCGCGTGCGGGTATGAATGCTGGATGAATATTCTCAACAATAGCAAAACTGTTCTTACAGACTGCTAAGGAAGAAGGAAGAAAGACGTGAGGGATGCTACCCAAGTGAGTTGGTTGTTTTGATTCACAGATAACACTTGCAAATATTCTTTGCAGTCTTCCAGACTTGCATGCCAGTTAGAAGCAGACCTGAGTCTTTTCAACAGCCTTGGGGAAGAAAGGGCGAGTTTGACGTGGGAAGGTCTCAACCTTTGCAGAAATTTGCTCAACCAGGACAACAGAAACGTCCAGAAGGAAAACCTGGTTTGAGTTCGCCTGGGGAAGAGCTCCCCACAGCCCCTCTGGCTCCCCGGCCATTATCTCAGCCACTTCTCTCCCACTGCCCCTAAGGAGATGTCCTGTGACAAGCCTGGCACGGGCTTTTGCAAGATCAGTCTCGTCGTACGACCGTAACGATTTGAGTGTTGACTTTTGAAGAAGGGGATGCAAACCAGAACACATTCACCTAAGCAGATGCCTGGAAGAACCAATGAGGCAGGCAGATGGTAAAAGCCACATTTATGCCAAAATCCCATTAAACCATATTTGATCCAAATCCTATCAAACTGCCCCGGCCTTTTCCTGCATCTGCTTCCCAGCTACTCAGGATTCCTAAGAGCCAGGTCCACTCTTTGCCTCCCAAAGCCGTCCTTTGCCGTTTGGTACTTTGATTGGCAGCGAAGCTTATAATTAGGTCCCAAATGTGCCACACCACCACTGCTGAGTACAAGGGATTATATAGAGGTAAAGACTTTAAGAGCCCATGTGATGTGAAGCCAGAACACCATCTATCGCCTTCTGGAGTGCTAAATATACCCATATTTTAGTATATACTTGTCTACTTAGCTATCTCAGGAGCCGTCTGTATCAGTCCCTAAAGAAGGCAGTTTGCTATTTATACATAATGTGCTTAGCAATTTTTGTCACTAAAGTTGCACAGATATATCCTACACGGGGCTTTTCATCCTCACAAACTTCAACATGGGAAAAATCTGCGCTACCAACTCATCTTCACAGGTTCTTAGAAAGGGATGTCGTCAGGCGGTGTGAGTGTCCCAACGCCTCCGAGAGCGCAATTCCTGCAAACTGACAATTTTAATGATGTTTAGAATGTGGTATGAGAAAGAAGTTATACAGGCAGCCATTGAAAATTTTGCCGTATTCCATCTACAAGAATGGTGGATTTTTGTGGTTTACCCCAGTTTTTGACAAAATAAAGATGCACATAGAGTCCCTTGAGAAAGAACTATGCAAGGTTACTTGCACAAGCCAGGTAAAACTGCAAGATCATCTTCTCAGATTTTAAATTTCTCAAATTCCTAAAGCTTCTGGAAACACAACACGCAGACACATTGACTCACAAGGCTAAAGGCAATCACTGAGACTCCTTAAAATCACAACTGTGAAAAACCAAGATAGAATCAAAGGCACAGTGCTAAAATAAACGCCGGGGCTGTGGCCCTTGCTTGCTTATAGTCTGCCAGACAGGACCTATAATGGCATTTGAAATACATTAAATGCGTAACACGGTTCAACGAAGCTGCACCGGAGGCTGTAAGCACAGCCAGAAAACTCCTCTTGAGTGCGCTGAGCCAAGCAGGCTGCTTGCCATTTACCACCCGGATCTTGCTGGGGTATTTTGCAGAGGGTGGGTTTGAAATGTACGGGATTGTTTATAAAACACAATTTTTCTTACTTAAGCCATGCTGTCAAAATACAAAAACAGCCTTTTGGGGATAGCAGCCTAACTGTAGAGGCATCACAAAAATATTCCCGCGTGAAGTGAAAAGGCGTGAAACGCGTGTTCTTAAAAAAGAAACGTGTGGCTTATGTCTTACTCTGCTTCCACTATGCGGCCATATGTTGGCTGCTGTGTTCTATTAATAAACGGAGTGCTCTACCATTATCCCACTTTGTGCTTGGAGAAGCACGACTGGTGCGCAATTTTGGGTACGTAAATACTTAATGCTGACACCTTCAGTGGATAGTAACGCTCAGGCGTCCGCTCTGCCATAAAGAGAATTTGATGAAGCCTCCTGCAAACCACTCCACCAAGAGCACGCTGATCCCACGCAATTCACAAAAAGCAAGAAGGGAGGGGCTTCCTCTGGGCCTCTAAATTGCTCTGATCTCTCTCTGATATACGGGCCTTCTCATTACAAAGACACGTTAAAGCCGTACAGAATTTCCTCCAGCTCTGAATCGCAGCCACATCTTGGGGAGAGCGTCCCAGCTCCCAGCTGGCACAAAGCAACATGAACATGGAAAGTAACAGCGCACCTAGAGGTGCGCCTCATGGGCAAACAGCAGCTAAAGACTCACATACTAGGCGCTGCACAATTACCTTTAGCAACTTCTTCTTCCAAAGTAAAACGTCCGTGTTACACGGTAGCTCGCTGCTAAAATTTCTGGCACAAAGATGCTTTCGCTTGCAGCTGCATAGCCTCAGTTACTTTGTTCATACATCAAAAACATCAGCCTGTGGGTCAATATTAGACATGAACTCAGTAGGCAAAAAGGTTTTGCAAAATTCTCCTATCTTCTTTGGGACTAAGCTGTCTTCACAGCACTCTGTGACATACCCAGGCTAGTTATAAGCTCACCAAAAGGGAAGCGGAGATGCATCAGCGAGGAGTTCTTTGCTGCCTGCCCACAGATGTGAAGTGGATTTTCGTGCGGGAACTGCTCCAAACCACTGACCGCAGTGGTTCTAAGCCAGCTCGAGCGCATGCTGCAGGCTCGGCGAACGTATTCTCCCAAGGGTGGTGAAACCTTGTGTCACCAGGGGTAGTATTATCGATTCACACCAAGTCTGGGGCTGTGACCTAGTTTTACCTAAACATATTTACACTCTTTACATGGAGATAAAACGCATATTACATTAAGTCATTACACAGTGATATAAATTGCTAGTTTGGCCTCTTCTTCATGTTCAGTCGCTACACACGTTGGAAAGAATATGACTTATTATAAAAAGTGGGGAATTTAACAGAGATATTGATATACGACAAGAGCCCTGCGTGCACACCGGCTGTCTGGGAGGCATAAAAGATGTTTGGTCCTTTCTTGGATGAAGTGTACTGAATAACTTTGATTTCCCTCCTCTCCTCTCTGAGCACGACACCACATTTATCCCAACGAGGACAGCAAGGGCGGAATGTTGTCATAACATCCTTCTAATCACGTTTCTCATGGCTAAGAGACGTGACTTTGTCCCAGACTAGAAACAAAACAGTTATCTTCTTTGGATTAAACAAGATTTCTCTCCTTGTAGAAAAAAGAGTGAGTTAGTTTTTCCAACTCAGCATAAAGTAGATAGCTCTCTAGCCGTGTTCCGAGTACGCCAGCAGCTCCAGCCCACGCTCCGGTTTGTTTGGTTACATTCCTTCCAAAACATTTCCCAAGTTTTTCGAGCTTGCAAAACCTCACTGGAAACCAAAGGAAAACTGGATTTTGGCAAAGATTCACAGACTTGCCGCTCATTAGAGAACGTTTTTGTTAAATGATTTGCTTTGATACCTACAGTTCCAGCTGGAAACCAGAAAACCACCTTGCTGAGTACTTCAGCAGCAGGAAGCCTGCGTTTTCGGGAGGGACCCAGCACCGAGTGATTATTCGTCAGGAGTCTTACCGTTTCTCCAAAGTCCCCAGCAGTAATCTAGACTTTCCCCTCTGACTTAGAGGTTTTAAAAGAAGAACAATGGGAAACCTCTTTCAAAAAGTCAATTAACTCCACAAAAAAACAGCAACAAAAAAAGGAATAAGCACTTCTTGCCCTGTGTGGATCACATTCAGAATAGCAAGCCTGGATTCGACATACTTAGGCACCACAGTGTATCTGCTCAATCTTTCTGGTCTGCCAGTTGTTCTTCGATTCACAGCTCGCACTCTTTCATTTCTTGCACACGCTCAGGCTCTATTTTCTGATGATGCATAAACCTCCTAGCATCATTTTGGCCCTGGTGGCTATGAAAACTGCATGAAGAGAGAAAATGGCTCATTGTGATCTCTCCTCCAACCCTATTTTTTTTTTCCTTTCTCTTTTCTTCCCCTCATTTTTCTTGTATTTCAATGTTATTTTTAACATTTAATAGCAGCTCTGGTCCCCCATCCCAGATGGGGCCAACTCCTGCGAGCCCCCAGGTGTTCTCTGCTCCCACTGACTTTGAGCCTACGTAAAACAGATCGAGCAACAGGGCTGAGCCCTAGCGGCTCTTAAGCATTCACCTCTTTGTAATATTCTTAATGCTGAATCTTGTAAGACCTCAAACCATTTTACACTCATTTACAGGAATTATATGCAACAGCCACTTTCACTGAAATGGAGCTAGTTGTTGCAGGCAGCCATTATTTGACAGCCCACAGAAACGCCGTACAATAGATTAAGCCCCAAAGTAAAGAACACTCAAATGCACGCTGTACCGCAGCCATCACGGGGCTGATCAGAAAATTGCGGCTTCCGCACAGAACGCTCACAGATATTAAAATAGGCTTAGGTTGAGGAGGGTTTATGGGTTTTGGTTGGTTGGGTTTTTTAAACAAGCTTTCTGAAGAAAATTTTCGGCTTTGCCTCAAACCTGAAAGCATGTGTGCCGACAGAGACACTTGATTACCGTGTTCAGGGCCTCAAAAATTTCTGATTTTTCTTGTTTGAGACTTCACCTTCAAAAGGAAGAACTTCCAGGTAGGAGAACAAACACAAAAATTGGTTGCAAATCTAGTTTTCTGACCAAAACCCACAATGTCAATACAAAATATTCAAGCAGCCCTTAACGAAACTGTTCAGCCCGGGTGCACCCTGGTCTGTGACGGCTGGGTTACTCATGATGAGTAAACAGGACAAAACAGGGAAATGCCCAGGGACATGGCACTCTTACTGGCTCCGACAGGAGTTTTACATCTGGATTTATTGCAAACCCCAAAAATATTATATTGCTGCTGTGGTCATTCAGTGCCTCTTGGTTTAACGACACAGGATGGGGAACGGTGCCAGCAGGGACGTTCCCCAGGGGAATACGCACGAGCAGGACTCAAAAATCCCTGGCAATCTCGCATAGCTCTGCGGTTAGCACGCGGGAGCTTCGTGCTGGCTTCCCTTCTCTTGGATGTCTCGAGTAACTCGACCAAGCCTACGTGCACCACAGGAGCGCGAGGGAAATGGGAAACCAGTCCTTTGTCAACCACCCTGGATGAGATGAGCAATCCCAGTCCATTCCTGTCTACTACCCTGCCAGCAACAAGGCAGCCGCGATTCGCCGCAAACACCCTTAATTTCAAAACTTTTCCCTGGCCGTGAGGATCAGAGCGCGCCAGGCTGAGAAACAACAAAGAGCGGCAAGCTTCGGCAGCCGTGCAGTTTCCGCACCGGCAAGCGGATCCTCCCGCAAGCTCTCCCTATAAAGTAGACACATTTTAGTAATACCTCCAAATACCTACAGGAGTTATCCTTGGTGCTCAGAGGAGGCTTGTGGGCCTGACCTGCCTGCGAAAGCCAAGGTACGCTGCAAAAGCTCCATAAGAAACAGTTAATGCTCTACGACTTGAGCTGTTTGCGAGCATGTTGGCAGGAACAACCGGGCAATTTATCCTCGGCGAAATTACCTTTTTTTTGTCCACTCGCTGTATTTGTTCCCTCAAGGAGATTCATACTTTCTTGAGTTTAGGGAGACTACTGAACCCTGAAAAATCAGCGTACGTTAAGCTTGCTGGAAAACTACCTCTGGTATGTTCATACAGAATACTACATTGATTATGTTGCATACGCAGCCTTTCAGCACATTAAATTGCTTCTCCCTGAAAGCTCTTCTCCCACTGAGCCTGCTAATTGTTTCTGCTTTTAAAAGTTATTAGCGTATTTAGAGTTGGGTAGAGATGCTGGTTTAATAACCCCTGAGACTCCAAAACAGGTATTGGATAAGCACTAGCAACAAAAGCCTCGCTGCACCATTCATTAAACATGACTTAGGGAGACCGACCCCCTGAAAAGAGGAAAGCATCGGTCCATTCCTCATCCTTCCATAACACTGCCAGAGTAAGGCCAACTTCTGCCCCAAGGCAGGACGTCATCCAGCTCCTCCGGAGAGCAAACCAGCTCCTCACTGACATGAGGACACCATGTACAGCGCTCCTGGACACGGAGATGGACAAGTCTGTGCCCTCAAAGCACTTTCAGTTACCATCTGTGCACAGATATTGGTACCTGGGCAACTGGACAGGAGGCACCAACGCTGCCCATCACAGAGGAGTTGCCAAAAAGGCACAGTTCGCTGTCGCCATTCCCTCCTCACCAACAAGATGGCCAGGACAGACAGTCATTTAGAATGAGCCCATTTCTCAGCACGAGTCCCCTGAGCCATCTGTCCCACCCATGCTACCCGCACTTCTCATTTCGAAGAATAAATCACCATTTCTTTACCCTTGTAGAGGCACGTTTTTCTTTAGCAACGTTGTGATCAACACACCCCGTTCCCCCCCTGCCCAAGCTGCAGCAGTTGTGTGACACCAGGCTGGGAGCTGAGCTGCTGCTTCCTTTTCTTTATAGCGTACAGTGCGAAGGCCTGACTTTGATTCCTCGTCTAGACCCCTTGCTCTCTCTCCAAAACCATTTAGTGGAAGCTGAACATTTAGTGTCAAGCTTCAATGTCACAGAAGCACTTTCAGGCTGAAAACATGTCCCACAATATCAATTCCAGACTCTGAGCCAAGCTTTGGGAATCCCAAATCATCCCTGGGCTCTCACTGCTTCTCCCACTCTTACCTGCCTTCTCAAGCTGCTCTTTCAGAGACAGCTGTTCCCTTTAACAAGGCACATTCTGACAAATCAACAAATACTTTTCCTTCAACGAGGCTCTTGCTCTTATTCCCAGATGTGCATTCACGTACATCTCCCGCCTGCTTTGGAAATCCTATTTGAAACTGCACACCAGAACACTTTTAAGGCTCACGAACTGATACAGTGGGAGGGAGAGAAGAAAAAAATAAAGCTGCCCGAACGTCTTTGAGATGATAAAACAGCAGGACAAATACCCCCAAATGCAAAGATTTTTCCAGTTCAAGCAATAGTTGAAAAATATTTAATAGTTCCTTCACGTCTGGTCTAAAACAAGAAGTGCCCTGGGAAGGCACGACCACGCAAAACGTTCGTCCCCCACAACATTTTGAAGCACCCTCACCAAAAAGCTAACACCACGCGAATCTGAATGCAGCCTCTGCGCCACGGGCGATGCCAGCTGCTACTGGGCGCCCGTGGGCCGTCCCCACACAGCGACCCGAAGTAGCGGTTCTCGGTTGGCTTAGCCAAGAAACCTCACGCAGATGAAGAAAGAGGTGCTCCAGCCAGCCAGACCTCCAGAGAGCCCGCAGCAAGGTCGGGAGCCGGAGAAGGGATATGAACTCTCATAGTTCTACCCCAACCTTCAGCGATTCTGTACGAGGATGTAAGCCGACGTGAAAAGCGTTTTATCCCACATACCTCTGCCTCCCTGTAAGCACCCGGCACAGGGCGCTGTCAGCAAAAGGGCGCTGGGGGAAGCTGGCTGTGGTTTGCCTGTTTCGCTCGCACAGTAAGTGATAGCATTTCCGAAAAGCAAGGCTTTAGGTTTTAAAGCCAGCCTCCACTTTTTAAAGTAACTTCATTTAAAAACAGCCACGGTGTCCTCCTAGTCCAGAAAGCCAAACGTAGGCCAAGCTCAGCCTGAAACGCCACGTCAACACAATGAAACACCTCTTGAATGAGAACCCCACATTGCAAAGGAAATACCTTGACTTCAAACCAAAGGGGCTCTAAAAGGTGTCACATCTTTCACTTTAAATTATTTTTCCAGACGTCAGTGATTTCTAAAGATCTGCATTGCTAAAGAGTGAACTCATTTCATTTTTAACCCTGAAACAGGAGCACCAGCTATCCGCACGCCGTGCTCTCTCCAAGCGATGCCTCAGGCCAGGGCGCAGGCACCCTCTCGAAGTGCTGAGCACCCAGAGCATGGCAGCAAACAGCAGGTTTCTTGGCAAGACCAGGTGCGTGCCAGAGAAAGGAGTCTCCAACGGGCAAACACTAGCACATCTCCCAGTATGTGCAGAAAGAGGTGAAGAATGATTCTCAAACGTTTGTACACCCCTTCCCCAAGATTGTTATGGATGTGTAAAATACCTCATTATTCCAGGGGGGAAAGGAAGAGAAGAAGGGTTTACTGAATCAGGCGGCCCTTGGGGGTGTATTGTACTGACGTTTTCTTTGTGCGTGATATTAGCAGCCAACTTCCTAAACCTCAAGGCACTCACACACTCTTACACAGAAAGGAAAGCAGGTAAACAAAGGAACATGTGCGGGTATTTTCCTCTGCTAGACATGTCTTTCATCCGCCCAGCCTGAGCTAAGTTCAATTACCTTTTTTTTAATATCAAATAATTAGCTCAACCAAACGGACTAAAAGTTAAAATAACACATAAAACACGAAGGCCAGAAAACACTTTCCAAATATACTTTTGCCCTCTCGTTTTCCTTTTCACTCAGTCTCTCATGTATCGATTAAGCCCATCTCCCTGTGTTCGCTATCGAAATGAGACTGCCGGATCCCTGGAGCAAGCGCGGGGGCTCTTTTAAACCACCAAAGATTTTGTGGCATTTAGCCGGATGGTTCTGGTATTCACGGCATTACGGCCAATTCAATAAAGCAGACTTCAAAGTATTCAGCACTTAAAATCAAACACGTGCTTTAGGACTTCTGGGTTTGGGGCCTCTGTGCAGTGAACGTGATGGATACTCGTGCTGACGATACACTGCGCTTACTGGTATGTGAAGATGTATTGCTAACATCAAGAGAACGGATGCCAGCACAAGCGCAAGGAAATAATCAGCATTTAATATTTCATCAAAATGTTTAATTTTTAAACATTGAAGTTGTCAGGTTTTTTCATTATTATTAGTTTTAATTATTTAGCTGGTTTTACAGCATCTTTGAGAATTTGTCTCAGTGGCTCAGATGGCTCCGATGCCAACTGCTCACCAAATGATGCCACACGCGCTGTTTTTCAAGACGGCTACTATCAGAGAGCTTTTTCATCAAAAACTCTGGCCCTGACTGCCACTCACGTTTCATGAGGAGAAGCATCTTCCCCTGAGCTTACGCGCTCCCAGGAGAGACCAAGCCCTTCCTCCAGGCGTCTCAAGGCAGTGATAAGGTGGATGAGGCTCTTCCACGCCTGACCCAGCCTTCGGTGACTCTTTGGGGTTGAAGCCTCTCCACAGGCAGCAGTTACCTAAACATTCAAGCACTGTTGCCAGCAAAGAAGCATCCTGACGGACCGCACAGCCAGCCCGGCTGGAGAGGCATGCCGAGCCCTGGCGCTCCGGTCCCACCAGTCCCTCTGCAACCAAAGGCAGCCCCAGTCACATCCCATCAGCTCTAGGGAAATGAAGTCCGACGCCAGGCCTTGCTTTCCTTCCCTTGGCCCAAAGACAACCCGTCCCTCCTTCCACACAGAGGTTACCGTGTCGTTCCCCACCTCACCAACAGCCAGAGGAAGGCAGAGGCAAAGCACCGCTCACTCCTCTCCTTCCCCAGAGACATCACAGCTTTGGGAGAACGAAGCAGACTCGATTTTGACCTGTGTCTCACCGGCAAAAATCACCAGCTAAAGGCTTTTCTAAACTGGTTATGTTAAAACGCAGAAGGAGCCCACTCGTCTACTGGGTCCCAGGCGGGGTTGCAGAGCGGCGGTGGGAAGGATCATCCCTCCCCTGTAATCAGAGCAGCATTGCTATGGATGTCACTCAGGGAACAAACATGAACCTCTGCAATCCATTTTTACACTCGCTTCCCTGTCTCTAATCTAGCCTTAAGCATTCCGAATACGATGGGACGCGAAGCGTTCGGACAAGGCACGCTATCAAATCCTGGATACATATCCTGCCAAAACTCTCACTTTTAGAATTGAGCCTCTACCTAAATCATCTGAGGACCTGCTTTTTTCACAGCAAAACAAGGCAAGCGTGTTCCATGACTATCTGTATCATGCAAAGGAAGGCACAGAAAGTAACTCCCAAACAGTCTGTCGCTAAGATTAAATACACTGCTGACTACTTTTAATCCCTCTCTTGCTGCCACTTCCATAACCACCCATTTCAATGCCTCCCCACACCAAGGGCTGGTGATGCAAGAGCTCACCAGGGTTTTCAGAGCCAACCGTACAGCCCAGTCACCACTTCACCTGGAAACAAGGACATTCAAACTTTCAATCAGATTTTTGTTTTCCCAGCTTCTAAGAAACAGACGGAGGGAGCTAATATTAGCTCTTCCAGGAATAGCCAGGTGGCAAAAAAGAGAACAAAGGTGATAAAACAGACCGCCTGCAGCAGCTGCAGGAGAGGTTTTATTCCTCCAGCCTGTCTGTTGTTATCCCCAACAGCCTCTGCCTTTTCTGTCGCTTGATGGAAGACCTGGATAAAACCCTGGGGTCAGCTCTGCAACACCCACAGTCGGAGGGGGACAGGATTAAATGCACATCAGCTAAAACCGATCACGCTGCTAAGCTTGGGCCTTCTGCAAATACATGGCAGTTGATAAGGAAGGAAGAACCTCCGGTCAGCTCAAGCAGCTCTTCCTATCTGCTTTATTAACAACCATACATCACTGCAGGCCCACGTGGCGAGCAGTAAGGTGAAACACTTTGCGTTTCCATGAAAGCCCTCCCTGTAAAACCCTATGAACACGGGATCCCCAGGATCAAATGAATGCCGCACTTTCTGTGCGTCAATATTGCCAGTCCCTTTCAAACAAAACTTTTTAAATGATAAACCACCTGATGGCTCAGTGTTCACTCATTCTTCACCCTGGCCACAAGAGAAAGACCGTACTCCGCAACAAATGGAAACGAAGTGGGTTAACTCCTGCCTTGCAAAAGTCCTGCTACAGCTAAGGTAGAGCATCAAAAGCCACGAGTTAAAATTCCTCCTGGACGTTGCACTTTCAACTAGTTGGGTAACAGCGGGGAACTGCACTATTTGTTTCCATTTTTGTGACTGCATTCTGCCTTTGTGGGCCACCACCAGGCCTGGCTTTAACGGCTTGCAAATTACACACAGAAACAGTCACAGACTGTGCTGAAGTTCTAAAGGACTTCTTTTCCCCCTTCTCAGAAGCAAAGGCTCGACATGCTGCTGCCTTATCGTGAATGGGCCTCCTCGGATGACTATAATTACAGGGATTTAGTAGGGTCTTTTGTTTTGTTTTACAAGCTAAAAAACCAGGGAGATGGAGGAAATGGAAAATAAAAGACCACCTGACACAAAAAAAGTTTTCCAGGAACCAGGCAACAGAGTGTGAAGAATCGCTGTTTGTGGAAACACATGTTCAGGATGGGGTTAACACCGCTGGACAGCCATGAACCAAAGAACATCCAACAAGCAACAGGGCTACAAGGAAGACGCACAGGAACCACGTTATATCCTGTAGCCTCTTCAATGGAGTAACTTGCTTTGAGCTCAAGGGAAGGAAAGGTACTGACAGGTCCCAGAAACAGACCCAGGCCACTCGTGTCCTGGCCTCCAACATACCCGGAGCACAATTTTCCCAGCAATGCCCCCCAGACTCATCTTTGACTCCCACGAAGTAACATTCTTCAGTGCTCCGTGAGCCAAGAACAAACCTACCGAATCCACGCCGGGAAAGGCGGCGGCTGAATTGAACGTCGCCTTTAGAAGCGTTCCACTGACTGCTGTGCAAATCGCAGCCCGGAGGTGTGCTCCGCGGGCTGTGCATCTTGGGCCAGCGCAGAATCCATCCGCTCGTTTGCAGAGGTGGTAACTGAGCCCAGCAGTGGACACGCTCCATCCTATATATCTGTGCTCACACAGGGCACCACGAGAGGAAGGTTTACCCTGCTGTGAACAAGGTGGACTCACTCCATAGCACAGACTGCATTTCTGAAGGTCTGCAACAGGAGACCTCAATGCCGTGTCCCTCGCTCCCCCAAAAGCGACCAAGGCAGGCAGCACTCCAGAGCAGAATGTGGATGCCACTTTCCAAAAAACACGCCAACAACCACAGAAGCAGCTTCCGGTGCCTCACCGTTAATTATTTAGTGTAAGCCGAACATCAGCTATGTGATGCAGTCCTGACGTCAGCCACAACAACAGCAGAGAGGCTACGGCAGACAGTCGCGACATTTGGGGAAAGGCAGATTTGTTACAGGAACAGAAGCCTGGTTTTACACAAATTGTACGAAAATACAATTTTTATATTCCTGCAAACTGGACAACTCTGCAATGGAAGGACACAGATTTTCCCAGATGAGCCCCGAAACCCAAAAGCCAACTCCTGCCCCAATTTCTGCGTAATTATCACATGCAGACAGGGAACGTCTGCCTGCACAAGTATAAAAGCTATTACAGAATAAAACAGCTTCTTGAGTTGTATTTTTTGCCGTGCCAATTTGGACAGCTGAGAGCAAATAATGGCTTATCACTGCTGTATCTTCCCTGCAACAGGAGCAGGCCTGGGAATCCCACAAGGAATGTGTGGATCTGATCCTGTGATGAGTGTCTGTTTTGGATCAGCAACCAGCAAGGCACCTTGGTGCCTCGTGTGCACCACCGCTCCTCCAGACAACCCTCTGCATCCATTAGCAGCATCTGCAGCTAATAAACAAGGAGAAGTCAAGCTACCAGCTCGCTGCTATTTTTGGATTAGAAGCTTGTTTTGAAAGCAAAGGCAATTTCCAGCTTTCACAAAGGCCTTTAACCTTCTTTATGTGGGAAACTACCTGCTGCATATTCCCACCAGGCATATACTCACATACAGATTCTTTAAATTACCTGAAATGCTATTAGCTTCATTTCCAAATCAGAAGCTAAAGCATGCTGCCAGAAAAAAAGATGTTATAAATTAACATGAGCCACAAGTGTAACATAAACCCAACTCTATGCTGCCGAGCCAGGGAGAGACAGATGAGCCATCAGTCGTTCACGCAGAGGGCACTGAGCAGTGCAGGAAGATCCCTTTTCCCGTGCTACTGGGGGCTCTCGGCGCGAAGCCACACGCTCTCGAGATCTGGGCAAGCAGTATTCACGCAGTCCATGCCACAATGGTCCTGGGGAAGCAATAAACTCAGAAAAGCAGCAGTGGTAAGGGTCAAAAAATCTGACATCTTATGTCTTTACCAACAGATCTGCAAGAAAACGACGAGCTCTCTTTCCACCGCAAGATACCACACAGCATAAAACCTAAATAAGCACTGCTGTGGCAATCCGCAGGGTCAAACAAAAAAAAAAGTCATTGCAGATTTAAGATGAAGGCAGGCAGCGGGATTATTCCTGTGATGAATCCAGCACCTTGCCTTGTATTGCAACTAGCCCTGACACTTTCCTCTGACTAATCCGTATAATAGCTATAAATGGGCCTCAAGCAAAACCACAGATCCGTAGTAACTCTGCTTCAAAATCGAGATCTCAGGTTGGTTACTCAAGCTTTTTATTGGCACCGGGTATTCCCAGGAGAATTCTGCCAGCACTCGAATCTCTGCATGCGGGTCTCAAGGTACGAAGGGTTTTGAAGCCTGGCTCAAGTCACAGATCACCTAGAATTCATAGATTGATCAAATGCTAGCTTTTAATCCCTTCGTATTAAGTGCCAGCAGTCTGCATGTGCCCAATGTGAGCAAAACTGGAGGCAGAGAAGCACGAGAGCAAGACGCATGAGCCAAAGGCAACACAAAAGCTCCAGCTCAAAGGGCAGTTTAAAGAAAGAACCCAAAACCAACGCATTCCTTCTATTTCTATTCAAAACAACGAAGCAAAGTTTCGCATCAGCGTTACAATTTGGGGGTAGGTAGTGAGGACTGACTCGGGACTTGTGAACGCTTTGGGCTGGCAGTGCCGCGGGGATGGGGGAAACCACCATTAAATGTCCTTTCTTCCCAACCCTGAAGAAAATCATTGCAATCAGAGAATCAAAAGGGCTGCCAACAGCAGCAAGGGACCAACCTAGAGGGGCTCTCCAGTGGCATTTTGCTGCTTCCACTCACACACAGACCCAAACTCTCCTGCCTGCTCCAGCGCCTTGCTTGCCCTCCCTCCTCCCCGTGTCTTTGTTGCATTGTGTACAACCTGGAGCCCTGAATATTCACCCTATTCCAAAACGATCCGGGCTCTGATTCGGGAATGAAACATGCGTCACTGTATCTGCACATCAAAGACCTCACAGCCACAGCATCTGCAGGGATGGCAAAGGGAAGGAGCAGAACAGAGGTGATGGTAGGGACTGATTTCGCGTAGGGGGAGCTCCCCATTAAGATTTTTGTCAGAGTGTATTTAAAGATCTGGGAGGCTGCAGTTCCTCCGAGCTTTCCTAACTCCTGCTCAGCACAAAGGCGGCTTCACCAACCCTCCTCCCTCCCCTTGCAACCCTGCTCAGTATCCAAACAAAGCGTCAGCTAGAGACTGACGCCAGACTGAAATCTGCTGGCGGAAAGTTGTTGTTTTCGCATTTTTGGTTTTCCACTTAAGTCTGCATTATCTACAGCGATCTGAATATTCAGATAGCTCAGATAACAGAAATCGATGTCTCCAATACGTGCTAAAAGCAGACTGTCAGAAAAGAGAAGCAGGTCTCAAATGCCCCGAGATGCTCAATTTTTTTTTGGCTTTTCCTGAACAGCCAAGTCCCTTTCCCCGCTCCCTTTCCCTCTTCTTTGATTTAATTACCAAACACCAGAAAAATATTGGTCTTCAGATACTAACGTTACCACCAGAACATCTCAGCCTGAACAAATCCTTGCAGTCACTTAAGCACTTTATGCGCCACCCCCAGAAAAAGTGCTGGAGTTGTCTCTTTCCTGGTCATGGTGAAAATCTCCCCAAAGCTCAACGTTGCCAGAGGAGCGCAGCTGGTGGGTTGACTTTGTCCAGATCTTTACAGCTGATGGACTGCTCCGCAACAGCCATGCCTGAGCAGTCAGCTCAATTATAGGTGTCTAACCTTGCGGTACCCAGCTGAATTGGCTGGTACAGCACTAACAGATTTCCAGGGAGAAGCACAGGGCAACAGATCACTCAACGATGAATTTAAGCTGCCTGTTATTCAGACGCACTTTCCTTGGTTATTGCTTAGACATCCCTTCAAAGCAGCACACGGAGCACAGCCCAGAAACCACCGCTTTCACTAATACACCCGAGACACCAGTTGCTGGAGTTCGGCAAGTTTCCACAGCTTGAGGGCTGCCCAGCAATCCTCAAATTCACCGGAGAGAGAGAATGCCTGCGTGACAGAGCAGGATAAAGTTTATGCTCTGACCCCTCTTTGAGATGATGCCCTAATTCTCAAATCAGTTATGGAGTCGTGCTCCAAACACGTAAAGTGAAGAACCCGCTTCCTTCAGACGTATGTGAAGAAGCCTGTCTTCCTTCTGCGCAAACCAGCACAGAATCCGCAAATACCGAGATACCAACGCCATGATGAACAACCAATCCCACTTGCTTTATACTTCCGCAGAAAACTTTCAACCGCTCAGCTCAGTGAACCTGACAGCACACGGGTTTCTGCAGAAGCAGGACTGAAGGCAGAGTGCAGAGAGGTGATGGGACTACCTCTGCCCTGCCCAAGCAGCCAGCGGCACGTCTCCAGCCTCCTGATTCCATGCCAAAGCCTTCAGACCATGTCACGAGAGTGTGCTCTCTAATTAGGTGACTTACATGACTAACCAACACAGTCCAAATTGTACATGTCGGCTAGTGCGGTCTAAACCACGGTTCAGATTTCTGTTTGGGAGAATCCTCCTGCTTTAGAGATTGACATTTATTTTTTAATGAACACATGACTACGGGTATTCATGTGGATACAGGAACACATCAGAGAAGGAGTGTGCACACATCTTAATCATCACTTCAATCTGGTTTCTAATATTTTGTAGGTTTTCCCTGTCCTTTTCACAGCTCCAACAAAGAATAACCCATAACTCAAAAATAAAGCCCAACAGCTTCAAGCTATAAATAACCAAATCAGACATGCAGGATTCTGTAAACTCCTATTTTTACCATGTAAGGGCAAGAAAAATCGGAAAGGCAAGGAAAAAGGGTGGAGTTAGATCCATCTTTTTTTTTTTTAAACAGCGTATTGCTGTAACAACCAATAATGCTTATGTTCAAATGCTGTGCAGATTGTCAGAGCCAGAGAGACACACTGCGTGAGCTGCAGAATCGTGAACCCCCACACCGGCTGAGTCTGTAAAGCTGTCTCGGACCAGCCCACAGCCACGGGACAGAGAACGGTATGAACTCGACGCTCACCACAGGAAAGCCCCAGCACACACAGAGCTATGTGATGGGCAGCTCGACCCTGTCGGCTCCTTTCTTGCATTAGAAAGGCCTGATTTCCTCCAGCCATCTTTTTCAGGACTTGGAAGAGGGCTGTGAAAGTGCAAAGTGCTGTGACTGAAGCAATAGCAAAGAGGGGAGAAGAGAGAGGAAATTTAAAAGGAAAATCCACGTACTGCAACACTGACTCGATCACCTGTCTCAGAAAACCCCAGAATTACGTGCCCCACTAAGTTTGCCAATTTTGCAAAAACAGAGGATGATTACTTCCTGTCCACCGAAACTCTTCTGTAATTTCTAACAGACTAGCAAAGACCAGAAGCCAGTGACTGCAGCCACCGCACAGCCACATCACTCCATCCCTTTGGAAAAAGCTCATGGAAACCCCTCGAGGACGCTTAGGTATCCCCGTCACAGGACGACATCTCCGTGACCAATGTGGATGGATCCATTTGGATGGGTGGAATTTGGTCAGCCCCAGCACCACTGAGGCATCGCGACGAAGCGAGTTGCTAGATGCTGAGGATGCCCCAGAGATCAGTGATGCTCAGCACCTCTCTTTAGCCAAGAGGCCTATAGGCTTTCTGTCCTGGCATCTTAGCCGTCGTTCTCCGTGCTCGAATACCCTTAAAAAACTCAGCACCTCTCGCCCAATTCAACCCTATCCCTGTTTCTTAATAAGAGCTTGCAAATTTCATTTTTAAAACAATGGCTATCATCTCACTCAGGCATAACTATTTTTGTTTAGGGATGAAGCAAAGAAATGGTATAAATTATGCCTAAGAAAACCCTCTGGCATTTTAGCAGGCATTGGAAAGAACCCATTTCAGAACAGTGTCTTACAATGGATGTCTCCATGGATACCTCTCTGTCAGCACCTCATTAGATAAGAGCTGAGACGTGTACGAGTATCTTCTCCTGCATTTCAGAAGGTACCTCAAAAACACTAATTATGAAAATCTCCATTCTCTAACTGATGAATACTTGTGAGTTCAGGTGACAAAATGGACAAGCCGAGCCGTGCGAGGGAGGAAGGCAAGACACTTCATTTAGACTCTCTTCTTACAATTGCTGACACTTCGACAATTACCAGAGACCAGGGAGCCCCTTTAGGACACAAAACTGCTTTTTTCTGCCCTCTTCTCTTTTTAACAGCAAGAAGATAGAAAGGGAGACAAACAGAGAGGCAGGATTCAGAGAGCAGCATCTGGGACACCTGTGGTGTTTGAAAGAAAGCAGAAGAGTCTACGTGGCAGAACCGCCACCAGGCCCAGCCAGGACCCGGTAGCTGGAGAGACACAGCCCAGAAGAGTTAATACGAGCGCTCCTTCTACATGCTCCACAGACTAGTGACTGAGTAGTCTCCATAAGGACAAATACTTCAATTAAAACAAAAATCCAGCTCTGGTAGGAACAAAGGAACCACAAAGCGAGCTTGACTTTCAAAACAGTATCAACGGCACTAGAAGCACAGAGGCAGCACCGAGAGCCCCGTGTTACCTGTAAGCTACACACAGTTAACGAAAACCTCAGAAACAAGGGGAATTGTGGGAGACGGGTCCCACTGGGACCTCCAATTTGTTCTTCAATTGCTGAGCACAGCAGAGGTTATACACGCTGCAATCTCCTACTCCTGAAGCAGCTGGGAGCCCACTCAGATTCTAGCGTGGCTTAGAGCTGCCACAGGGAAGCGTTTTTCTCTGTCCCTGAGCAGTCACGGTAAGGCAGTCTAATTCACTCATTCTCAATTATGCTGATGTACAACAACCCCATGGGACTATCTACCCGCTGAGGATTGCTGGCATGCTGCTTCTTGGCTGCACTGCCTTCCTCGCTTCCCAGGTGGGAGCGGAGAAACAGGGAGCTCCGTAACAGGGGGAAAACTCCCACCACCAGCCAGCTGGGTGTTGGAGCCCCTTCCTGTGTCACCGTGACAAGGCTCAGGACTGAACCTGCAGGGATCACCTCCAAGTAGAACAAAACCTTACTGGATCCTCAGGGGGATAATCCAAGATGAGAGTTGCCTGCTGGAAGTAATTTTTACTGGAGACCTTCCTGTGCGGTGTTTCTATTTCAGGCACGCTGCTTTGAAAGCTCGGCAACAAAGCGGAGCCCTGCCAGGTTTCTCGCATCCAGGACAAAGCTCACCTGAGCAGCTCTAGCGCAACGCTTTAAACAGAAATTGGGGCTCAGTCTTAGGACTGGGAAGTTTGGACAAGGCAGAAAGTTGGGTCTGCGCAGCAGGTTTGTACAGGTAAGAACTCAGAGCCTGGGTGCACTGCTGTGTCCCAGCACAGTTCTGACTGGCACTGGTTCAGACCCAGCATAAAACTGGGTTCAGTCTAAGAGAGGTGGATAGGAACATCAAGTACATTTGTACTGTCCAGGCAGTACAAAATGCTGTCTGCAATTAAAGCTGAGCAATATGCAGAGATATGGTTTGTTGGAAAGGGTTGCTGAGTTAGAAACAGTCACCCTCTAAGCATCATCTTGCTGGCAACTCACACTCAGACAAATGGCTTGCTCACACCCTTCTCCAAAGTTCATACAGAGTCCAGCTTACATGCCCCAACTTAAAAATTAAAGGTCAATTCTGAGTGTCCCCATTATCCATGTCTGCGATGAGGATGTCGGCACGTCACCGGTCCCACAGGAAAGGTGCGGCACCCTCTATCAGGCAGACACAACACCGAGAGACACTGCATACATGTTCCATCACCAACTTATCCTGCTTTGTTACTTGACGGCTGTTTCATCGAAATTCCTCTCCAAAAAGCCTTCCTCAATCCCTGGGAAATCCAGAGTGTTGATGGGAGAGGTGCACCAAAGCAGGTCAGTCTCCCTGTTTTCTGTAATCAGTCGACACCAGTGCTCCTCACCGCCGAGATCACTGCGGCCACCCGATCCACAGCCCTCCTGCCTCCCCGACCTGGCTGAAGCCACCCTCAGCTCCCACTGCACCGCCCTTTCACCCGAAGGCACGCCAGACGGGGCACAGTAATTGCAAACTCTTCTTTCCCTTCCTGCCACGTGATTTTTGACTGAGCAGCGACTGTACCGCACTGAGCAGACCAAATATTTCTGTTTCATCTGTCCCACGAACACCAGTGGATTTAATTATGCAAGAATTGGCTCCCTTGTGGCCCATCTTCATTATTAGTCCTTTACCTGAGGCTGTGTGAGCAGAAATATTTTGAGTTTTTCTAATGACAATTACTTGTACACATATAGTGCCTGTCATCCCAAAGAATTCCCCAGCACCGTAAAAGGCACAAAGCACTTTACTTATCCCTGAACCGTTCACTACCTCAACAGCGCAACACGGCAGCTCTTGTAACGCACACAGTGATCTGGGCACGAAAGGAGGAAAGTTTCCCCAATCTGTGACAAGAAGGCAAGCGAAAAAAAAAACTTTCCACAGCGAGCTTCTCAGCACTGAGACCTNTCCCCAGCACCGTAAAAGGCGCAAAGCACTTTACTTATCCCTGAACCGTTCACTACCTCAACAGCGCAACACGGCAGCTCTTGTAACGCACACAGTGATCTGGGCACGAAAGGAGGAAAGTTTCCCCAATCTGTGACAAGAAGGCAAGCGAAAAAAAAAACTTTCCACAGCGAGCTTCTCAGCACTGAGACCTTTAGCACTGTCCCACCAAACCAGTCAGTCCCTTCGGGACACCGCCATGCAGACACAGGGGCGGCNCAAGAAGGCAAGTGAAAAAAAAAAACTTTCCACAGCGAGCTTCTCAGCACTGAGACCTTTAGCACTGTCCCACCAAACCAGTCAGTCCCTTCGGGACACTGCCATGCAGACACAGGGGCGGCTCTGCAGATACACGAAGAATACAGAAGCTTTCATGCTCCGACCCGTGTTGAAAACAGGTTTTTTTGGTTAGACCTCCAGGCTGGAGACAGTGCTGCGAGACACAGATAATGCCGTTGTGTCAGGTACCCTAAAGTAAACACCGACATCCTGCAGCTTGTGGAGAGCTCAGAGGAGGCTCAGGCACTTCTCAAACACAGGAAGGAAACGGTGCAATTTACAGAGAGCACAAGAGCACTTCAGCGTCTCAAATGCCACTAATTTTTTAAAGGGCAGACTTACGCAAGCCCGAAGTTTGAGCATTTTTTTCTCCCAACTGTTTTCTCTAGGAACCCTTCTCACAGAACAAAGCCTTGTTGCGCATAAGATAGAAGAAGCATCCACTCCTGGCAAAAATCTTCCCCTGTGTAAGGAAAATTCACTAAAAGCTTCCCAGCTCTCGCCTCCACTCCACACACCCAAGAGTCGTAAGCCAGGGCTTCCAGCTACAAACCGAGCACCATTAAACTGTGGTTTCCTGGAGATTCGATCGCAACAATTATTGTACTCGTGATAGGTGCGGTAGCAATTTTCATCTAAACATCTCTTTTGCACAAACGTGAAGAAAGCAAACGGCTAAGGTTAACCAAAGCTAGGTTCTCGCTATTGAATACGACATCAGAAAGTTTGGCAGCTGAATAAAAAGGATCGTAACCTATACAGAGGTCAGGGAGTCAAGAGCGGTTAATTCATTTCTACCACAGCCGTCCTCCATGACCCGGAGGAAATCATCTGGCTTTTCTGAGTTTCATTTGCCTACTGAGCCGCACACGAACGATAGCTCAGAGTCATCGGGGCGATGGGAGGAAAGCACTCTGACAGCAGACGTGCCAGCTACCCTCCATGTATACTCCTGTGATATGACATCGGTTTTGTCAGAGGACTTCTTTTTATTCTTCATTAATTTCCTCGATAGCCACAGCTTTCCAAACACATTTTAAGACAAAGACATGCTTGAATATTAATGCTATTGAAAAATAATGGGAGTTGAAAGTATGTCTTTGATCATGTCTAGACAGAACCAGATATAATGGATTTCTAGTATCTATGTAGCAGATATAAATAGATAAATATTACTCAAAGACCTGGAACGCCTATGCGTTATCCAGAGAGGAGTGATCCCATAGCACAAGCCCTTACTGAATATCTATTAGACGGCTAGGGGTGCACCATTCAGCTCCTCAATTGCTCCCTGCAAAGTGCCTGAAGGAAAATGGTCAAGGCAAGGTGAGGAGTTCCTCAGAGCCCATCTGCCAATCTCTTCTCTTCTGGTAACGAGGGTGACAAACACCATCAGAGCCAACAACAAAACTGAAGCTCAGTAGACTTTAAAGATCAGAAAACTGCATCCAAAGACTGGAGGCAAAGCACTCTCCCAGCCTCTGAGTTCAGAGAGGAACATCAGTGTTCAAGTCAAACAACTGGCCAAGAAAACACGAACGGCAGACGCGAGGTCAAACCCAGGTCTGAGCTCCATGACTGCGTTTCAGAACCCTCAAAGGCAGCAGATGAATTCCCGACTCTGAGCTCCTAAGACATCCATACTCCCATCCTGTTAGAGCCAGCAGCCCTGAAAGGGCACAAACCGAACTCCAGCACCGTACGCAGTCATAGCGGCGGCTGTTGTGATCAGATGCCCAGGCCCCTCCGACGGTTCAGCACAGGTCCACGGACAGCAGCACAGTGCCAAAGAGCGAGCGGGCCTCCAGTGCATCAAAACTAGTAAGGGCAGAGACAGCATCAAAACTCTGCCTGATCACTGGTTCTTGCGCTCTTTCGCAGATAGGTATATTTTTGCTTACGAGACTCGCACAGCACAGTGTGGCCACAATGCCATCCCTGCGGATTATCCCTACTTCTTTTTGGAAGGGACAACACGACTCCCATGAAAGTGCCCCAAATTTCACCTGCATCCGCCCCTCACCAGCAGTTAGCCGTGATCCTCGGCAGCCTTGCATCAAGCTCACGACATGAAGCTCCCAATTTCTTCTTTCATTGAGAAAAAGCCACCATCAGGAACCGGCAGGCTTTCGGGGGGAGGCTTAGCTGGCTTTGAGCCGTGGGCCAAAGCAGCACTTGCTCCCCACCAAGGCTTGAGTCTTGGTACTGCTGAGTACCGCAAATGTTAACGTTCGCAGCAGCAAACAGGGAATCTCACACAGACCTGGCTGTAGAGGAGCAAAAACATGCAGGAGTCCAGCATCCCTGCCTGTGTTTCAGACAAGCCCTGTTCCCACTGCTTACGTCCACAGATTTGTTTCCCCAGTGGTAGCACAGAAACGCTTATTTGGACCCAGAGCTGGTTTGGTAACAGCAGCAGAGTGTCGGCATAAGCAGCATTCGCACTTAGCCAGGAGTTCAGCAACATGAAGACCTTTGTCAAGAAAGAGAAAGGGAAAAAAAAGAAAAGAGCAGGAGTGGGTTCATCGATGAGTTAAGGCTGTTTTAGTTGTAAGCCTGGGGGAATCAAGTTTAACACTGCATTTCAGCTTCTTTTTCCCTTTCTCTTTTGCACAAACTTGCATTCCTCTCCTGTCAGACTTTGATGGCTTTATGTAACTGTTTAAAAATTGAACAAGCTTCTTAACTTAGGTTTAGCAGAACACACTTTTTTGCCTCTCTCTCTCGAATGCACATTAAGAATAAAGATTTCCGGAGAAAACAAAACCTTTTCCATCCTCTGACATCAGCCACTGTAGTACACAAAGCCACGTCCTTGAGGACTGTATTTTTTTGTACATTCTGTTCCAGTACAAGCCAACGCATCTGCAGCCCCAGTGGGCTTCACCACTGGTAGCTGGAAAGAAAGACTCATCCCAGAGAGAACACACAGGTTCACCACCACAGCAGCACCCACAGTTGAACACTTCAACGGGTGGAGAATCCTAGAGAGCAGTAACGAGGACAGAAACTTGAAAACCTCAGCAATAAGGTATGGCAGCAAAAACCTGGAGTGGCAGGCAGGGGTATGCCTCACGTATGGCCTGAGAAGCAGTCTGTGACCTGCCGCTACCATGAGAATAAGTTTTCTTTCTTTTTTTAATACAAGCTGAAAAAGTTTCTGCTCTGTCTGACTAGATGAAAAGGCTTGAGAAGAGATTCCCTCAAGGCTCAGAAAACGGAGGCGAATAACCCCCACCCTTTTCTGTGTGTTTGTATTTCTTAATTACATCAGTTTCTAAGCCAGAACAGTATTTGTTGATGCTTCAGGTTGGCAATGCTGGTAGAAGAGGCTTTCGGGGAAACCCAGTAAAAATATTCAACAGCAAGATTTGTAATTAAAGCCCTTCTCTTCTTTTGCTTTGTCTCTTAGAAAGTGTCTGTGTTTGCGTTGTGGGCTCTTTAGGGCAAACACTGCTGCTTACCGTTTGCACAAGCTCAGAACAACGGACTCGGTCCGCACGCTAGGCCGTGAGCTATATTCACCAACAAACATAAGCACCGGCATCTCTCGCTCGAGCTGTTTCGCTCCCAGCTTGGAGCTAAACCACAGGGCATGCGCCGGCGGGCTAGGCCTGCGAAAGGCACCAGCCGCAGACTTTGCCCAGCTCCAGGTTTAGGAGACAATGAGCAAAGTGCACCCAGTTGTGCTCCTGGTCATCACTGCACCACCTCGGGCTGCCCCTGCCCGGCTGGCATCTGGCACCCGTGTTCATCCTCTCCTCCCAGGCGCCGGGCAACTCCACAGGCCATTCTGCACTGCCTCTTTCTGCTCATTAACCCTGAGCATCCCTGGACACGGCGATCCCAGCCAGCAAATCCGGAGCTCACAGTGCACGCCAAAGCTACTGGCCTTCCCCCAACTTGCAAAAAATCCCAAGGGACACAACTGCATTGAGCACTGCAATCCCAGCAGCGTAAACCCAAGTCAAACATTTTGATACCAAACATCTGTTGCATCCAAACAACCGGGATGCAACAGTCTCACAACGCTGCTGCACGGAGGCCAGCGCTACGCTGCCCTTCCTAGGGATGGGATCGCCGAAGCACGGCAAAAGCTCCGAGTTTTCCAGTATCACACAGTGAGTCAGAAAGGCAGGTTCAAGAATAGGACAATTTACTGTGATTATCTGCTGTTTGTCTCATGGCTGTATGGAAGCTCTGGTCCATTCCTGCCCATGCCCCTGGCAGCACATGGGGTGGGCTGTTAAAGACTGCCGACGAGCTACTAACAAGATCACCAGCCGTGAGCACTGTGGTTTTTTTCTCCTGTGCTGCTTTTGCCTGCCACCATTTCTGCACAGAGTTTCGCACGTCCTCAGCCTGATGCTGTCCCTGGAGGAGGTACCCTTGACGCCCACATAACCCCACATGCTGCTGGTTATGGGGGGGCCATATCCGTACATCCCAAGTCAGTTTGTGGTGCACGTGCACAGTCATGCTGGCGTGTCAGCATCCCACAGCAGGCAGGAACCTGCTTTTAGGGGTGTAGGCCAGCCCATGGGGGTCCAGGTTTGCCTGTCCAGGCACAGAACAGAAAGAAAGTCTGGAGTATAAACTCAAAGTTTACACTGCAAGTGCGACCTTAGAGTCCAAAAGCCAGATGGATGAGCCACTAGACCATGAGTCCAGAAAACACAGCAGTGTCTCAAGGAAAATGAGCACATTTTTAGAGCCCTGACTAAAAGACTGCAGCTTCACGAGGTTTTTGAATGCGGCCTGCTTAGGCATCTGTACCGTGCACCCGGAGTTTAGCGTGTGGATCTAACCAGACAGCAGAAGCGTCATCAGCGAAAGGAACGCCTAACGCAGATTTGCGGAACAGTGCCACGTGTTGCAGTCACGTCAGGCAAAAAGCAAATAATGAAATAATAACTGGAAGAAGATCCTGACCCTGCCTCAGAGGCTGCAGAGGCTTTGCCGTCAGCACAAGAGCCGTGGCTCTAGGGCACAAGCGGAGGGGCGGACAGGGTGCAAAGGGAGCACAGATTCCCTGCATGGCCCAGGGCTCATCCTTGCAAGGACGCTGCTCCCCAGCATGTCACAGGCGGCTGCAAAACGGAGCGCAATGCCTGCATTCCTGATGGGAGCTTAAAATTGCCCAAAGCCTGCCCCCAAACCAGGCTGAACTGCTCTCAGCCACCCCCATTTCCTTACCCACTCTGTACAAAGCTACGCGGGATGACCGCCCGCTCTCGTGACTCCTGCAGAGGCAGCTGCACCATGCTCCGCACCACAGAGATGACTGGACCTGCACTGGCCTGTATGCGGCACATTATATAAGCTATACAGGAGGCAACTCCTTTCACACCACCACCAATTACCTGGTTAACCCCAAAATCGTAGCAGACCCACGGCTGCCTACAACAGCGCCGCTCAGCTCAGTTGCTCAGTGTCAAGCAAGAGTTATCCACTGCCAAACTTCTGACCTACTTCTGTGTTGTGTTTCCCCCCCTCCCTGCTCCTGCCCTCAGTCCCCAATTAAATCTGTGTGAGATTTCCTCAATTATCCTCTTCCTGCTAATAGATGTGGAAAGAGGATGCCATAACAATGTATTCCCCTGGCAATGGTTCAAAATAAATCTCAGAATTAATGTTGAGAAGTGCAGGATGTAGGAATATTTTAATTAAACATAAACGTATAGGAACAGTTACATTGAAGAAAGCTGATCTTTCGCTGTCACCGCAATACTTACCCTCTCAGCCATGCAGTGAGAATCCTAGTGCTCTTATTTAATTGACAGGCCAATAAATCAGCACTAATCTTCCCTTTCTGTGTAGCTGTGCATGCTGATGCATAGCTGAGGTCAGCTATTTCAGAATACAGCAACGCTCAACTGGCACAACCTAAACAGCAACGCGCACGGGAATGCTGTTTGAAAAACGCTCGAGTTTGGAAGCGGCAAAGCATCCTAATGCTTGAAACAGACACAGACGTGTAACAAAACTTGGAGGGGGGACCTAAACAATAACAATGCGTGTTTGGAAATTTTTGCAGGGGTCAAAGTTTGGAAAGAGGAGGCACAAGAACTCCTACTTGAACGCATTAAGGAAGATAATTCTGATAGGCGCTCGCAGATCTGGATGAACACAGAGATAATTTGAACAAGATTTCTAATTGAGACAAAAAAGGTCTGTGAGGAATAGGTAATGAACAGTGCCTGGGAATCGCTTTGCCCGTTCCAGAAGACAGTGAGCCTTTGTTTGACTTCATAGGCCCCCTTCCACTCATCACAGAAAAAGCATTGCGAGATAATAAATTGCAAGTCTTTATAAAAAGGAGGCTTTAATCCAACAGAAACTCCATCTGCACACCTACAAGCTGCATTTTCCATACTTGAGTTCCTACTTTATCTCCTCTATTTATCCAAAACTGTACCTTGGGCCAGAAACGCTACACGATCTCCTAACAGCTAGATAACAAACTGCAATTAAACACATCACTGCAAAGAGAGCTCAGCGTAGCAGTATTACAGAAGAAAGAAAAAAAAGTTTATTTTAAGCCTGGTGGAGAGCAACACACAGCATAGCACTGGAAGCCAGGCCACATCCCTGCTGCGAACACCCAGTAAACTTAACAGGCAGCATGTCCATAAGCACACAGCAAACAGCTAGTAGGGCGATCTCAAAATTATTTAGGGCACTGCAGCGCTAGATGAGGCTGAAATGAAAACAGATGAAGACTTAAGCCAAGGTAGCAAAGGAAACATCTCCGCAATGAGGTGTGAAACCATCTCCCACAGCAAGGAACTGATGGGCTACCTAAGCATCACACGGGACTCCAGAAACAAACAGGCTTTCTCGGTGCTAGACATCGACCGAGTAGAAGAAGAAAAGGAAAGACAACATTTTTTAACTGTTCTCCAGTATTTCTCTCTTCATGCTCTGCGTAGCACCTGGATGTTAAAAATTATTAACATCCCTGGGAACAGAACGCCATCTCTCAAAGCCCTGGTCCCCTTTTTGTGCAAGAAAGGCAGTGACTCCTGTCCCACTGAAATCATAAGCAGCAATGCTCTGCTCGTCTCTGGAAAGCACACTTTCTCTAAGTACCTCCTGAGAGGCTCTAAACAAAAAGCTGCAGCTTCCCCTCTCGCCTCCCTCCCGCCGCTGTTTGCTGTGTGTACACCAAAGGCCTTCGTTTCCACCTTACTGCACATGCACTGAAGTTATTTTTGGCCAAGAGTGACGTGGCTTTGTTTGCATAACTGGGTTCCCACCTCATGATCTGCCGCTCTAATAGTTTGCAAAATTATAGCTGGAAAATGCCTGATTCCCAAAGAAGTGCCTGTGAAGTTCGGTTTGCCTTTATCTTAAGGCCAAAAAAAAAAAAAAAAGGAGAAAAAAAAGTCTTTCTGCACAAACACTTATAAAATGCTTCAGCAAGATGTAAACCAAATTATTTAGGGATGATCAGTTGGGATACGGGGATTTAGTTCTGCTCTGTTTTGGGTTAGCGAGTATCAAACAGAGACGACAAAACAAAACTCGCACAGGAAGATCGCCGTTTTACTGAGCGGAGTTTTAAACACAGCAGCCGGATCCACTGCAGACCTGATTCGTAACAACTCGCGTCAACCCAAAATATCATCCACGGGAAATGGAAACTTAGCACTGAGGGTTAAAAACAAAAGCAGACCTCAAAATAGCGTTTCAGATGAAGCGAATACGTCAGTTGGACTATTCTCAACTGTCAAAAGTGAGCTGTAATCGCAGATGTCTCTTGAGGAACATTTGATATTTGCCCAGTGTTAAAAATAAGTGAGATACCTTAGAAGAGAAAGAGATGGCCCTAATAAAGAATGCAGGGAACGAGATCATGTGTAGAAAAGGATCCAGCCACTGGTTCTTCTTGTCCAGTCCCCAACTACTGGCAAAAGACAGACAAAATCCATTTCTGTAACAACTTTGTCCCTGCAAAATTCACTAGAGGTGGGGCCAAACATTTCCCTAATCCGGGCAGCTGACTGAGCCAGGAGAGCTGACCGTTGTTGTTTCAGCACATCCTTGTTTTGAAAGCACCAGCGCTTCAGGTTCTTCCTTCACTCCCAGCCAAAGCTTTGCCTCCCAGGATGGTGTTGTCTGAGCAACAGCTTCACATTTGGGCAGGATTATTGCCCAATTTATACTTGAGACATCTCCCTTCACTATCTTCTTCCCTCATCCATCACCCTTACACATCCCTGCAGCCAACACTACAAGGGCTAGAGAGGCATTTCACTTCACATACTCATTGGCTCCAGTGAAGTTACACAGATAAATGAATAGCACAAGACCACGAGCAGCTCAGTGCCTTACAAATCCTGGCTGCAGTAAGAGAAGAGACAGGGACTGTGGTGGGGAACAGCTCTCCCTCCGCATCTCCAGGAAGAAATTTCTCGCCTGCGCAAATCACTGAGCTTCCGGAGATGGCAGGAGAGTCTAGAAACATCTTTCTTACCCTGCACTGGGACAACACATCCTTGGAGTTTCACTCACGGCGTTGGCAGGCCGACTGTGCTGTGTTATGTTTCAGCAGGGGAATTACACAGCAAGCACCACGCAGCGCAGTTACAGGGAAAACACCTGACAGTACACTGTTCAGCAGGCTTGATGGAGGCAAAACGACACGCTCGTTTGCAAGAGACTGCATTAGCTTCTTAGCCGTTTCATGGAGTCGCCGTGGAGCCAAAAGCCTCGCAGCGCAGAGCTCGGGTCTGTCATGCTGCAAAGACGGTGGAAACCTCCCAGAGACGCTCAAGCCAGCAGCGGCCCACGCAGCTGAACACCTGGGAGCCACCACTCACAAGACAAAGGCAACCCCACAAGAGAACTTCTGTCAGCATGGCCCTGTGCAATTCCTGGAAGGTGGACATCATTGTCAAGACACCCGAGGGCATCGCTGCTATGGTGAAGTCTTGAAAAGCCTGAATTTATCTTTTTTCTTTGTTTTCCCGCTTTCTAGAGGATATCACCTGACTGCAGCCCGTTTAAGCGCCCACAAGACAACTGCAGCAAGGCAGCCCTGTCACTGCTTGGCAACACGCTGCTCACTATTCAACTCAGTCCCTTCCCCAGCATTACGCTGATTTGACATATCCACTTCCACATCTAAACATCTCAGACACCAAGCACCCCTACAGCATAGCAAGTCCTCTTTAAAAGACAGTCACAAACCATTGCCTGGCTGCAGAAGGACTGCCTTGTTTCTCCAGACAAGGCTAAACTCACCTAAAAATTGGGAAGCATGTCAAGAGACAGATTGCTAAGGAGCATCCGTCATACAAAGGGCAGCGGTGGAGTTATTTCTGCTTTTAGATACGTAAGTTCTGGTATGAGGAGGAGTGTAAAGGGGAATCATTCAGTACTGACTCATCTCTCTTGGAGGAATCTGCTTCTCGGGCATCCCACTCCAGCTGCAGTTTATGGCAGGCCTTTTCTGGCTTGCAGCAATTACTTTGCTTTCCTTTCTCTCACTTACCAAATCCTATATAGCGTCACTGGGGAGAAAGCCCACATTTGACGCCGCCACACAAAGCAAGAGCAGACAAGAACTACAGAAGACAACGCTTAGTTAGCACGCAGGTTTGCGGGAAAACATGTCTTGAGCCAACAAGCGACCAGCGCCCAAGCAGCTCTCCACATTCAGCGTAAGTTAAATCCACTGCTGAGGGCAAGAGTGGTTCAAGGCCATGGACAAAGCCCCCTCCGAAGGCGGTCAGAGGGGTCTCCAACGGGCACAGGCTCTGTGCTGCGTCCCTGACAAGGGGGTGGTTTCTCTGATGCTGGCTCATGGTGGTTCAGGCTCTGCAGTCTCTCTCACTCTTCAAAGGATGCTGCAACGCATCTTGCTGATGCGGAGTCTGTCTTGGCACTGTGATTGGAAATGGTATTTAATACTGGTAACAGCAGTACCGCAACCAGCTGTCACTCCATCTTTTTCACAGTTGCACAGGAGCGCAACCGCTGACCCTATCACACCAGACAGAGCTAACATGAAATGTCTATTCTTGTTCAAATAAGATTGATCTCTCAAGGTTTTTGGACAACAAGATAATGTATTTCCCTAGATATCAGAGACTGAAAGAGATTTATTAGGGGAATTATTCTCTATATTCTGTGCAGTCCATTAAGAGATGAAGTTTTCCCTGATTCACTGAGGAGCTCATTGCAGGCCATACAATTTCACTAATGCAGCTTCTCATCCTGTTAATTTTATACTCCTCACTCTCCAAGTACAAGCACAGTGTTGGGTTAACGTCCCAAGTGTAATCCAGGTATGAGAACCACTATAATTCCATAGGACAAAACTATAGACAAAATTAGACCCTTCATTCTCACCTGGTAGCAGCAGCTTGTTACCCAGACCCTACTTCAGCTTCTTGATTTCAAAACACAGAGCAAAATCCAGCCACAGCAACTGCACCTCCCCTGCAACCCCCAGATCTTCACATGCCGTCAAAGCATCACAGTGGTGTGCCTAGGCGCACTGCATTTGTTTTTACAAACGTATCCCCTCCACATTACACAAGCATCATCAGATCAGAACAGGTCGAGGAAAGGAGCAGAGGGGATGGTCCCAGATCTTCCTTCCAGGGCATCAACGGAAACAAATCAAGAGCTTTGGACACAGCACGGTACCGCACGCAGCTCATGACACCACCTCCGCGCTGCAGCTCTCCATCACAGGAGCCGAAGGGGAATTGCCCTTGGCCACCCAGTCTGATGATGCAGTGAAACGCTTCGGACCTCATCTCTGAGAGTAGAGGGAGCCACGCACAGGGTAACTGCTTCCCTTCACCCCTTGATTAGTTTCTGAATGTATTCCCCTAACCAGTGACCAGTGGCTTCAGCAGCACTTTTGTATGGAAGATGCAGCTCAGAATCACACCTCAGCAGCTACAGAAGAGATTTTGAAGCTATGACCTGGAGCATTTTCTTCCCAAATTTAGCTCCTTTTCAGCTAAATACTGGTGACACTGCAGTGACCTTGAATCACAAATGCAACCAGAGCTTAGGAAACACTACAAGCGCATTTGTTCCAATATTTACTCAGAGATTTTTCATGCTACACCTACCACGGACTTTACTTTATTGAGAACATAGCGCACTGGGGAAGTGCAAACCACACAGAGTATATACTGCTGCCAACCAAAATGTCATTAAGGTTTTAGCAATGCAACACAAATTGAGTTTACATTACAGCTTCTTTTGTATAAGCAATCTCCCAGAGTGCAACACAGCGACAGACCTGAGTAATAAGCTGAAGCAGAGCCATCAAGGTGGAACTACTGAGCAACAGGGACAAGGATCCATTCCAAGCTGATATTTAAGACGAGGCTAGAGCTTAATTTGAACTATAGAAGGTGATTATGTACAGTCACTGTTATACACGCATTTAATACTATGCAGGATGCAGTACCTACCACCTGCAGTTGCACAGAAAACACCCCAAAGTCCAATTGCACTATAAAGACCATCACGAACTAGAAGCTGGATTCTTAATATAGGCTTACATGTAACCTCTAAACAACTGAGAACCTCATCTAAGTCTGGAACTTCAAACCTCTCTCCCCCGCTACCCAGAACAGAAACTCACAACTCAACCGTCACCATTTTGTCACTTCAAGCTCCCCCTTCCCATAAGGATCCGTGCTCACTGAAGCCCTGTCTGTCCCCAGATGTGGCGCAGAAACACCGATGCTGTGGCGGGGTCAGTGTGACACCAAAGCAACCAAGGCTGATGTCCTCCCAGCACTGCTCTGTACAAAGCCACAGCACTCTAAAGTGTTATTTCTAAGCAAGACAAAGTAACCAGAGCATGGTAAGTCTGCAAGTACTGCTCACTTCTGGTACTAGGAATGCTGAAGTGTATTTTGCACTAATATTCATCACAGTCCCTGGGGAGCAAGTTCAAAGCACGGTCCATTCATGTGAAATGGATGCAAATGGGTTTCGGGATGACCCGGAGTTCACCGGAGACTACGCGCATTCATTCAATGTTTGCCGTGCTCTGACCAGTTCATAAACCAAATCCGATTAGGCACATCAGACCTCAGGTGCTTAAAAGGTTGCCCAGTGCTGCAAACCCCACTAACTCAGAGATCCTCGCTGAGCGCTCTTCACACAGACAGATGGGGACCTTATAACAGCATTAGAGAGTTATGAGGCTCCGAGACAGTGGCATCAGGATCCGTCAGCCCGGACTGAATTGTTGTTTCCTCCTTGAATGAGCAAGCCAATTTACTTCTTTTTTTTTTAAACAATACTGCATAGAGTTTTTCAGAACTTGCAAAAAACACATATGTAAGTGCCTAAGAGTGGCTTCACAGAGAAAGCAACGGAAGAAAAAACTATATAAAGATTTCAGAGCACGGCTCAGTAGAGCGGCGTAATAGGTTTATCAAGATATAAACCAAATCCCTCAAAAATACACAGATCAGACATACTCTGCCAGCAGAAGTACTGAATATTTAAATTGAGGGAAAAGAGATTCAAAGAGGATGTATTTTCCTGGCAGCCCTCCATACGTGCATATAGACTTCTCGTAACCGGCACACTGATATTTAAACTAATTAGCACCAGGAAAGCCACGGGACCGTGCTTTTCTAGCAGCCTATTCACATGGACAGGAGGATTGAAAAATGACTACGATTACACACAGCTCACGTCTCCGAATGCAGCAGCCCACGACCCTGCCACACTCCCTCCCTCCCCTAAGTAGCAAGGCAAGAGAAACATGGTGCAGGACACATTTCAAATAGAAAAAAAAAAACCCAACCCCACTAAACAAAATGCTCACTCAGCATTATGCTACAAGATAAAAATAGAAAGCAGGAGAGCTGGCACTGAATGTCAAGCAGCATTCCCTATTCATTGCAGCACAGCGTGAGCAAGAGAGAACCCAAAGCAACTTTCCCTTCACTCTGTTCTCTTTGAGGCCGCACGTTGTTTGAATTTCCTATTCCTCATAAACACGCCAGTGGGGAATTAGCTTTGGGGAGCTGTGGACTTGCACATCCACCATCATCGCAATGGCAACCCCCTACCAGGCTCTGAAAATAGCTCGTGACTTAGAGAGGAGAAAGGACAGGCTGGATCGGTGGGGGGTTTTGGTGAATATTCAACACCTCTGCACAGCAGGCCTGCCTATTATTAGTATAGGGGATGTCAAAGCTCTCATGCCAAGTTTCCATTCTAGGTAATTAGACAGTGGCTTCGTCCAGCATATAAATTTGCGTAGCTCCTTGCGCAAGAGCACACAGGAGAGGAAGGGGGGAAAGGAGGAGAGAACAGGAATGTTTGCAGTCACCTTTGCTAAGTTAAAGACTAAAAATTAAATCTCTAGTCATAGGTAAGATGGAACCAACACATACACGCCACCACACATTTGAGAGGATGGTTCCGATTTTAGGATGGGCTGAATCTCCTTCTGGAGTACATCCCCACAGCGTTCGTCTATGGAAAGAGCTGAGACTACTCAGACTGGAAGCTAACCAGAAGCAACAAGTCCCTTCATAAACAGCAGCAGAGGCCAGCGATTTGGGTCAGAAAGAAGCCAGGCCAGGCCAGGACTGCCATCCTGTGCTTCTGTCATCCAAACCATAAAACATCTCCCAGAATTGCTCTGGGGCTGGAGAAAGTAACTCATTTCTCCACTTGTCCATTGTCTCCAGGGATCAGCCACGTCCCAGCCGGCAGGACCTGCCGGAGGGTAAGCCGCAGAGGCACGATAGATGCCGAGGGACCCGTCAGACCTAAGGCAGCCTTTCAAGTTACTCTTCGGCATTTCAGCTGTCTGCTGCAGCACTGCTTGCAGTTTTGGGCACCTTCAGGTCCTGTTGGTCTTGACAGTGCCAAACTGCTCCCATAAAGCAAAGGCTCTAAGTGACCTAAGTGCTAAAGCAAAATGCTTTGCACATGAACTGTTTCAACTCAAAGAGTTTTCTCCAGGCTAAGAAGTTTACGTTTGAAAAAAAAAATTACTGAAAGCTTTTAAAAGTCAGCTTATTTTGACCCTACTTAGTTTTTCCTACTTCTTGAAATTAGGGGGAAAATTTAAAAATTATTGCACGGCTCTACATGTACCACCCTCTAGTGCTTCAGTTTTCTTATTCCCACCTACAAAGTGGGAACAACACACCTTACCAACTCCACACAAAATTTCTAAAGCTTGTGCCCAGACTTGCAGACACTCACTTGTTAGGACAAAAGAGCCACAAGCAGCAAGAAAAAAACCACAGGTTTGTGTGTGCACATGGGCACTCCCAGGATGAAGACGAGATGGAGCACAGGATTAGACACTTGCCCTTCTCTCCTGTCCTGCTACCACCACTGACTTCTGCAACTGCATTTTGCCGTCCCTGCTGTCTGGATTAAGATGCAGCCAGCTGCAAAATGATGGACACTATTACCAGATGTGACGAACAGTGAACTTGACAAGGGGGATTCCTCCTTGGGCTTTGGATCAGCTTCTCAGTCCAGACTTCTGGGTTAGCAGGTAGCTAAGAGCTACCACTTCTAAATCACACATACAACTCTACCCAGATAAAAAGAAAAAAAAGAGAGGAAGGGAAGAGGAGGGGAATGTTTTTTGCCAAAATCTGCACAGAGCAAAGAATAAGCGGCCTTCGAGGGTTCACAAGGCAGCTGCACGTCAATAGCTCTGCATTTTTGCATGACGTGTAGTGATACCGATGCTCTTTTCACCCAACTAACTACCCACATCTGTCCAAGGGCCGAGATGGCACGAGTGCCGCTATGACAAGTCCGATGCCTTTTCAGTCTCCTCTTGCTGTCTCTCCACCTCACACATTCCTATTCCAGATAGCAATCAGGCATAGTTTCTGCAGAAGCCTGGCCTCTGCTTTGGAAGTATAAATCATTCCTTTCCATGGCAGCTCTGCCACCTGACTGGTCATCAGCTGTCAATGAATGCACCTGACAAAATACACCCAAGCCCACAAATCTTACCTCCAATTTATAAATCTTGCCAAAGAAGAAATTTCTTTCTGGCAAAGAGGTGATTTACAGACCTGTAGATCTTCACTCAGCTTGGGGGAAAGGCTGCAGATGAATTTTCCAGCACTGCTATTGTGAGCCACGTTTATGTATCCTACTCTTGCAGCACTTAACACAGTACCTCTGATTTATAAACCTCAGCACAGGTTTCACACCTGCCTGTTCGCCATAATTCAGGCTGAACAACAAGCTGCCTAATGGCAGCGCTGAACAAGTCTCCGAGGGCGTCTTGATCAGCACCCAAAATCAATTCTCTGTCCCAGTGATGCAGGGGTCTTTGGCACACGCATGCTTTGAGCCGAACATCACACACAGGTCTCTGTGCTCATGAGCAGCTCATTTCCCTTTCCAGTTCCACATCCTTCCTAGATAATCACCACAGGGGAAGCAAAGTTTCTTAGCCAACCCTTCCCAAACTTCAGCAGTATTTTTGGTTTGCTGAAGTTTCAATTCTCCACTGCCTTTGTAAGGGTGCTCTAATGTCAGGTTGTATTTGCAATCAGAAACAGTCTGGTTTTATTGAGATGACTCAGGACACAGACCATCTTGTTTCTCGTGCGTTCAGCAGCAATACTGTGTCAAAACAGAATAGCACCTTGGTTTCCAAGCAGGGCCTGAAGGATGGCTATGAAAGCTGCAAAATATATAGCTCCTCTTAAGAAAGTGTTTCATTAATTAAAGTAGACCAAACATATCCATGCACTGGGGAGCATCAGATCCTGAACACAGAAATGGTTTATATGAATAACACGCCTGATGATATTCCAAGGTAGGGCTTGCATACAACAGCTTACTATGTTGCTGTATCAGCGGCTCTGCAGTCGCCTGCCTTTATTCTAGCCCCGAGGACAAACAGCTCTATTGGATTTGGATCATTTTATCCTGCAGGAGCTTAGATGTCCAGCATGCCTCTAACCAAAACAGCCTTTCTGATTTGAAAGAAGTAGTTTATGCCTGTGAAGCAAGGTAGGACCCGAAGGGAAGGGAGAGAAAAGGAAGGGCCGAACTCCTTGTCTACCTATCTCCTGGCTTGTATCTCAGTCCATAAAAAAAAAAATCAAGAAAGAGAACAGAAGCGATGCAAGATGGCGTTCCAGAAGGTCGCAAGTGACTGAAATACCAGTGGTCCATCTCTGCACATGTTCCCTGGAAGCCAACGCACAAAGCAAGCAAGCTGGAGAAGTCGGTCTCGCTTACTGCCAACTTATTGCTTCTATGATGGAAAACCAGAGACAGAGGCCAGGTCCTCCCTGGAAATCATATTTCAGGAAGGCAGTTCATCAGATACCAAAGGGAAAACGAACACAATAAAGGACTGGTAAGGAAGAACAGTAAAGGGGAGGGAAAGAGCCACAACTGCAGAAGCTCAATTTCCCCTCTTGACTCCAGCAGGGAAATTCCTGGCTCCCAGATCATCCTTTGTTTGTCTGCCCTAGAGGAACAACAAGGGCTAGACCTCTTCTGCCCTATTCACTCAAAAAACTCTCCTTGCAACACCTTAGTTGCCAGCAAGTCTACTGGGTTTTGGACAACCACTGGGTATCAGCGAAACCAAACTCACAAATAATATTAAATCGAAAAAAGGCCATGGACTAGCCAAGGTCTCCAGAGATCAAGCAAACGGCACAGCACAGCTGAACAACCACCCCCCTCCCAAGCAAGGAAACACATCAGATAAATGGTACAATTTTTGCCACCTTTTCCGAATTTTTCCCAGAGAAAGACCTGGACATCCCCAGGCCCGCAACAGCCTTTACTTCCCCTGCTAGAAGCATCCTTCACAAAAAAAGAACAAAGTGGATTGTGCCTGTATTTGCAAAACACTTTGGGAAAGAATCGGTGACATGAATTTGTCACCGAGACGGTGCTGGTAGCAGTACCAAACCCAAAGGACACACGGTTAAAAAGAGAAGGAGAAAAAAAATAAAATCATCAAAACCACAGGGCGAATCTCTAGGCAATGTGAAACGTCGCCGTTCCTTCCACCTCCAAGGAACACTCAGCCAAAGAAATGGGAGGCCCAATGCCTCCGTTAGACCATAAAGCCTCTGATACACACTGAAGGGAAACTATTTCAGGGGGGAAAGGATAACGCACGTAGTCTTTTCTTGCTACAAAATAACTCGAATAACAAAAAGATCCCCATCTGTGGCTGAAGGAACCACACATTCAGGAAGCTGTTAGTAAAGCACATTGTTAGTTCCCGAGGCTAAGCATGCGGTAGGTAAATACCACCCCTGAAGCAGGCAGAGGCATATTTCAAACACCACCTTACCCTACTGATTTGCAGCTTCTCAGCTCCAGGCTTGAAGAGGTTCCATCGACGTCCACCGTTCCTGCAGTTCCCGCGCACCTTCAGAGTCTTTGAAGCCTGTTCGTTCTCAGCTGCCAGGATAAAATCCACAGGAAAAAAAAAAAAAGGAATGACAAAAGATAAATGCTGTGCTTTAGCTCAGGCTGGGGGCGGAGGCTGTTCTTTTAAATGAAAGAAACAAAATTGTTTGCAAGAGACTCATTCAACCTCTTCTTTAGAAAAAGAGAGCAGAGAGTATATTTAGGTGCTTTATTCAGTGCTCTCGGGATACAAGAAACATAGCGCAGCTTGGATACTACAAAAACGCAGGCACAAGCTAAGAGCCGAGAGCCAAATTTCAGAGGTGGTGTAAGCAGGTGGGGTCAGAGAAGCCGAGTGTGATGCCAGAATGCTCTCCCAGGAGCACCACGCAGCACAAGAGCCTCATCTGGATGCACCAGGATTAAAAGTGCAACAGTTCCTCGGGTCATAACTGCTAACAGCACCTCTGCAGTTTGGACCTGCAGAAATCCCAGCTTTACAGGCGTTGTGGTCCATACGATGCAATGCCCTGAAAGAGAAACAGCTCCTCAAATTTACGCACAAAACAGAAAGTCCATAAAAGCTGTTTTTCAAAGAAACTGGGCTACTTCTCACCCCAAGCATTTCAGGCCAATCCCTCACTGATGCAATTCTCATCTAGCTTTAAGCGAGCTGTACCATTTACACCAAATCTCAGCCTGGCCTTACAGACGGTACACAGCCAGGCACAAAACAGCTTGTAAAGAAGAGGCAAATGGTGGAGGAGGGCCAGCAACTCACCTTTCAAAATTAAGCTCTGCTTTTCTAACCAACCCAAAATTTCAGCTCCCTATCCTATCCCTCTCTTTTCAGGGTGACGCTGCCGTTCTGTGTGAGACCAGGGTTTTTCCCCTCCCACATTTGGCAAGGTTAGATTTTAATCCTTTCTTCCATCAGACTCTTCACGCGCCCCAGCCTGGAATGACAGCTCCTGGGAGGAAGGAAACGGAGCTGAGCATTGCTCATGCCCCGATGACAGCCGCCAGCACAGGCTCCTGTCAGCAGGTGCATGCGGTCCGGGCAGCGCACATCTACGTCCCTGCGTATGCATACACACACCCACGGGTGTTCCCATGCCCAGGAGGCTTGTCATCCTGTTCACAGAGAAAGGCATCTACAGAAAACAGCCAAATTCTGGAATTCTTTCCCAAAAGATGCACAACACGAATTTTCTTTTTCCTGATGCACCTCTAACCCGCGCTGAGGTTTCAGACTGTGTCAGTCCTGAGGCGTTTGAGACCAGGTAACAAAGGGTAAATGGTCCCAGGCTTTGGGAAAGTGAAGATCCACACTCCCACTTCCTGGGATTCGGTCATCTTTATCTTACAGGGACACAACACACACTACATGCCCCCAAACCCAATAGGTGGGGACTCTGCTCTGCCCAGGACAGCAGCACAGAGCGCAGCAGGGCTGGGACCATGCTGCAGCCCTGGCATGGCTCGGTGGGCAGCAATCCTGATTTTCTTCCAGCGTTGCCGGGAGAGAGATTGCACTGAGACCCATTTCCTAAACGCGATGCTGACGCAGGCAGCCTGCTGTTATTTTTAGCAACATGCGTTTCACTTACTAGACTCACAGAAAATCAAGCTGCAGTACGAGCGCCGATTATAGCAAGAGGCTGCTACCAGGCTCCAGAGGCAATGTGCCGATATAGTCGCACTCGGGAGCAGCGTGCAAACACAGCAATGCTCACATTGAGGGATGTGTGTGTTACTCCCCATGTGCTAGAAACATGTGCACCCCGACAGAAGAGCCATCAATGAAAGAGGCAGCCACTTTGCCTTTTCCTTCCTAGTTCTTCTTAACCCTGATGTGCTGCCACCATCCATTAACTGCTCGGATCCCCTGTGTGCTCCCGAGCAATGCCAGCACACTCTGGCAGCACTGCCGTACTTGCCCATTGCTAAATCACAGGATTCTTGGTGTTAGCAGTATCTCTTCAGGAAATAATTTCCTTACTCTAATTATCAATCTTTTTAATCAGAGGTTCAAAAACCGATGTCATCTATTCAACCGTTCAGCCTATTTACCTGCCAACACAAGACCCTTCCAGCAAACGCATTCTGTAGTGCTTTCTCTAGTGTCGTTTTGAGCAGGACAAATGCAGAGGATAGATCATCATAGCCTTTGGCTCATGAGATTCTCTTCTTGATCAGAAAGAGTACCCAAGCACAGGAGAGAAAAAAAAAAAACCACCTCACTTCTTGCTGTGTTTCCAAACAAACATCCGACTTGAGTTGTGATCTCGGTATCCATCGCCACTTGCCACCTCCAAATGGCAAGCGCTCACAACAGAGGCTGCTAAGAGCACAGAACGCCAAGAGGAAACTACCACATGAAAACTCACACAGAAGTTGCTGAACAGCTTTTACAACTTAGGTGCCTATCTGTTCATCTTCTCGTAACCAAATTACAGGGACTGCATTCAGAGACACTGAAGAGAGAAAACAGCCTTATTTCATAAATACACTGTGTACAAAAAGATCTTATTAGCTAGCAAGAAAGTCTTCAGCATGTGGCTATCAGAGCTCCCTCACCTGGCTCCAAGGCTGTACCGAGCATGGATTCAAGCCACATTTCTGACTTTTCAACCCATACTGCCCTTGGTTCGCTCTGGAGGAAAAACAAACCCGAGAGAAAAACATCGCAAAGCTACTCACCGCGTCTTCTGAGCAAGTGCTGCATGCGCCCTCCCACCTGGTCCAGCCCCATGGGGGTGCTCTGGGAGAGGGGTTCGGAGCGACATCTCTCCACGAGGTCTTTGAAGGGTGGTGCTTGTGGGGATGGCTGAGAAGGATGAGACATCGGCTGGCAAGGAAAGGGTCAGAGAAGAATTTCACTAATTTGTGTCGAACCTCAGACAAAGCAATCACAGAACATATAATAGTAATACACTGAATTTTCAAGGCAGTGCAACGCACCTTAGACTTTCTCACTGCAATCTGCACCTGCTTCATTGTTTTTGACTGAAAGATTAAGGCTTGCTGGCTCTGGTGTTGGAACCCTAACTCCCATTGCACTGGGCTCATACCTTGAACGCAGCTCACGGTGTTTAAGTCCAACAACTCCCAGTGGCACTTGGCCTCCAAGGCACTTCTGAAAGCAACACGTGATGAAGGTGTCTCCTTTCTGCGCAGCAGTTTGTCTACTCTCCCACTACCAAGTCCCAGCAGGAGCACACAGGGTGAGTGAATTAGCTGGTGCCGAGGACCCAGTACTGGCTAAAACGTACCACAACGTGCCGGGAGGGGCTGGCTGCTTTCTAAGGGACAGCAAACCAGCAACCAAAGAGGTAACCTTTCGTAACATTAATCCAAAGAATGAATTAGCATTTACAGCTAACTGGAGAAAAACGGTGGAGTTTCCCTCACTTTTGGGTGACTCCAACTTTTATTATTATATTTCGGGACGAAAAGATCCTGAAAGACACACCTTGTACAGCGACATTTTGCAGAACGCAATTTTCTTTTTAAAAAAAAAAATCACAATTCAAACTCCTACTTTTCATTTTATTCTCTGTGACATGTGACACCATGAAAGTTTTGTCTATAATCTCAGAGTCAAGAAATCAGCAGAAAAATCAATTTACAAAGGTCAGGCGAGGAAAACAGGAGGTGCTCCTCACTAGGAGGCTTCTAGCCGCAATTAGAGACCAATCTGTCATACTTCCACGGCCCTGCTGATAACTGGGTGCCTCATATGGTTTAGCGTATCTGTCCTCAAGACTCCAGCAGCCTCAGTTTTCACTGATGTGCCATTATCTTTATTTACAGATAAAGAATGAAGAGGACAGGCTATAATTACCCTAAAGGCACAGTGGGAGTCTGTGGATGAATTAGGGCTCCATCTCCCATTCTCTGCTACCAGCACTGTGTCCAGTGACCCAGTACGCTTCTCTTGACTGGATAACAGCTGGGAAGAGGTAAAAGCCAAAGAAAACTTTCCACCCAGAGAAGTTTCGGACACATAGTCCCTTCAGCATACAGGCCAGCAACACCCAGAGGTCCTCACTGATGGCACTGCTCTGATGGCACTGAGGATGGCACAAGGTGGCCTGCTGAAACTTTGGTGAAGGGAACTAGGTGAAGGCAAGACTCAACAAGTATTTTAAGAAAACATGTGGAAATCTGAATTATCCATGTGTTCAGCGGCCGGTTATATATACATGTAAAGCCTATCAGCTTTGCAAACTCAGCCTGCCTTTCCCTGACAATGCTAAAAATATATTTCCAAAAAAACCCTACCCCACGACAGATAGCACTAAATATAGGTGTTAATTCAAGGTTTTGCTAGCACCTCATGGTTATTAAAAATACGGAAATCTGAACAGCTTGGAGATAGGCTTTAGAGGTTTTGTCTCCTCTAAAAATAAGATGACTGTCAGACATAACCATATTAAAAGCCATAAATACACAGAATCTTCATTCTGCAACTAAATCGTACCTCGCTACACACAGCAGTATAGTGCTCTTCTGGTAACGGCAGGATTTAGAAAGTAAAGTATTATTTCTTAATTCAGAAGGACTATGAAGTCTTTTGTAAGCACAACTACCAGCAGCAGGCCAGTTCACTGCCAATAACTGGGAGATGAAGAGAGCTCTGAAGATCAGCTCTCAGAAATACCCGTTTCCTGGGCAGCGTCATTCAACAGAGAAGGAAGGGGAAAGACAAATCGACTCAGCAGTCTCATTTCTGCAGCCGCTCCCAAAACGCTCTGTAGCGGAGAGACAATAAAACAACCTCAAGCTAAAGGTCGCTATGAGAACTTGTTGCACAGCACTTGCAATTTCTCATCAAACACAGAAAAAGAAAGTTGCTGTATCTTCCCCTAGTGAAAAGGCACTTGCAGCTGCTGCACTAAAGTACAACTCCAAACCCATGAGAGGATCTGAGATATGCCCCAGCTATCAGATCGCAAATCTGCAAACGCATCCTCTGGCATGCGCGCACTCAGGCAAATCAGTAATCCTGTGCTGCCAGTTAGACCCACCGCACAGGGAGAGCCTCTGATTTTCCCACGCAGCGTGCAGCTATCGCACAGAAATCACAAAACCTAGTAACGTCACGAAAGCACCGATCCTGCGCCATCCGTACGGGCCGCTCACAGCGTTATCGCGCTCCGCAACAGGGAGCGCCTTTATGGCACCTGGACAGGTTGGCTCCTAAGTACGGGACTCAGAGGAACAAACTCGACAGCTGCTCAAGAGAAACATCTGCAACGATGCTGAGAAGCGAGTTTGATCAGACAGCCCCTTACGTGGCTCTGAAACCAAACTGGCTGGGAAACCCGGGGCATCCCAGGTCAGCCCGGCACCTCACCCTATGGGACAGACACCTTTTGCCCAGGTTGACAAGCCTGCAGAAATCTCGTTTTCACACTTCTGGCAATCATCGTTCCCCGAGAAAACGGCATCACAAAACCAACTGGTGCCTACGAGCAGCCACAACAGCCAGCAGCAAGCTGCAGTCTGTAACTCTTTTGGAGGTAAAACTCAAAACCCTAGGGAAAAAGATACGGTTTTCCACTCCGCAAAAATAAACTCTTCTTCCACAGCTAAGCCAGCAGAGGGCATAGAAAGACTGCAGTGAAAAGCCCTCCGCTCCCTCACTGCAAGGGTCACACAAGCCAAAATGCTCTGCAGCGCCCGGTCAGTGCGTGCCCCTGAGACGAGCAGGGAGGATCTCTATCAGCAGTAAGCCTAGAAAAAGTTTCTAGGTCATAAAAACTCTAAAATGACATCTGAAATATGAAGTCGGATGCGTATTTTGCAACCTTTCCTCCTGTCATACCCAAAGGAGGTGCCAAATCGCCCATAAGCCCCATCCAAGGGCCCATCAGGTCGTTTGAAACCCCAACGGAAAGGCCACAACCGCAAAGTGGTCCGCATGGTATCAAAGCTTCCTTCCACCTAAGCAGCATCTCCAGCTACTGGAAGTGGGCAAATACACCTTCTGGGGCTATGCCTGACTCCCTGCAGCATTCTCCCTGGTGGGATGCTGTGGTGTTTTTAGAGGTGAGATGAGGCTAATTCACTTCAGTGGGCACATGAAAAATGGAAACTTTTACAGTTTGCAACTGTCCAAAGTGTAGTAAAACCTCCATATCATCTTTCAGTCCATTTCTCATATCTCTCTCTCGAAACAAGGAAGGCACTTTCATTCCAGAGTTGCAGCTGTGCGAACGGTGAAATGAGTAATTCATTTTCCCTTGACAATCTATTTTGGCCTTCCCTGTTCTTTCAATTCTTCAAAATGATTTTGTCTCCTCCTTTACACAAGTTCCCAGAATAAACGAGAATTTGGGATGGGGTCTGAAAGCAACTAGGCAGGGGGGCAGTTTGAAAAGTGGTTTTCTACCTTTCTACAGCTGCTCTTCTTAAACGCTGCTGCAATGCTGTTTCCTTTACAGCATTAAGATCAAATCCTATTGAGCTGTTACTTGCCTATAACATCACTCAGTTCCTGCTCAAAGACATTAAAATTTTAAAAGGCAGGACTAAGAAAGCCAGAAACAGGGGCATTAATTGCAGGAGAGTACAGCTGAACCGATCTGCCATACTGCTAGAACCAACGCGCTGGTCCCCTAAATCCCACTCCAGCATCCTTTGTGCTACGCCAGCCTCAGCCTCTTACACCATCCCCTAACAGGTTCAGGCAGGGAGCCTCAATGAGAGCCAGTGCTTTTGTGCTTTTTCTGGGACAACGTTTAGGTTGTTTTGAAAATATCTGCTTGAGCTATTTCTGCTCTGCACTGCTAGCACGCTTTAAAAATGACGGAGCACTTACAGCAGCTGACCAAGCCAAGCCACCCCGTCCTGGCAGCACCTTCTCCCTACTTGTGGTTGAGCATTTCTCTTGAAATATAAATCCTTCAATTAATGCAGAGCAGCCTGGAGTAGAGGCAGGAGGCCAAACAACTGTCCCGCAGAACAGGTGCCAGCAAGAAGCTGGATTTAGCCCTAAAACAATAAGAGGCCAGAGTTTGCCGCTACTGTCACGCTCCGGCTGAAGTTATTCCTCTCGCATGTTTATTTTTGGTAAAACGTTTCCGAGTGCCACTCCCTGATGAGAGATAGGCAGGCAAATCCCTTGGGTATCTCACGACATTTGTTACTGGAGCTGCTGGCAGACTCTCTAGGTCCGTTCCTATCCAAGAGAATCCCTCCTTTAGCCTCCCTCTTGAGTGCTCTGGGTTTGATGCTGCCACCAGATCGCTGTGCATTACTAAAACTCTAGTCCAAGTTTCTGGGATGCGGAGGGTGTTTACAAACCAGGGCAGGCTGTATACTTTCCCTCCCGTCCCGCTGCTCCTTCCGCCTAGTGAGGCGGCAGGCTTTCCGTGAAGCCAGAAGCCACAGCAGTCCGGAGGTCGTACTGCTATCGCCACACTCGACGGGAACTCGGGGGAGGTTTCCTGTCCAGTTATCTCAAGCACCATATTTAAGTTTCTTGGTAATGTTTGTAAGCTGCAACAGCTGAGTTGGGACTTACCGCATCTCCTGTTCACACAGCTGACCTGGGAAATCGCTCAGAGTTTGCCCCAAGACCTCTGCGATTAGGCATGCAGCCATTGCCCTCAGCTAACAGAGATGTGGCTACTCTGGGAAAAGAGTGCCAATACTCTTCTCTGCTCCACTCAATCCTTTTGTGCCTCTGTTATCTTGCTCCTGCCCAGAATACTTTCAGCTGGGTTCCTGTGAAGGGCTATCAAGCCACAGCCCTCTCATCCAAGCTCCTCCTCAAAACATTTCTTCTAGAGACCACAAGAAGTGACTAACCACTATTCACCCCACTTCATAAGTGCCTGGAATTACACAGCGAGCTGTCTTTATTTTTTTTGTATTACACGAAACGGAGCAGAAAAACAAATCCAGGAATAACTAACAATGGTACTGCCCATTTTAGCTGGGAGTTCAGATTTTTTTCCCCCAGCATTTCTAACCTGCTGCCAATTTTCAAACACTTCCCCTCCTGGCTCAGAAGTTACAGTGACCCCTTTTCCAACAGGGAACAATGCCATCACCTCTGTAACATCTCTGGTCTCTCCAAGCCCAAAAGGAAAAGGAGAACGTTTCTTCACAAATTGACCCAATTTCCCTACCTGGTACCTTAAAAAACCAAAAAAGCCATCATTCCAGCCTCAGCTAATCAGCAAGGACCCAAAAGCAAAGAGCTAGGTTTCACACTGGGTCCTGCCATGGTTTGGCCACAAACCTGTACCGATTCCACACCTGGCACGGGGCAACGTGAGCCTCAGTACACCCCTCAGTGGCTGGGCAGGGCACAAAACTGCCTCTCTCCCGTGAGACACAAGGCTGGGGCATGCTGGCAAGTGACCTGACGCGACTGCTACCGTTCACGGATTTCAGCTCCGCACAGAGATAGACGCGCAGGCACTACATCGATGGGCTGAGAGTTAACGGGGGAGTCCAGTGGCTTCAGGAGGCCTTTTCTCATCCTCTATGTATGACTCCCTCATCCATGGGACTTCTGAGGTCTCCTAGCGTTAAGCTGGACAATACAGTTTTGGAACACCCGGCACCTAGCCTAAAATGCAATGTCTCCTTAAATGTTTTGACAATCTTAAGGGTTTTGGAAGACTTGCTTATAACAAACAGGAATGCACTGAAGCCACCACCATTGCCTGCCTTTCACTTTGGGCTCGGTACGTAACATCCCAAAAGGCTACATCATTTTGTGTAAAGACACACGCAAGGCAGCTCAGCTCTGACCACACTCCCACTCGGTGCGTAGTCACATTAGGAAAGCACTTCGCTCGTACTATGTACCCAGTCCCTTAGCAAGGCTTTCTGCTGCAGGCTCAGCACCAAGCTATTGAGGCCACACAACTTCTGACACGTTTGGAGCAGAGAGAGAGCTCATTTAGATCTGCCAGCGAAATGATCTGATGAGCTCTACAAGACATGGGCCCTTCTATAGTTGTTGCACTGTGTGCCAGGCCTCTGACTGGTATTCCAGATGCTGTGTTGTAACCAGCATCACCTAATAAAAATCAACTACCACCACCCCTACTACTTTTTCAGGTAAGAAAACACAAAGGCCATAGCGCAACTGCTGAATGCCATTTGCCCACAGCACACCTCAAAACTCTAAATTTGTCAAAAGCACTCTTCTTACAAGCTTCTACTTGAAGTAAAGTAAATGCAGAGAGGAAAAAAATTAAAGGTAGTGCCTCAAAATACATAAGCTTGTACTACAGTGCTCTTCTAGCAGCACCAATACAAGCAAACAGCCGAAGAGTCGTAGGAGGAGCAGCTCTGGAGGTTTGCACTAATAGCTCTGGGATATGCCAGTTAACTGACTCCTCTTGGACTGTTATAAAAGCTCTGTCTACTGCCATCATTCACATGACAGTCTCCTTAACTGAAAATTCCAATGAGGGATACATTAAAATGCTTTCAAGGGCAAACCATCTTCATAAGACGTGTAACAGTATGGTCTTATTAAAAACATTATAGTAAAAGTTACTCATACCTTCCCGTTTTTGAGCCGTCCGGAAGAGACAATTCTAGAGACGTGCACTTGGAACGGACGGCACTCGTCGTTACAGTTAAACTGTTCCCCTCTGTCCATTATCTCTACAGAGTTTTGTTCTACAAATGAAGTGATTCCATGCTTTTTAATGCGGCAATCAGTCTGCTCTAAAACCTGTCCTTTAACTGCTGCACATTTTAAAAAAGCCACTACAGAAAAGTCAACATCAGCAACCGGAGAACAGCCCAGTTCTGCAGCATCCAGATTATTCACAGGAAGATCTTGAGAATGTGGCAGGTCCCAGCCCACGACCTGTGTCTTCTCCAGAGTACTGCCAGTGTCTTGAATCTCTTTAGCCAGGGTCATCTGTGGAAGGTGGATCACAGCCTCAGTCACCGCAGAAAAGTCACCATCTGCGGCTGCAGAACAGCCCAGGCCTGCAGTATCCAGATTATCCACAGCAAAATCTTGAGGAGATGGCAGGTCCGGGCCCACGACCTGTGTCTTCCCTGCAGTCCTGCCCGAGTCCTGAACCCCCAGGTCACCTCTAGGCAAGTCTTGCAAAGGCAGCTCAGGATTTCTCAAGTCCTGCGTATCCAGTTCTGTCTTTGAAAGCTCCTGAGCCACTGCTGGAGACAGGTCCACGTCTTCAGCAACCACTGGAGCACAAGCCACGTCCTCCGTATCAAGTTTAGTCAGGGTTGTCTGTGGAAGGTGGATTAGAGCTTCAGTCACTGCAGAAAAGTCACCCTCTGCAGCCGAAGAATGGCCCAGGTCCACAGCACCCAGATTATTCACAGGAAGGTCTTGAGACCGTGGCAGGTCCCTGCCCACGATCTGCGTCTTCTCCAGAGTACTGCCAGTGTCTTGAATCCTCAGGTCACCTCTAGGCAAGTCTTGCAAAGGCAGCTCAGGATTTCTCAAGCCCTGCGTATCCAGTTCTGTCTTTGAAAGCTCCTGAGCCACTGCTGGAGACAGGTCCACGTCTTCAGCAACCACTGGAGCACAAGCCACGTCCTCCGTATCAAGTTTAGTCAGGGTTGTCTGTGGAAGGTGGATTAGAGCTTCAGTCACTGCAGAAAAGTCACCCTCTGCAGCCGAAGAATGGCCCAGGTCCACAGCACCCAGATTATTCACAGGAAGGTCTTGAGACCGTGGCAGGTCCCTGCCCACGATCTGCGTCTTCTCCAGAGTACTGCCAGTGTCTTGAATCCTCAGGTCACCTCTAGGCAAGTCTTGCAAAGGCAGCTCAGGATTTCTCAAGCCCTGCGTATCCAGTTCTGTCTTTGAAAGCTCCTGAGCCGCTGCTGGAGACGGATCCACGTCTTTAGCAACCACTGGAACACAAGCCACGTCCTCCGTATCAAATTTAGTCAGGGTTGTCTGTGGAAGGTGGATCAGAGCCTCAGTCACCGCAGAAAAGTCACCCTCTGCAGCCAAAGAATGGCCCAGGTCCACAGCCCCTAGATTATTCACAGGAAGGTCTTGAGACCGTGGCAGGTCCCTGCCCACGAGCTGTGTCTTCTCTGGAGTCCTGCCGGAATCCTGGATCTGTTTAGTCAGAGTCGTCTGTGGAAAGTCATTCAGCTCCTGAGAGGCGTCTTTAGTATTTAGCTCGGTGAAAGAGCGATCTGCAAGCTCTGGCAGGTGGGAGATGGATGGTTCTGGCCCAAATGGAGAAAGTGATGTTTCATTACATCTATCATTCTCTCTGCCCAAGGCAGAGGAACCAATGTCTTGCAACGCTTCCGTGGTTTTGCAGTGCTGCATGGGCTCCTTCCCCACCAAACTCTCAAAGCTCAGATTGTCCCACGTGCCTGAATCCGGAGACTGCAGACACGCTCCCACCGTGCAGAAGGCCCTTGCACTCTCGTTCTCGATAACCAAGCCCTCTTTGTGGGAGGTAACATCCTGCCTGAAGCTTCGGAAGCTCCGCTGAGGCCTTTTCTCATCAGGTGAAAACGCCCTTGAGGAGCCTCGCAGCCTCCGAGCTGCCTCAGCCACACTGGTGAAGAACCTCACAACACCACCAAAGTGAGTGGCTTTTGTTGCACTGTTTGATTTTTTCCGCTGACTGAGATTCTCCTCACATCTCGTATCAAAGTCAAAATAAGAAGTAGAATGATCAGTTGTATTTTCTAAGTTCTGGAAATTGGTTTCGGCCCTTTGATCTGGAAGCTTTGAATTATCTCTGCTAGTTAATGAAATTCCTTTCAGATAGCTCCAGACATCAGAGCTTCTTCCTCTTCTGCTCTCCTGTGGGAGCACAGCACACCTCTTTTGATTGTCCCTTTCTGTAATTGCAGGAGTCTTAAAGTTCTCAAAATTCAAAGACTCGCTCTTTGTAGCTGCTGTTCTATGGCAGTTACTATCATCTTCACTGTGTAATCTGACACTAATATCCCTGAGACATTTACTTTCATTGGCATCAATTTCAGGAACGCTGATATTCAGCTCTATGTCTTCAAAAGAAGAATCCAAATCATCAATGTACCCCGCATACGAGTGGCGGGAGGGCCTCCGACTGTCACCCGGTTTCTTAACCCTGTAGACAGCTCTTTGCCCGCTGGCATGATGGTCCTCCTCAGGGTCACAAGCAACCTGGACTCTGGATGCTCTCAAATCCACGTTCTTAGGCATTCTGGAGGTTCTTTCCTTTTTTAACGGCCTTACCCTGTCTATGAAGGACCGTTTTTTCAATTCTGAGACCTCCGAGGTAACTCCCAGCAGAATCATGGACTGAGGTCTGTCTTTATTCGTAGAGAGTCCTTTCCTTCGTCTAACAAAATTCCAGATCCGGTTGCCCTTGGTCACCTTCTTATACCTGGGTGCTTCTTCCCGTTCGTTTGGGATTGCGTCGCTGGAGGTGCAGCGCTCAGCACCACAGACCTCCAACATGTCAGTACTCCCTTCCTCCATGTTTCCTTGGAAAATCCTGTTTGCATATCCATTTGGAGCTATCACGGGACCAGTATGCCGGCAGCCCTCTGTAACTTCCATCGCCCCGGCTCACAAGCTGGTATTTGGGGTCACAGATGCATTGTCTTCAGATTGTTTTCTTCACAAGACTTAAGGAAAAAAGAACAAAGGAATGCAATTAGGAGCAGAAATTTTTTTTAGAAGACACATTCGTTAAAGCATCACAGGTCAAATCTTATCCCAGTGGCAGTGGTGGTTTTGCTACTGGTTTCAGTGAGGCTGACATTTTGCTCCCAAGCCATATAAATTTTAAAGCAAATTAAAACTGATTTAAATGACTGACAATTTAGTGACCGCAAGTAAACTTCCTGCATTAGTAAAGTTACCACAAAGCATATGCAGAATACCATAAATCACATCTTCGTTTTGCAGATCGCTAGGACTCTAACTATGTCAGAGTACATGACAGAGAGGAAAAGAGGAAATTACAGTAAAGCGTCCCTGTGCATGTCGTCGCCAGCCCCATCTGCCAGGAACCAGTAACGCACTCCCGATGAGTTCAGTCTCTTCAGGCAGGCAAGTCAGGATGAGCCTTTTCCTGGAACCAGTGCAATTCTGAAATACTACATACAGTATCAGAAAACTCACGGAATATGCGAGCCAGGTTTTTCCTACTATAGCTATGACACCAGCAAGGGAATCCCTCGCTGGAACTAGACTGCTAAATGAAAGCTGCTTGGCCACCACTCAATGCTACACAAAACACATGTTTTCCCCTCAATTGAGTTCCACCCTAAGTGAACAGGATTAAAACTACAAGTACCCCATACGCAACAGCAATGGAAACCACTCCAACCCCTCTGAGGGAATACATTTGAACTTCTGCTTGTCCAGATCCTAAAGCTTCCCTTCCACCGGTGTACCTCTGCTCTGTCTCACTGCTAACAGCTTCGTAAAGTGGCCCTGGGTTTGCTGTCTACCTTCGCAACATTCAGAACTACATGGCAGGTACTAAACCAGGGTTAAATTTCCTCAATTCCCAATCCTACTCTCAGGACGAAGAAGGAAGGAAGAGCAGGAACAAGAAGGGGTACAGCCTTAGAGACACAGGTCCATTCGACAATGGAAAAACTCCATTTTTCCCCAAGCAGAGGGAGAACAGGCAGTCACACTGCAGTGCTCTGACACAAAGGCATGAAGCTCACTCCCACTCTCGTCCATTTTACTCCTACTGCTCTATGAACAGTTCTCCTATCTATGAACCAAACCATTACACTCACCGTTTCTATTAAAACGAAGGTTATTAACGCAGCAGCTATTGCCCTGGATGCCTCATGCACAAGGAAAGGCTCACCCTTGCATTCAGTCAAATAAGCCTCTATTTCTATGATGCCACCGCGTCCATCTTCAATAAGCGATAACCCGTGAGACCTCCATGGACGGCAGGGGCACCAAGGAACCAGAGGTCAAAAACCTTAACGGAAACAACTACTAGCCTGCTTTTTTATGAACGACAGTTATCTGGCTATCGCCGCAGCCATGACACAAGGGTTGTGCCAAGCATTTTTGGCACCAATGGTACTTAAGAGTAGCAAAAACGAGTGTTTGCTACTGTGGTGGGTTGACCATGGCCAGCTGCCAGATGTCCACCCAACTTCACTATCGCTCCCCCTCCCCAAAAAAAGACAGGGAAAAAGCAAGATGAAAAAGCTCATGGGTTAACATATAGATATGGAGATCCCTTACCAGTTACTGTCACAGGCAAAACAGAGTCAACTTGGGGAAAATTGATTTGATTTCTTGCCAATTAAAATTTATTTTGATAACGAGAAACAAAGACAAAAATTAACACAACACCTCACCCCCACTGATCCCCTTTTTCCACAACTCAACTTCCCTCCCTCACTCCTGATGGCTCTACTTCCCGTCCCGAGGGGCGCAGGAGGATGGGGGATTGGGAGAGGTGCGGTCAGGACACAATAGTTCCTCTCTGCCGCTCCCTCTTCCTCATGCTTTTCCCGTGCTCCTGCGTGGAGCCTCCACGGGCCACGATTCCTGTCAGGAGAACCCCCTCCTGCGTGGAGCCTCCACGGGCCACGATTCTTGTCAGGAGAGCCCCCTCCTGCGTGGAGCCTCCACAGGCCACGATTCCTGTCAGGAGAGCCCCCTCCTGCGTGGAGCCTCCACNCGTGGAGCCTCCACGGGCCACGATTCCTGTCAGGAGAACCTGCTCCTGCGTAGAGCCTCCACGGGCCACGATTCCTGTCAGGAGAACCCCCTCCTGCGTGGAGCCTCCACGGGCCACGATTCCTGTCAGGAGAACCTGCTCCTGCGTAGAGCCTCCACGGGCCACGATTCCTGTCAGGAGAACCCCCTCCTGCGTGGAGCCTCCACAGGCCGCAATTCCTGTCAGGAGAACCCTCTCCTGCATGCAGCCTCCATGGGCCACGATTCCTGTCAGGATAACCTGTTCCTGTGTGGAGCCTCCATGGGCCACGATTCCTGTCAGGAGAACCCGCTCCTGCACGGAGCCTCCACGGCCCACAATTCCTGTCAGGCAACATCCCCCCTGCTCCAGCACCTCCTCCCCACCATCTTCACTGACCTTGGGGTTCACAGCGCTCTTTCTCCCTTTTTTGTTTTATCCCCCACCTCGCCCTCCTCTCTGGCATTTTTGCCCTTTCTTAAACATATTTCCAGCAAGGCGCTGCCAGCGCACTGACCGGCTCTGCTCTGGGCTGTGGCACAGCCGCTGTGGAACCAGTGTTGCCCAGCACGGGGCAGCCCTGCCTTTCCTCAGAGGCCTCTGGTACCAACACCTCCCCAAATACACCCCGTACAGCTACACAGCCTAACCGTATAGCAATTATCTTCCACGCACACTGCCTCGCTCAGCTTTGGCCATCTATTTAAACAGTTCTGCTGCCTTTTGTACTTGCCACGATACAGATCTTGAAAGAGAACCTCCTTCCCCAGGCAAAGGCCAGTTTTGGGGCGACAGAGTCGCCTGCCACCACTTAAACCCTGTAGCACAAATTCACACAGGAGCTGTGTTGCTCTCGGTCCATACGGAGCCCACAAAAAGCTTCTCTTTCCATAAAAACAAGGGTTTTTTTGGTTTAGCAGGACTGTTCCTCCATCTGGTGCTCTAGGAGGAGACCAGCTCCTCATTCCCTAGGCTGTCGCTATGGGTCTGCAAGTTGTTCATAGAATCATAAAATGGTAGGGGTTGGAAGGGACCTCTAGAGATCATCTAGTCCAACCCCCCTGCTAAAGCAGGTTAGCCTAGAGCAGGTTGCACAGGAATGCATCCAGGCAGGCTTTGAATATCTCCAGAGAAGGAGACTCCACAACCTCTCTGGGCAGCCTGTTCCAGTGCTCTGTCACCCTCACAGTAAAGAAGTTCCTCCTCATGTTCAGGTGGAACTGCCTGTGTTCCAGTTTGTGCCCATTGCCCCTTGTCCTGTCGCTGGGCACCACTGAGAAGAGTCTGACCCCGTCCTCTTGACATCCAC
>VZSC01015686.1:111660-133313 GCA_013398225.1 Steatornis caripensis
CAGCTTTGTATCATCAGCAAACTTGCTGAGGGTACACTCTGTCCCTTCATCCAAGTCGTTGATGAATACCTTGAACAGGACTGGACCCAGCACTGACCCCTGGGGAACACCGCTGGTCACAGGCCTCCAAGCAGACTCTGCACCACCGATCACAACCCTCTGCGCTCTGCCATTCAGCCAGTTCTGGACCCACCTCACTGTACACTCATTCACAGACATCCCTGCTGTAACTTAAAGAGTAACACATTTGAATGGATTTGAAGGAATGGAAGAAAAAAAAAGAGCACTTGAGTAGTTTCAAGTTGTGCAGCCAACTGGCAGCAAAAGACAAAAGTTACAAATGGTCCCCTTTTTTTTGTTTTCTCTTTCCAGTTTCATGTTTTATTGGTTTTGGCTGGGTGGATCCTGCATGAGGAAAGAAGATTCAAAGGGAACAGGCTTGTCTGTGAAGTCTTTGGAGGGATGCTAGCAGAGAAGAGACAGAGGCTGTTTCTCATGTGTCGAGCAAAACAGAGCATGTAACAGCAGACAGATCCTGTGCAGCCCTCCCCAGAAACGCAACACAACCCAGAAACGCTACGCGCAAGGGTGGCTTTAAAATTAAAATTTTTAAATTTTTTTTGTTTTAAATCAGCTTTAAACCAGACATAAATTAGAGCCACCAACACAAAGCCAGACCTGAGCGCTCTACGCAGGTAGGGCGTGGGTGAGCACTAGTGCTTGGTGGCTCCTCTCCACCTTCCCTTCCACACAGGCTCACCTGAAACTCTCCCAGCCTTTGAAACCATCACGGTTACTTTGACAAAGCTCTCCCTGAGAGATAAATGAAATAGCAGGACACAAGTGGTGCTCAAAAGGCCATTTGACTGGCTGCTAGCAAATACGCAGTGTGAGCAAAGCACCTTGTTGTCATCTAATTCACACCAATTAAGCCTGCAGGACTGCACACACTGAAATCACTGGCTGGCCTTGGCAGGAGCCAAGTCAGAGCAGCACAGCTTCATTAGCACCCGTGGTCCCAGCACTGTCACCTCAACCAGATCCAGCCCGAGGACTGGCATTGCCTCACCCAGAGCAGGGCCTCCCTGCACCGAGGCAAATTCTCTGCATTTGAACAAATTTCAGCCAGCTTTGCTCAGTCTTCCCCAAACGGGTGCCAAGATCTGCTGTGCTCCATCAACTGATACAGCTGCCAAACTGGTGTCTGCCACTGTGCAAACACACAACAGCAGCACGCTCTGTGGGAAGCCTGTGCTTTAAATAAGCCAGGGAAAAGGTGAACTTCTCAACCAAACCACACAGGCTCAGGGGCATTAAGGCCCATAATGACAAAATAATATTTGAGTATGGAGAAGAACGGCCACGAGAGTATCTGATGAACCATTACTCATCTTTCTGGGGCACAGGAGAAGGAGCTTTTGAAGAAACACACTGAATATATTTTTAAGAACACCTATTAGCCAGAAAACTACAACAGTTAGTCAACACCTTTTTATTTTTTCCCCCTCCCTGGGCTGCAGGCACAGTTGCAGATACCAAGTCGTAGCAAGTTACTGCCTAGCAGCTAAGCTGCAACTACCATCTCCGTGTGCGGGACTTTAACCACAGAAAACGTGAAGTAATGCTATTACCTCACACCTCTTCCACTACCTACTGAACTACCTCCAGCCCAAAGAGGGTGGCTCAGCCAGGTGGCCGTGGCTGGTGTGTTCGGGCTACGAAACACACAACATCTCACCTGGTGAGGAAAATGGTTTCATAAAACTACAGCTATGAATCAAACACTGAAAACTGCTCCGACTTACAGGAACTATGCGGGTCCCTGCCCTGCCCTCTGCACAAGACCCTGTCATTCTTCTCGTCACACGAGCAGCAGCCCTTCATTCTGAAAATTCACCTTCCTTTTCCAGGTCACTGAGGTGGACAAGTAAGTTAGGATTGCACAAAAGCCCAAGCAAATAGCATCAGGTGTATTACACAAACATCTGTATCTACAGCCATTATTCCCCCCGCAAATTCTTTTCATTTTTTTTGCATTACCCAAATCCTTAAGAAAGAACTAGGTGCTTTGTATCTCATTCATGATTGCCTAACATTTCCTTGGCAACAAGGCTTTTCTTGCCTGATACAGGTGGGAGTAATAGCAATTTTGTTCCTTTTAAGTGTGATTTAGCAGACAGGTACAAGAGCAGAAATAACACCACAGGCCCAGATCACCCCCACTGAAGATAACAGTTCTCATAGACTTAAAGGACACCCAAGCAGGCCCAAGCAATCAGGGCTGTCACAAGCCACCATTCAAGTGGCTTTTCTCAGGCAATCTTGCTCTTCTGTGCTGGCCCTTCGTAAATTTACAGGAGTTATCCACTCCCTTGTTTTGCTTTGCCTGGGAGGGCGATGATAAAAACACCGGCCTTGAGCCTAATCTAGTATTTGGGCCCTACCTTGCTGCTGTCCCAGCACTCTGAGAACCATCTCACGGAGAAAATCAGCAATCGCCACCTTTTCTCCTGAGACACACTTTGTGGAGAGAGGAAAGAATGGCACCTACCCCTTCCTCTCCTCGCGGAAAGGCCCTTATAGCCTTGTTGTAACGGCCTTTCGGTTCCTAGCATGTCCTTGTGTAATCAGACTGTTCCCACCGGTGGGTGCCGTGAGCCTCATTTTTATTATTGTTTGTAAGGTTAAACAACTAATTGGGAATGCCACACAAGAACGTGCCACAAGGCGATCGATCTCGGGGTGGCAGGGTGTACATCCCGATAGATGCGCTCTATAACGTAACACCCATGTCCCCGGCAGTCAACAAAAGGAAACTCAGGCATCCTTAAGAGTTGTGGGATTCTGGAGAATGCATGTTCCAGGCTACAGTCAACTTGTAAACCCCCTCTGTCAAGTGACCCGAAAGAAGAACTATTTCAACTGGGGCCCCGAGGAGCAACAAGTCTTTGAAGAGATCAAAGAGGAAATTGGTGGTGCAGTAGCCCTTGGGCCAGTCCGGACAGGATCACATCTGAGAAATGCGCTCTCCAGCACACAGCCTCTGGCAGAAAGCACCTGGAGAGACCCGAGGTTGACCTCGACGGTTTTGGAGCCAGGGGTACGGAGGGTCTGAGGCTCATACAGCCCGACGGCAAAGGAGATACTAACAGCATACGAGGGGCTTCAAGCCACATCAGAAATAGTTGGTACAAAAGCCCAGCTCCTCTCAACACGGCGACTACCTCTGCTGCGCTGGATGTTCAAAGGACAGGGATCTGCTCTTGCTGAGGAGCAATGACTCCAAACACCCGTCCGAGGCTCTCCAACCCCTCTCTCACCTTTCAGCAGCACTAAATGTGCTTCGAAACCCACTGGCCACCCCCAGCATCCCATGGCGCTGCTGACTTGCGCTAAAGGCCGGGGGACGGCGCAGCAAAGGCACTGGCAGCCTTGCAAGGCGGCAGCGGAGCTGGAATGCACCAAGGGCCCCTGGGGACACGATCTTCCACTCAGCTCTTCCTCTGCGGGACCCAAAACAACAAACAAGAAGGAGCCTTTGGCCATTGTTTTTCAGGGAAGGGGGGTGACGGGGAGAGGGCACGCGGCACAGCCTGCCAGAAGGCATGGCTGAGCTAAGGAAGTCCTGCCCGGGCTTCGGTGTATCCGCTCCTCTCCAGGAGGGGCGGGGGGGAGGCAGGAAGGAGAGAAAATAGAGAACAAATGATCATATAACCCTTGAGAGAAACCTGTCTGCTCTCGGAGAGCACATTTAGCCCAAGCATGCAGCGCCTCTTGCTATACAAAAGAAAAAGAGGAAAGAAAACCCCACCAGTTCTTCCGTTACCATGTTCTACCACTGAAAAAAAATGGGAGGAAACAGATGTTAAGCTTTCCAGCGTCAGGAAATTATCTTTTTCAGGAGGGTACAGTTACTTCAGTGTATTTAGGTCAAATAAATAGGGAGAGAATCGTGACTTCACCCCCTTTCTGTTTATGTCTCTGCAGACATTTCAGCCTCTCTCAGTGCCGCTCCGAAGGACCAGCCGCAAAGCCACATTCACGCTTTCGCAGCGCACTCCCAGATGATGCAGGCAGAAGCCAGCCACGCTCGAGTTCCAGCAGAGAGCCCCAGCTCACAGCCACCCGCACCACAAACTGCTGCAGTCCCTACAAAAATTCAGAGTCTCTTGCTTAGAAGACAAGAAGGACGGTTTGCTGCTGAGCTTTGGCTGGGCATGGCAGTACTGCAGCTTGCATATTAATTGTTTTACATGGAGGTGGAAGGAGCATGGAGAAGAGACTTGGGTGAAACATCTGCAAAAGGGATCTCCAAGCCATTAGCAAGCACGGTTACGGCTTTCCGGCGCCGGGCTCCCCAAGGAGCACTGAGCAAGTGCCCATAGGAAGCGACCATACAATTCAACCAGCATTTTACATGCTCTGCAAAATACGTTACACGGGAAGTTAAACCCCCTCCTTAAGGAGCAGGAGGCAGACAGGAGAGCGGTTCAAATCCCTCTCCAGTCGGGAGCAGACAGACCTTACTGAAACACTTGAGTTTGCAGCGGCAGAAGGGCATCAGCAGCGACGGCCTCGCTCCATCACAGAGGGCACCGCACCAGACAAGTTAACACTAGGCAAAGACGCCGCTTTCCCTGTGGCAGCATGCATCTGCCCCACATGGTTTTCACTGGTTTAAGCCAAAGCTTTTACAGTACTGGATCTGCGTTTGTGTTTCTGCTAATTTAGTATTCACCGGGCAGACGGATGGATGCACAGACAGATAGCTCCATCCCCGTATTCACAAGGGCGGAAGTCGAAACTTCGGTTTGAGTAAATCAGTTCACTCATGTATAATTTAAACATTACTTCCTTCCCATGTCGGGGAGCTTTCGAGTTTGTGCCATGGCCGAACACAATGAAATTAGAACAGGAGACTCATTTTGCCTGCGGCCAAGGGAGAGACAGAGCTGCTCCACTGCACGTCAGATAAACTGGACTTGCGCTGGTGCCGCCAGGGGAGGGACCAGCTCACCGCAAACACGAGCGGCTCCACGCACGGGGCTTGGTGGGCCTGATGAAACGGCGTGACGGTGCAGAGAGATGCCAGGCAGCTTACCAGGGTACTAGCAGTTGGCTTTGCAGCACGCTGAGCCGTAAAACCCTGCACCAAGCCATCCACAGCTTTACATATGCAGTGCCTGCAGAGGAAAGGGGAGAGCGCCATCATCTAGCTCCTCATGCAAAGCTGAGCAGGAGAAACTCAAGAAGACGATAGAGGTATAAAAGCTCCTGGTAATTGGAATCAAAAGATACAGATGAAACAGATCAGCTCCTACTGAAGCTGAACTTCAGAGCAAGGCTCTGCACAGAGCCCAGGAGGCTTGGGCACTGTACGTGTTGCCAAATGTTTCTCCAGACTCACGCAGACGACCCATGAATTGCAGATGAGAACACACCCTCTGCCCATTTAACCAGCGCTGTGTTTGTGGTAGCATTATCCCTTGCACACTCCTTCACATTTTCATAAGCCCTTTCTTGCAATTCTAAACTCTTTTGCTATACAGGAAATAAAACTAAGGTGAGTACCGAAGAGATCCAAAAGGATACTTCCACTGTTGACGCTCCGGATGCACAGGGACCCCCAACAAAACGAGGGAGCCTGAAAAAGTAGCCACCTTCCAGAGCAAGGTTATGTTTTGATGCACGACAGCTGTCTCCCCAATTTTCTCAGGTACTTGGCACCAGCTGTCTCCATTATAATGTAGAAATATCTGCCGTTACATGTCGATTATTTAAGTTGTTCAGCAGTCAGTTGAAAGTAGTTAATTATATATAAGAACATTTAATTACTATCCAGTAGCAGATGTAGGTACTTCAATACCACAGCGATGAGGTAGCACGCAACAGCAGAGGCAGATTCAGGGGTCTACGCCCATACACGCCCCACTAATGTCAGTCGAACAACATCAAGGTGCTGGCTGGCACCCTTCGTGAGGATGCCAGGAGGCGATGACTTCATGATGCTTGTGACATTACTTTGCATTCCCAATTCGTCAATTTAGTAGAGGTGCCACAGGAACTTTACAGCTAGGACATTTCTCTGCAGCGAACCCCTTAAGAAGCCTTTTCTTCTCCAAAAATCCTAAAGCAAAAAAGCATGGCCACCCGTAGTCTGAACATAAGAACAGGACTCAGTAGCCAGCATTTAATTGTTTATATCTTGAGACAAAGATAGTGTCTAAATAATTGTCTATTGTATCCCAGAGACAGTACAGGAAAGCTCTTCCCCTCGCAGGGAGCCTACAGGTCACACATGCTTCTGCCATAACGTTTGCTATAAATAACCTTCGGTTGAGCAAAGGTTTGTGCTAGTTACAAAGCAGAGTAAGGCAGGCACCACGCTCCTATCGGTTTCAGCCATTAGCTCTCCCCAGAGAGTGCATATCCTACCCTATTGTTCCTGCTCAAATGTTTGAAAGAATTATTTTTTCCTTGTTTCTTTTGTTTGGGGAGTTTATTTATATTTCCTCTTTGACATGGAATTACTACTAGAAAAAAATAAGTGCCATCTTGCGAGGCAGCTCACCGATGCCAATATCCAAATTAGATGCGGCGGGTCACATTTGTAGATACATTGCCATAGTTACAGACCTTCCAGTCTGTGCTTCCGTGTTAATGCATGTTCAGCGCATTCAGCTCAGGATCAGAAACAACGAGCTGAGTGCCAGCACCAGCCCCAAATTGACACACAAAGACCGGGAGCACACGCAGCAACTGGTTCTGCTCAAACATTTCCAAGAATTATTTCAGCAATATTACTCAACAATTCCCTTACGCTGCCCTGGCGATGTCAAAGGGCATCTCACACGTACTTAACTGCCTCCCTCGAAGCCCTACTTCCATCTCCAGACAGATACCAAGTGACCTTTTTAGGCAGCTATGTGGGTGGGATTTTCCTTGTACTTCTTTCCCCCCATGCCCTTTTCCCTCATAGCAGCTTGAACAGGAACCACCGCTTCTTTCGGGTTTCTCCATCAAACAGGCCAAACGCGTCGCCGTGTCAAAGGAGGGGAATGGCAAGGCAACGACGCAGGCTGGAGGGCTGCTCCCAGCTCTCACGATCAGGCTGCTAGGAACAAACCTGCTGCACAGCCTAAAGCACAGCGAACTCCAACGACCAACACCACCTCCTCTAAACACGAAAGCGCAGGACTGAACAGTTGGTTGCGAGCTTCCTCTCAATTCCCCAAGCACCAAGTTATAGAAAACCTAATTCATCAAGCAAAGCCTTTTGACTACAAGGTGAGGTACAGCCTTACCGCGCTCTGAAACTGGTGGCGAGTCTCAGACTGGAGCCGAGTATCAGGTGTACAAGCGCCTTTGCCTTTCACAGCAAACGATTGCTTTAGGAGCCTTCGGCACTGCTTTTGAGTAAAATCAACCCAATTTCTGGGTATTTGGAGGTTTGATGTTCCAAACAGGCCAACAATACCTGCTGTGCATCTGGCCACTGCTGCGTTCCAGGATATCCAGCTCAGGAAGGCAGGTGGCCTTGAACAACATCGCTTTTAGGCATGCAAAAAACCTAATCTTGTGTTTCTAGAAAAGCACCATGACTGCTGGGTGCCTGGCCTGCTCTCTGGCTGGGGCTTTTCACTTCAGAGAGGCACAGAGCTTTCAGGGGTCTAACATCTGTCTGCACTTCACTTCTCCCTCAGGAGGTAGGGGTATCATCTCATCCAGGCACACCCACCCCACGCCCAGCACCCTCAAAAGTCACAGGGTGCCTCTGAGACATGCAGACACCTTTCTCCTGCCTTCCCCCCTCCACAGCAACAACAAATAACAATCCTTATTCGCGTCCAGGACCGGGACCACGCGGTTAGCCCGGGCTGGTGCATACAGCAGTTGCTTTGCAGGAACTACCGGTGGGTGGGTGATGTTCGGAGCCCAGCATTGGTGGCAATGCTGCCGTTGCTGTAAGTGTTACCCTGCACTTGTGCAGTCCAGCTCGTCCAGAGCTAGCCCTCACATGCACGCCTTACAATCCAAGACTTCAAAACGTCCGTTTGTCGATGCAAGCCCGCCCTGCCGACCCTATACGGATACTAAACCAAACACACAGCTTTTAAGCAGGCACCACGAGCGCATCCCTGTCTGGACCGCTGCACGGTCTCACCGACGTGGCTTTTCTCTGCAAAAGGGGCTGTCAGCTCGCATTCCTCACGCACCGGGGCCCCGCTCGAGCCAGACACACTCCGCTGGGCGACAGCGGCAGCAGCCGGCTCTGAACACAAGGAAGCAATATCGGACTCAATCAGCATCATTACCGATGAGCTTTTTCATCTTTCGGCTGTGCCCCCACCACGCGCCCCAGCTGCCAGGATGGGGCTGTGCATGCCCAGGTGCCCACACGGTTGTGTCTCCTCTGCCTTCCCACTCTGCCCTCCTCCAGGATCCACTTATCCCTTTTTTAGGGTTAAAAAACCCAGTTACACAGGAGCAGCTAAAGGTTCCCTTTATCATGGAACAAAGTCTGAATCTTTTTTACAAGGAGCTGGGGATCTTGTTCCTTAGGCATCTTTTTATTTCACCCTTTTCTACATTGTTAAGCCTCTCCCATACCTCCTTTTCAACAGCAACTGAATTGATTGCTACGGGTAGCAAGGGACCCATAAGCAGGACAAGACAGGACCAGTCACCCCGAAAGCGCCCGTCGCATCCGCTCTGAAGGTGCACCTCCTCATGCGCAAGCATGAGCCCGGTGCACCTACACCTTCACCCATGCTTTAAAAGCACAAAGTTTGGGAACACGTGGCAGGTAACACCTATTTTTTGCAGGAAATTGCACAGCATGGGTACGCAAACATTGCTATCGTGCAAAAAACCAACATGCTGATTTGCCAGCTCGCGTCACACAACTCTAAATTCTTTACACGCTACAGCATTTAGCTAACGCCGAGCAGCAGCGATACCCTTGCCGCAGCTCTGAAAAGCTCTGGACCTTCGCACCAGCCAGCCACGGGCAATCCAGGCGTCAGACTGCAAATACAGCAGCACACCTTGGAAAACATAGGCCGATACGTTTCTGTAAGGGCATGCACCCTGGTGCAGGCACAGGACCAGCCCCACAGCGAGCCAAGGCGCACTTTCTCCGTGATCAAGTTCAAACCCTGCTCAGCTGGTGCAAGAGCTGCAGAAACTCCCACACTGGCACTCGACCTGCCCGCACAGGCAGGGCCGGGCTGGCCCCGGCTCAGGCGCACCGGTGCTGCCAAGGTTTGCAAATCCTGCTGAGCTTTCTGGATGTTATTCCAGCGTTCTGTCTTTTATTTGGCTGGAGCTAGCACTCCGTACCGAGGCAGAATCACCTTGGCTTGCGGGCCATATGCTGGGTCTTTGCTACGCCCTGACACGTTTCCTTCCTGTAGTAAAATGAACGGGCTCTCCCATACGTAAACTATATCACTCCCTTGAAATAAAAATCTTTAAGGAGTCAATCCTTCCTTCAGCAGCATGAAGAGAGCGCTCTGAACCGTGGTCATACCCACCCATTTAGCACACAGGCTGCAAAATGCCTGAGGACGTCAGGATAAAGGCTGCAAATATTTTGGCAGGTTACTGGTCCCAGTAACAGCACCTTCCCACAACAGTTGTGATTCACCGTTCACATCAGCAGCATGGAAAAAGTGACCCGTTCTTCCTTCAGAGGAGACAAAATAAGTGCTTGAGAAAAACTGTTTAAGAATATGGGCTTGTCCAGCAGAAAACCCAAGCAAAACTCAATTCCCACAGAAGCCAGAGGGATCTTCCATCGACTTTAATCACTCCGGGGATTTTTCTTGTCCGTCTTTAAGTGCATGCTCCCCTCCTCCCCATAGCAACGTGCAAACGCGAGCAACGCCACCGCGGGTGGCAGGGAAGCCGCCCGTCGCTGGCATTAGCAGAACAGCCGCTATTTCACAACTACTCGCAACAAGAAAATCGAGAAACCCGACGCAGTCAGCGTGCCAAAAATAATCTCCCCGAAAGATGCGGCAGCTGGGAAGGGTTGCAAAGAGCTACCCCTGACACACGGGCAGGCAGATGCTTCGGTCCTGACAGCATCGGCTGAGGGTGTGGATACAGAAACACATCAGGCAGCGACCGCTTTGCCCCGTGGCCCCACGCGGGTGACAAAAACAGGTCCAGGGAAGTCAGGAACAAGGCAGCAAGGGAAGCGCCTGCGTACCAAATTAAACCAAAGCTTTTTGGTGCTCACGTCAAACCGAACGTGGGCGTATGCCTTTGTTTTCAGCCCCAAAAGACGACTGTGTTGAACTTTCCTCCCAAGCCGCACCTCCTCATCCCATCTCTGGGAAGGGAGACTGACTCCCTGCTTCCCCAGCCTCAATGGTGGTTGGATGCAATAGCGAGAAGGGGCAAAGGAAGNCAGCCCCGAAAGACGACTGTGTTGAACTTTCCTCCCAAGCCGCACCTCCTCATCCCATCTCTGGGAAGGGAGACTGACTCCCTGCTTCCCCAGCCTCAATGGTGGTTGGATGCAATAGCGAGAAGGGGCAAAGGAAGAGAGAAATGAATCAAGCATCTAATTTGGGAGCTGGGTCGTATGCTGAATATGAAGTTCTGTCCCATCACTACACCAGTGTGGCTCCACAGCCTCCAGGCCAAATCTGGCTGTCATTTACCCAGCTCAAAACATGGTGTCCCCATACCCTCATAGCTAGAAATCGCAATTTACACCACACGAGGCTGAACCCCAGCTTGTTACCGCCAGCAGAAAGAAACAGCAGATAAACACAGGGCTCCAAAGGGTACTTTGCTGGACTCTTTGCACAAGATCTTGTCCCATATGATTGCTACTTCTCTAGAAGTCCTCTTGCACACTCAGGAAACGCTCACAGCCCGTCCGTCTCGCAGACACCCCCTAAGCACGGCCCCTACACAGCCGCGTCCCAACTGCCAGGGAGGAGAGCTGCACCTTTAGCATAAAAATCAGATCTCCCACTTACATGCTCAAGCATGCACTGAGGTGCCTAAACTAAACTTGAATTAGGGATCTCAATAGTCATTCTTGCAATGCAGCAGAGGGTATATAAAGAACTGGGGAAATGCAGCACAGAAAAGTTTCTCCAACACCAGCATTCAGACAGACCTGGTCTCCAATGACAACTTTATACCTCAATCAGTGACTCCTTCCTGCTCCCAGCAAAAGCTGCACCTCCTTCCGTGAGCGTGTTTGAAGGAAGACAGGCAATGCTTTCGCTTTTCTGAACGGTGCCCCAAGCACTATCTAGCAATCGGGCCCGTGTCCCCCGGCTACAGCACTGCAGAGATGCATACTGCTGCTCTGCAGCATCCTGCGGTAAAGCTCTTCCCTCCCAAAACAATTTGTTTTTTCAACTCTAGCTGTAAATAAAGGTGAAACTTTCCAGGAATCAAAGCAAGGTGCCTGGAAAGATTGCAGAGTAATCATCACTCAGAAAGTTCAAGGCTAAAACCATATAAATAGACTCCCTGAATTTATTATAGACAGTTTACATGGCATTGCCCTAATTCTTTATGGGTGCAAAACCCACTGCTTACAAGCAGAGGAGAGTTAAGGAGTACAAGCATGCCAGCCTGGATCGCACAAGGCTTCCATACAACCCACTGTGTCCTCCGATGCTCTGAACAACGGCCAATGCTTCAGAGGAAAGAGGCAAGGACTTTAATAATGCACAACTACGGAATAACCTGTGCCTTGGAGAAAACTGCTTCTGGCGGTGTCAAACACGGGTTGGCTTATGCCCTGAAATGCATTTATTTACTTCCCTTTTACACAAATATTTCTACCTAATGCAACTCGTTATCTTTATAAAACTTTATTAACTTGGCTTTAACTTACTCCAGCAAGAAGGCGCAGGGACCAATTATAGACCGGAGAGAGGCCAGAGAGGCAATGCCTGCCCTTGGGGGTTATTACAGGCACTGCTGTAGCACCCCAGCGTGAGAACACATCAACCACTGAAGAGCCAGAAGCAAAGATTTGGCTATTGCTCCAGCAGATCCCTGCTGCAGGATCCCCATTTGCAAGCACCAACTCACTTTACCCAGTTCACAGCATCAGACCGGGGCAGAAGATGAGGAACTCAGCTCCCTTCCTGCTTGCAAAACAACAACGCTCAGATGTTCGCTCACTTGTATCAGGCTTTTGCGGCCCCCTTTTCTCCCGCCTCCCCAATGTGCTGCCTTTGCTGCCGGAACCTGGAAGCGCTCTGCGTTATCTGAGCATCGTCGGGCATGAAGCCCCACTCACGGCAGAAGCTGCGGCAAGGCTAAAGAGGTGATGGAAAGAGCACGAGATCCCGTAACATGGTCGGCGTGCACCGTAATTAGACAACAAAGCTCCCCTGCAGCCAAACGCTTCTGGCACAAGCCCCAGACGCCAGGCAGTTTGCAGCATCGCCTTTTTGCTCTCCTCGCAGCCTCATCGCAGGGTAACCAGCCCAGAGACGCCGTTTCAGGCACACGTGCGCCCCAAACCTCGCTCTCCATAGGTGAAGCAGTGACCTGCAGCGCCACAGGACTGCCCTGCCGCCCTTACTCGGAAGGGCATCGCCTCACCCTAGGGACTAACTGACTTTTTTCCTGGCTTTCCTTCCCCTCAGCAGCCCGGTCTTAGGAACACGAGCAGAGCCTATTCATTTCAGCTGAATTGTTCAGCAGTGGCAAAAGGGCTCCCAGCTCCAGTGCTGTGTTTGCAATTGGGAAACCTGAAATGATTTCTTTATCGTAAGCAATTGCAGCTGATCCCACACCGCCTGCCACAGGTCCACGCTGGAACCAGCAAACCTTCTCGTGCCTCAGTTTAGGTTCAGTTCATTCACTCAAAAGGAATTAAAAACCAAGTAGAAAGGGTTTTAAGATCCATCTTCATTCCCATCAGAATATTTAAGGCTTGGCCTTAAAAATCTTCTTCTGCAGGAGTAGAAACTCACACACAGGAGCATTTCCGTAGCAAGGGTGTTTCCTCGCTATGAAGCGGAGAAAGCTTTCCGTGCAAATCGCACCCCAGGCTGTAGAGCTTTCCAGCTATTGAAACTCCAGGCCGTTTTCCTAATTCTGCCAGAATTAGGTGGGAAAAGGAAGGTACTTCACTGTCCGGGGAGCATGAGGTATCCATGCAGGCCTCCGGTTGGAAGTGAAGGGTACCAGCGTCACCGCAGCCCTGAGAGCAGGGCGCCGCTGGATCCCACCGGCATCAGGAGACAAAACGCTGTGGCAACACGAAACGTCAGCTGAAGCCACCACGTCTGAGCTGGGGAAGTGGCGAGACTTGAGGCGCTCTCCCAGCTCCAGTCCAGCTCCAAGCAAAGCCCCACACGGTCTCAGCTTCCACTTGAATATATTTTAACACAAGCCTTGCATTTGAGGCCAAGGTCTTTGCCATCCCCACCTCCTTGGGCAACTGAAGAGATAATTCATGGGAAAGACCACCTAAAACCAACTCGATCCATTTGGTTGCAGAGAGACCCTACATAGATATACTCAGATGTTCCTTTTATCGTTTAACTAAATGTAACTTTGAAATTTAGCTGAAGGACTGAGGAAAAGTCGCCCTGGGAACTGCTGCTCAAAGCTCCCAGCTCAGAGCAGGACAGCCCCTGGGAGAAACCAGCTCCCTGCAAAAGGCTCTTATCGCTCCGCTAAGCCTGGAGGAGCAATAACAGGAAGAAATTGTTTTGGCAGGACTTACACCATATAAAGTAAACTCACCGGCCGCTGTTGTATAAAACCTCGCTGGAAAACACACGCTGCCACCATCCCCTGTGGCTGCCGACAGCATCCACCGGGGCTGCGGTGGGCTCCCACGCTTCCGTCCCGGCTGTGCTCAGCCTGCCGGCATTGCCTGCACCACGAAGCTGCGCACAGCGTGGTGTGGGAATGCTAAGGGGCCACCACCTTGAGCCCTGCTTCTTCTCCGGGCCTTCCCCGTTATCCATAAGCAGATGCTTCAAGTGTGATTGCGTGACCGAGGGATACTGTGTTGCTTGCCTGCTCCCAGTGTCTTTTAGCTCTGGTTTATGGTGTGGAAATCAGAGAGCGGAGCAGAAGTTTGGGATGTGCTCTGCACCCAGGAACGCTGCCAAGCTCTCTATAGCAGAAGGGAGAGATGGGAAGATGGTAACTGGCTCTGGGGCCGGTGGCTTCGCTCACCGGCAAGTGCCCTTCCAGTGCAAACCCAGTTCCTCACGCTGCTCAGAAACTCAGTGGATGCTATCCTCCTCCTCGCTCTTCGCTGCGCTTCCCAAGTCCAGGCAGGACCCTGGCGACACCCTCCAGCCACCCAGCCGACAGCATTCTCTACACCAGCATGGGCAGAGCAGGCCAGGCACTGCCGTGGTGCCGCGGTGAAGCCCAACGCCAACTGGCTGGCCGAAGCTGAGAGTCCAGAGGCTCTGCAACCACGCTGCTTCAGCTAGACGTGTGACTTCATACCACTTCAGCTAAACAATTCCAGCGCTGAGGGCAGACGCTCACATCCCTGGCATTGTTTTTACACACAATAGGCATTTTTTATATCCGCGAGTGAAATGGGGCAGTTTTAAACTCATTAATGGTTCTCTCAAACAAGCCTCTGAGTGTACGGGAGGCCTCTGGCAGACAATGTCAACCCAGTTTCAGTGGGACGGCACCAGCTGCTACCCCGCGCCAGCCTGGCGTAAGAGGAGCAGCAAGAGCAAATGAGCTACAACCGCTCCCAGTGTGGCTTGTTCAGATGAGGAACACAGAACGGCGACTGCCAGGCTCCCCATCCCTCTGCCAGGCACGCGCTTTGCTCTGCTCGTCACCGCAGCATCAGAGAAGCCTTTTGCTCTGCTTTCTCACGCCAGCACACAGCGGCGTCAGCCACCCTGTTTCCACAAACCCAGCAGAGCCCTCGGAACTGAAGCCAGCGTCTACTGAAGCGAAGACGCCAGCAGTTTACAGCAGCACCGAAGGAGCAGGCGTGCATGTCCCGCTGCCTCGCCAGCCGGCTGACGACACCCTCACCAGCCGGTGCGAGACCCAAGGGGGCTCACCTCCTCACCTACGCACACTGAAGCGCATCTGGACCGAGACAAGCTTCCAGCAGCAAATTCACTCCCAGCGCAGGGCGGGTTGCCGGCAGCTCTGTGCACCCCATGTGCGGAGGGGCTGGCTGCCTGCACAGGCTCTCCAGGGCTTTACTGGGGCAGCAAAAGCTCAGCTGTTGGGACGCAGAGTTTGCAAAAGCCCTGCTAACTTCCACGCTTAATCCTGCCCCGGCGTGCAGCTTCGCTCTTTACACCTGCCCCGGTTTGGTGTTTTCCCTCTTTTCCGACGGCAGCCAAAAGGGAACGAAAAGCTCAGCGACGGGGGAGCCCAGAGCCTGGGCAGGCAACCCGAGGGGTGAGCAACCGTCCCCGCAGCGAGGGGGAGCGCGATCCAGACAGCAAAGCTTTGAAATCCTCTTGCTTCTGCCGGCGGGCAAGTCACAGCCAAAACATTACACGTAGCCCTGCACGAGAGGACCTGTGGTTCGCACGGGTGAGGAATGGTGTTTTGCAACTTGGATAGCGCGGCCTGGGAAATACAGCTATCGCTGCCAACCATCTAAGCCACAAAGATTAGTTAAGGGGAAAAAACCAAAGTGAAAGCAAACACACGCAGCACAGCGTTCGCTCCAGCGCTCAGATAAGAAACTGAGGCACGGACAGGTTAACCGGCGTCCTCGGTCACGCCACAAGACTGCGGCAGATGAAAACAGAGGCTGCCACGTGCTGTACCTGCCTACCTACACCTGTGCGATCCAGGCCCTGTTTTTCGGCATCCCCAAGACAGGGTGTTGATGGGTTTCTGTATCCCCCGCACACGCTGATTTTGCGTCACTCAACGCGCCTCCTACACAACCAACCGCGAGCAGGAGCGAGCTAAGCAGCAAGAAGCTGCGAACTGTGACGAGGGACGATGCCCCAGCTCCTGTTTCACTCCAAGTTTTCCTTAACCCTGAGGATTGCCACGAACAAACCGAGCGGGAGTCTGAGCAGAAACGCAGGGATCCGGGCTAAGTGTGAACTCTGCGCAAAAGCAGCGTTGAACTTTGCCGCTCTGCCGGCCGCCCTGGCTACTCCGCAACATCCTTTTAACGCAGCGAGACATTTTAGGATGTGAGCAAGACCGAATCCTGCTCTTGCCCCAAACAATAGGCTCTGCAATAATGGTGCAACCAGAATTTCCTGTGCGGCGGTGCGCGCCAGCTCCCGGGAGAAAATACCACGGGAAAGCGCTGCCACAAGAAAAGCCTCTTTGCAGTGCACGGGGACAACAACTCGAGGCTCCCGGGGACACTGTTTTTGCAACAAGCAAAGCACCGCAACCAAGTCCAGGCCGGGAAGCAGGCAAAACCACACCAGCGGCTCGAAACAGAAGCCGGCCAGCCTGGGAATGGCTGTGGATAATTCATTACCGCACCGAGCCTTTTGCAACATCTGGACGCAGCTTTCTCTCACGGGTATTTCGCTACCCTGCAGCCCTCGTGGAAACGTCACGTCGGAGCGGGCTCCGATTTGGAAGCCTTCGGTCTCAGCTCGGCTGGGGTGACCCTGAAGCACACAGCCACTCTCGCAGTGCAGGAAGCTCGGGAGCAGGGCTGGCCCAGTGCATCTCATGGTAAGGCAACCGGTCCACACTTGGCACAGGTCCCGGCAAGAAAACAGCAACCGTTCGCACCGCATGAAACACCGAGAGGTAGCAATCGCGTTCAGACTGCTCCAGTGTTGACCTGTTGGAGCTTCTGCCGAGAACGAGGGATCAAAACGGATTGCAATCCCAATTGCGTGGCAAGGTTTCGGAAGCAGGGGGGCTGCAGGGGTGGCTTCTGTGAGAAGCTGCCAGAAAGTTCCCCCACATCCAACAGAGCCGAGGCCAGCCGGCTCCAAGAGGGACCTGCTGCTGGCCAACGCTGCGCCCATCCGCCACGGTGGTAGCGCCTCTGGGATAACGTATTTAAGAAGGGGGAAAAGAAAAAAACCTGTGGGGCAACAGCAGCCACAGAGAGGAGTGAGAATGTGTGAGAGCAACAACTCTGCAGCCACCAAGGCCAGTGAAGGAGGAGGGGAGGACAGAGATTCCCCTGCAGACCGCGGCGAGGCAGGCTGTCTCCTGCAGCCCATGGGGGTCCACGGCGGAGCAGAATCCACCTGCGGCCTGTGGAGGACCCCACGCCGGAGCAGGTGGATGTCCAACGTAGGCTGGGATCCCATGGCAAGCCAGTGCTGGAGCAGGCTCCTGGCAGGACCTGTGGCCCCGTGGGGAGAGGAGCCCACGCTGGAGCAGGGGAAGATAGCAAGGAAGAAGGAGCGGCAGAGACAACGTGTGATGAACTGACCGCAACCCCCACTCCCTGTCCCCCTGTGCCGTGCGGGGGGAGGAGGGAGAGAAATCGGGAGGGAAGTTGAGCCTGAGAAAGAGGGAGGGGTGGGGGGACGATGGTTTAAGATTCGGTTTTATTTCTCATTACCCTACTCTGATTCGACTGGTAATAAATGACTTTCTCCAAGTCGAGTCCGTTTTGCCCGTGACGGTAACTGCCGAGGGATCTCTCCCTGTCCTTATCTCAACCCAGGAGCCTTTCGCTGTATTTTCTCTCCCCTGTCCAGCTGAGGAGAGAAGTGACAGAGTGGCTTCGGTGGGCACCCGGCCTCCAGACAGGGTCAACTCACCACAAGTATCCATAGTAAAGTATGGAAGACACAAGCGTCGTCTTTTACGTCCAGCAGCACCTGCCCTTACACCGCACAGCAGTCCCCTTCCCACGAGCCCAGGAAGCCCCTCGCCGTGGATGCGCAGACAGCTCAGCATTGATTTCAAGAGGAAAAAGGTCAGAAGACACGTGATGGCACGTGAGCCCGGCTCAGTAGCGAGCCGGAACAACTCTGGATGCTTCAGGACCTCAAATGAGACCTCCTGGAACTAACATAACCGGCCAAATTTAGTCCCTTCCCGCTGGATTTAGCGCATATAAGGCTGGGTGTCTGGCTTGGGTCAGGACTAGCAACGGGCAGCTCGGCACCGTGTCCAAATGAAGGGAGACGCAGAGCTGTGGGCTCCAGAGGGGGCCGTGCCCTCTCTCCAGCGAGGGAGAGCGGAGAAACCACATGCAAGAAAATCAGAGCAGCGTGATGCTCTCAGAACTCAACCTACAGCAAAAAAGCCATTTACTGGGAGACAGAAAACACATTTTTAAGCGGCTTCATCGGGAAAAAAAATCCCAAAACAACACGCGACTCCACAATTTCTTATTTTAACGACCGCTCGGTGCCCTGCAGGCTCCCTGCACCCAGCCCTCTGTATGCAATGCCCCAAAATTCACTTGCTAGCGTGCAGGTGCACGTGCCCGATAGTTTTGTTATAGCATTTGGGCACCGGGGAACTCTTCCCCAAGAGGCTGTGCTTTCCAGACGGCATCACTGCCTGCTTAATTATCGAGCCCAGCTCACCCTGCCCCTCTCCCATGCTACTGAGATCCTTTACACCGTTTGCAAAATGCCCCCTTCTGGTAAATTATAACTCAGGTTTTTGGGTCATACCACGTAGATGAAGAGAACTCCAATAAATCTGTCACTTAACGGAAAAATCAACGCTGCGCCCTAATGTCAGCACCGAACCCAGAAATAACCTCCTTTCCAGACAGCTACTGCGTGTTGGACGCAAGAAGGCCAAACACAACAAACCTTAAATAAAAGAAGGCCCGCAAAAACCAAAGCCGGTGATGTTTATGCCCTGAAACGCGGTTGGCAAGAGGCCACCGGGCAAGACACGTGTTCAGAGCCCCGGCTCGTTGTGCCGGCAGGAACCTGGCCCACGGAGGAGGCCAGGCTGGGAGCAGCACCCGGCCATCCCGGGGCAGCTGCGGCCACGCAGGCGGCTGAGCTGAGCCTTTTGCATTTTGTTTGCTCCTTCTATTGCTCCTCTTTTTCACCCACGTTATTTATGGGAGCCTTTTTTTTTTCTCCCCCCTAAAGTTAGGCAGAGTAATTTTATTAAATCAGCCGATATTATTGCAAAAATTGGGGAAGTCTTTGAGATCACAAGACGCAAACAAACAGCCGCGTAAATACAGGCAGAAATAACTGCGCGCAGCATAGCCGGCTTGCAGCGATCAGTTTCAGCGCCTGGCCTCAGATCCTTGGGATTCCCAACACTATTTCTGACAGGTCTTAGTAAAGCAAACCCATTCTCACGCTTCCCTTGCAAGTTTCACAGGAGCCTGCAAGCTGTGCAAAAAACCACGGAAGAGGACAGCTGAGAGCAATGAGGGCTCAGGAAAACGAGCGGTAACAGCGGTGGGAGAGGGCAGGAGACTCTGGCGCTTGGGGAACCAGGATGGAAAGAAATAAGGTTTGCAACAGGTACGGGACGAACGAGAAATGGAGCAAAGGGACAGAAAATCAACCTATTGCACCTGTGACTTTTAGTACCCGGGATCAGGAATCGTAGTTTCCAGACTCATCTTCTCAAGGCAGACCTTTCCCCAGCGCTTCCATGACCTCATCAGGAGGCTCCCCCAAAGGAGATGATGCATTTTGCCTCCCCTTGCTTGCATGCATACATGCAAGGCACCTGCTTCTTCCTCCTCTCACGAGCAGCTTCTCCCCTCGGACCACCGGCTCCTTCGTGCCAAAGAGCTCGCGTGCCGTCTACACAAACGATGGCCACCACCCGGAGCTCCGGTTCGAGAGGCCCCACCAGCAGCCGACCGAGCTCCTGGGCTCTGGGACTGGTCTTCTTTTGCAGGAAGAGAGCATGGCAGCGAGATCGCTGCAACCTCTCCGAACGACGGAGCCCGTCTTGAGGCTGCACAGCCGCCCGTCCTGCCCCACGCCCCCAAAACAGCGGGCACCCGGGCCACCAGTGACAGGAGAGGACACGAGATTTTGCTCCAAGCGGCTCTCGTCGCATTACCTCCCCGGGTCACGCGGACCCCAGGCAGCACAGCACACCGCTCTCCCACCCCGACACGACCACCCGGTTGGTTCTCCTTAGAGGAATGCACAGACATCAAATTCATTAATTCCAGCTGTGCACGAGGGCGTGAACAGCATCCGCACGGCAGCAGGGAAACGAGATGGCACAGCAGAAATTCGGCGCTCCCAGCCCCTGTCTGATCACTTGTCCGATCAGGGCCGGAACGCCGCTCGCGTGAGCCGTCCCGCCAGCGCTGCGCACCCGCGGCACATGAGCAGGGCGCCCCAAACGCGTCTGTGCGGGGTCTCCAGCAAAGCAACCACCTGGACCAGGACAAGTTAACTTATTTTAAGAGATGTAAATTGGCGCTTTTTTCCTCCGCCGAAGCCAACCGGTGAAGACACCGCGGAGGGAGCGAGCAGCATTCCGTAAATATTTGATTTAAACAGTTACAGTAGGTTCAGATGCAGCTCGCTGCATCACGGACTGAGGTTTTAATAACCCATAACCAACGCAGCCGCTAAGCCCCGTGCAGTCACTTCTGCACTGCAGCCCAGCCTCAGTCAAAAACGGAGCTGGTGCCGGCTTTGCCACGCGCTGTCGTCACTTGGGGGGGAAAGCGCCGTGCCTCGCCTCACACTAAAACGCGAGGGAGGAACAGGGAGGTTGTATCAGCTATTAATCCGTGTATTTTGAAATAGCTCATCTCATAAACGTTGAGGTGTAAAACAAAACCACGGAGGTGGAGACCTGGACACGGTATCTCGCAGGAACCCTCAAGCCAGGCTCTAAACACATGACTAAGACTTTCTCACCGAGGTTGCCCCATCAGCTTCCCCGGGACTCCTAAAACCGGTCAGGAGCGAACCCTCCCCAGCCAAAAAAACATTCACCAAAGCCAACAGAAATACTCTCCTGGCCTCCGACATACTTTGAATCAGCCCGGGTGAGTAATGACCCAGTTCTCGAGCAGTTCACGCGAGCGTAAACCAGGCATAAGCTACTGAAACCTGGCGCGCGCGGCGCGAAACCAAACCAGGCTGCGATCAGAACCGGGCCCGCGGGAGTAACTTGCCCAGCTCTTCCCCAGTGGCTCGAACAAAGCCAAGATGCGAACCCAAAGGATTTCCACTTCACGTTATACGGGTTTGGGTTTTCTTTTTAAAGCACAACGAATCTGGACTTTGGGCTCGTACGGCCGGGGTTGGGGGGGCCGNTTCCCCAGTGGCTCGAACAAAGCCAAGATGCGAACCCAAAGGATTTCCACTTCACGTTATACGGGTTTGGGTTTTCTTTTTAAAGCACAACGAATCTGGACTTTGGGCTCGTACGGCCGGGGTTGGGGGGGCCGCCCTGCAGGTGCCCGCACCGAGCGGGGCAGAGCACAGCGCAGCCCGATGCCGCCCCCTCCCCCGGCAGCGCCGGCTCCGCGGCCGCCGCCGCCCGCCCAACCCCGGGCCGCTCCCGGCCCCGCTCTCACCTCACCGCATGGCCTCGGCGCCGCCCGCGAACACGGTCCCGGGAAATAACTGCAACTCCGCTGGCGTCTTCCAGTTGAAATGTTAAAAAAAAAAAAAATTATACAGCGAGTAATGGTGCGAGCTCTTCCGAGAAAAATAAAATGAAAAAAAAAAAAAGGAAAAGGGGATGCCCGTGCCATGCACGGCCCCGTCCGCCGGGCCGCCCCCGGGACAGAT
>VZSC01015687.1:0-13880 GCA_013398225.1 Steatornis caripensis
TTTTTTTTTTAGTGTTGGCACCATGTCCATCACGCATGCAGTGACCCACGACCCTGCATCCTTTGGACATCCCAAGCCGTAGCCGCTGTGGCATCTCCTGAAAGCTCAACCTCACGCACGGAGCATCCCCGTCGCTCTTTGGGCGTGCAGCTGGTTGGGTTCATGGAAGAGCCTGGTGGCTCTGCTGGGAGGAGTGAGGAGGGCCGGGTTTCACAGTGAGAAAAGGGGAGATGGCCGTGTGTTAAGTTAATAAACTGATTACAGATTTGTGAAGTGAGGATTTTATTCCCTCTGAGGTAGCCCTATACGTGCTTGCGTCAAGAACCCAGCAACTTTTGGGGCTTGAGGTGTCTTTAGAGTGCCTGAGTGATACACACATATTTTTAATTGGTTTAGGACCTGATGGATTTCACCTTTCTCTCTTCGAGTTGTCAGCTCTTCTCACCATTTTTTTTCCTGAAATAAATAAAATAACAATTTGGCAGCTGTAATGACAAATGTGTGAAACCCAAATGATTTGAGCCGTGGGCCAGTGAGCTGGGAGGGGCCGCTTTACGTTGCTTTTAATACATTTTATATTTTAGCTTTTATTCCTAAAATCTAATTATTTATACTATCTATTTAATTCATGCCGTTGAAAACCCTGTGTGCTGTTAATAGGCTTAGGTATAGGTGACACCTCTTTGAAATATAATTCTTATATGCATTTTAATAGAGTTCATGGTAAACGCACTGTGATAAGCAGACAGCAACCAACGTTTCCTGCAGGCAGAATGCACCTAATTAAAATTAATTGATTAAAAAGAGAAATCATCGCCGCTAAAATTTCCAAATTATTTTCGATTCTTGACAAAGCACCTGTGGTGTGGTGCCAGGATGCAGAAAGCCACACGTCTGCTCTTTCCTGCTGAGATCAGAACCGCCAGGCTGCGCTGGGGATGCTGTTGGGGTATCGAAATGAGTATCATGAATATCAGCTGCTTTGGGAGATTGGGGACGACGTTCTCCAGGGGCTGTTGAGTAGGGGCTTATTCAGAAGTTCACACAGAGGTTGCTGCAATAATTGCGTTTAGAGTGATTCAGCCCTGTTCTAGCGTGATAGCCTGGGTGCTGGGGGTGAGTTCCGTCCCTTAGGGTCAAGGTGGGGTTCTGTGACTGTCTCTGCTCTCCGCAGGGCCTTCTGTTCTCTACCCCGGAATGTCTGAAGCAACCCCAAGACCTAGTGAAACTCTACCTGCATGAGTCAAACCGGGTATACAGGGATAAGATGATTGAAGAGAAGGACTATGCTATCTTTGATAAAATCCAGCTGGAGATGGTGAAGAGATTCTATGACGTAAGTGTTGAGGTTCATAACTCTGACAATAACATACGTGCTTACAGGAAAAAAGTTCATTGGGAAAGCAGTTTGACCCAAGGTCTGCCCATCTCTCAATTGCCTGGAAGGCAACGCTCTTGATGGGAGCCTAGGAGCAAAATCTCTGTGGACCATATCCTGGGCTGCCAATATTGCGATATGAGTAACTGGTGCACTCCATAAGGGCTTTGGGGAGAGCAGATCGGGGCTCTGTGAATCAATGAAATCTCTTTATTTAAGGTCTTTGGGTCTCACGGGGCAAAAGCAGGAGAAGGGTCAGATCTCCAGTCTTGATGGAAGCAAAGTGAAATGTAGGCACAAATCCCTTTTCCCAAAATACCTTTCAAATGAAAGCTCTAGACCTGCTTTGCTTGAGGCCTCGCGTCACCCAGCAGTGCTGCCGTTTGAACACGCAAGTGTCGCTGAAGCGATCAGTAGTGCAGACGGCGCTTTTTCCTCCAGGTGTTGTCGTTGTCCGTGCAACAGCCTGGTGCTGTGGCTATTGCTGCGGGGCTTTTCTGGTGGCCGCGTTCTCTTATGGGAATGAGTTGAGGTTTTGTGATTTGCAAGAAGTTGTCGGAGCTAAAGAAGTCAGTGCTGGGGCTTTTTTCTTTCCCCCTCTTTCCCTCTTGTACCTCCTTTTCCAACACGCAGGTGCGACTATGTGGGCATAAAAAGGCACCTGCTGGAGCACCATCCTTGGAAAGATGGCATAGAGGTGCAGTGTTTTTCCTGTACTTGTTACACACTGTTTTTTTTTCTTTGACAGGACATTGAGGAAACTTTAGAGCAGACCAAGCGAATGAATGTGTTTTGCCATTTTGCTAAAGGCATCGGTGAACCCACCTATAGACCGGTTCCAACCTGGGATGAGTTGAACCAGATCCTTGTGGAAGCCTTGGACAGCTACAATGAGGTCAATGCTGCCATGAGCCTGGTGCTATTTGAGGATGCCATGTGCCACGTGTAAGGGGAATTTCTGGCTTTATAGTCTCATCATAGCACTTGTCGAGGAGGACGTAGGTATCCGTAATTATAGCTGGTGGAGCTGGAGGTGTGCAGAAGCTTCACCTGCCCGTGTGGCGTGTCCAGCCGAGTACTGCGCTGCTTCTCTAGCTGGTGCTTGGAGGGCACTTTTGAAACCATGAGGGTGCCTAATGTCAGATGGAGGGACTGCGCACTGGTGGTTATTTTCAAGGCTGGTTGCTGTTATGATACCTTTGGCCCTTGATGCTCTGCATATGGCACAAACGTTTATTGTACGTGACAATGCTCAAGCGCTTTATTGTCTTCACTTGACAGCCAGCTACAGAACTAGTTATACTGGGGTTTCCCTAAATGCTTTCACCACTGGTTTAGAGCCATGTTTACATAGGTTCTTAGTGGGATTTTCGAATGTATGTAAAGCAAGATTACATGCATCCAGGGTACTAGTTTAAATGGATTGAGACATTTAAATGGCTTTGGTCCTTTGAAAATCCTTCTTGCATTTAGATGCCTGGAGGTCCAGATGGATTCCCTTTGGAATGTGAGACTATATGAAAATAGCGAGCCTCCAGCTGATAATAATGAACTATTTACTTGTCAGTGGTATAGATAGTGAGGCGTACCTCCAGCTTACGATTTAAACACTTGCTGGGCGTCCCAGAGAGACTGAGGCAGAGACAGGCTCATTTCTGGGTGCTGAAATGCAGATCTGACCTCAGATCACTTCAGGAGACAGCCCTGCCGCGTGAATCGTAGTTTTAACTGATTTCGTATGAAAACGTTGTATCAAGAGATGCAGATTTGGGACTCTAAACTAGAGGAAGCCTCTGTCCTGCTGCATGCCAGTGGGGGTGATTTCAGTTCTCGCTGGGCCTGGCAACCTAACGCAGTTCTTATGCAAATGAAAAAAAAAATATAAATATATACAGTGCTACTCCTTTTAACTAGCTGTTTAACCATTTCTGTTCTGAGAGCTCAAAACCCTGTTCCTTTTGCGGTGTAGTGTGCTGACTGTGCTGGGGCACGTTTTCCCTTAATAGTATGGGCATTTACTCCCTTGTATTAATGAGCCACACGCAACTTGGTGTCCGTGGGCGTTTCTGCTTGCATTGCTCGCAGAAAGGTGTCAGCAATAGTAATCTTGTGCTCCCTTTGCACTTTGCATAAACTGGGATTTGCGACCAAACCTGGCGCTAGCCCTCCAGTTAATACCGTGAATAATCGGGAAAGCGAGGTTTGAGTATTCAGCGTGATTTTTCACTGGAGCTGGGTGAATTCCATTAATTGCATTTGGAAATTGCGCTTTGCTGAAATGCGCACCTTATTCCATCTCAAACAGCCTATGAATGTCGGCTTGGATTTGCTGAAAATTTTCAGTTGGGGAGGGGGGGGGAGGAAATTAAAAAAAGGAAAAAAAGTTAAGGACTTAATTTATGTAAGGAAGCGCGAGATGCCTGTCAGTCACCCCCTAATGCAGGGCTCGTTGTGCACGCTCACAAAGCAGGCAGCCCCGGAGAGCGCATCGAGGGCAGAGGCCGCGCTGTTGTCTTTGGGGAGAGCTGGCCTGGAGAATTGAAAGCGGGAACGCTCAAGCTCTCCGCGCAAACTGGATTGCTCTTCTGCACGTAATTTCACAATCAAGGGGAGTCTGTGCTTAGAGTGTAAGATGCTTGAGACGTAATAAAACACCACAGTATTTTTCACAGTCTTACTTGAAAAAATAATTAAATTAGTCTAGGAAAACTCTGGGTTCAGTGAGCCGAATAAAAGCCACGCTGTGAGGAGGGGAAGGGCACTTGCGTTTGCAAGACACGACACAGTGAGGTTTTCACAGGTGGGATCCTCTAAAACCCCCTCATACGGGGTTTTAACATGTGGGAATGTCAGCAACTGCTTAAAGAGAATAAATTGGAGGCAGACGGAGTTCACCAGGCAACTCTCAGACAGGACAAGTGAACAGACCGGGAAAATAATAGTAAGTTCATTTTAGGAGTGAGAAAAATCTCGCTCTTAAGTAGTGGTGGTTGGGACAAACAAGAAACACGAGCTGTGTTTCCCAGACCGATTTTATGCTGTTCTAGACGTTTATGAATGTGCTTTAATGCGTAGCAAAGCTCTTCGCTTGCACACGAACCCCAAATGCTTTGTGAAGAGAAGCCTGTACTGGGGAGCCGTGTCCGAGCCTTGAAGGTTGTTCTCGGTTTTTGCAGGTCGGTGTAATGTGCTTTTCCCCTTGTCCTCCCTGCGAAGAGGCCCAGGCCTTCACCTTAAAATAGTTCTGTCCAGCAGGACTTGGCAGGCGGAAAAAAAAATTGGACACAATCTGAATTGCCACCAAACCAGGTTTTTCATCAGCCTTTGTATAGGTCTCGGCAGAGGTGGCGGTTGGTTGCTGACATGTCTCTTAGGTCGACGTTTTTCATCCCATTCAGAATGCAATTTCTTGGTGAATAAAATATGTATGGAGAAGCACGAGGCAGAGGAAAAGAAAAGTGCTCTTATTAACGAGAGATTTTGTACGCTTCAATTTAGTTGCCGCATCAACCGTATCCTGGAGTCCCCCAGAGGAAACGCTCTCCTGGTTGGTGTGGGCGGAAGCGGCAAGCAGAGCCTGACCAGGCTGGCAGCCTTCATCAGCTCCCTGGAGGTTTTCCAGATCACTTTGAAGAAAGGGTATGGGATCCTTGACCTGAAGGTAGGTGACTTTTAAGGCTGAGGTGGAGGGGAAGGAAATAAAAAGCAGAATTTGCCCCGAAAACCGTGTCTTGTTGCATATTGAGTGACACCGCTGTGAAGATACTAAAAAGCTCCAGGCGCGATATAGGACTGCAGAGAGGAGCAACGCTTCTCGGAATAGCTTGCTGAAGCATGTCTGCACAGGGGTGCGGACAGACCTGATGGCCTCTGACAGTCCTCTGAGCTGGCCAGGCCTGAGAGCCTTCCAGCCCACGGCCGAACGTCCGTGCTGGGCTGTGCTAATGAGCCCCGCGGTGTGCACATCCACCTCGTGCTTGTTTAAGGAACTGTAAAGGACCAGACAAGTTCTATTTCATTATTATTTCCAGTTAAACCAAGATGTGGTAATTAGCTGATCTGTGACGTGCCTGTTGTGGAGTGATTTGGAGGTGGAAAAGGAGCAGGAGAGAATAGGAGGAAAGTTCCGAAATTGTACCCAGTTCTTCCCCTGGTATCTTGTATGAGGGAGGGACTGAGGGGATGGTGGGTGGGTCACTACAGACAACGTGTGCCTGTGCGTGTATTTATGCACAGGCTAGTGAACTTAGAAAGTTATAAATTAATACTTTAAAATATCACTGAAATGGTTTAAAAGTATTTTAGGTGCTGGCAAAATGATTCTCATTAAAAATGTCGTAAAAATCAGTCACGGTAACTTCACTCCATTCTGCCTGGGAGACATGATGGCCAACGAAATCCCGCTTTCTTGCCCACCAGCGGCACGACCTGATGGCCTCTGGTTGTGTACAAGTTGTTTTTATCGTGTTGCACAATTCTGTCCCACCATCCGTTTGGTATTTTCAGCTCTGCTCTGTGTTTTTCAGCCTCGCTCTCGGTATTTTCTAGCTCCTACCTGCCTACTTATTGAGGAAGCCTGTGCTCCCATCTAGGAATATAGCTCGATACCAGTGTTAATAAACTTGTTTTCAAAGCATCTCTTTGCTTCTCTTGTCTGTGGAGGTGAAAGATAATTTGATGTTCCCTTCACTCTGTATTCATTTTCGAAGAATTTATGAAATACGGAGTCATTCTTTTTCTCAGATACGGAAGAGCAAGATGATGACAGATTACCCTGCCTGCCATTGGCCCCTCCTGCTGTTATAACTGATCTAATCCGAATTTCCAGTGATGAAAGTAACAAATTATTCTTTGGGAAGAAGCGTGTGTGTTTGCTGGATTTCTGAGAGAGTTTCCGAAACATTGGCCAGTTCCTTCAGGGTCCCCCGCATGTCTTGTATCCCGCTTGGAGGGAAGGAAGGAAAGGATGGAGTTTGAGCTGGACGATGGTGTTTCCCCATCTCACGTACAACTTGGGTTTCAAAAAGGTGGTGTCATTCCTTAGGAGGAAATGAAGCGGCTTTTCCATGGGCACAGGCTATGTGCCAGCATCGCTGCACCGAGTGGGAGACTGAAGGGTCAGTCCGTGCTCGGACTCTGGAAGAGAAGTAAGAAATACACAAAATCTGTATTTGTGCGAGACCGCCTCTTCACTTCCTCACAAACAAACAAAAAAATATGTTGCAGAGCCTCGGGAAAGAAAAATAAAAATGAATGTATACTTGTGAAACCAGAGAGATCGACAGCATGGGGATACCAAGGACCAACGTTTCCAGTTGCTACGGTCTCTCCCGGTCCCTGTGGTGCTTTAGCCTCCCTGTGTGTGTGACTTACCGTACGCACAGCCCGGGCACAGTGAGCCTTCCGGAGCTCCCCTTGCAGTCTCCACAACCAGGGGTTGCACTGATGTCTTCAGCCACATCCGTTGACCTCCAAGTGTTTCAGCCACAGGCATTTCCCTTTATCTAGCGGTGCTGGGCAGGGCTTTCTTCTCACTTTGGTGTTATATACACCTGGGCGTAATGTCAAGTCTTGCTTAGTAACGTCTTACAGTGGTGATAGCAATGGACTCCCCCATATAACCTGGAAGGCTCAGCCGTGAAGATGGAGCGTGGCCAAAGTACAACTTCGTGCTAATTAATTGCAATTGCCTTGTTTTTAGTTAATGGGAAGATTCTGAAATACCCTGCTTGTAGATGTGGTACCTGGCTCATGCTTTGCAGAGTGCAGGCGCAACTCCTAAGTCTGTTTGCTTTTCAACCTGCAGGCAGACCTGGCAAACCAGTACCTGAAAGCCGGCATGAAGAACGTAGGCACCGTGTTCCTGATGACCGATGCGCAAGTGGCGGACGAACAGTTCTTGGTGCTGGTGAATGACTTCTTAGCATCAGGCACGTCTCTCGTTGCTTTGATTCCTCCTCTCCTCCTTTTCAATGTTGTTCTGCTCATGGTAGCATCTGTACTTCCAGAATATACAGAAGGGCGATTTATGAAGTAAGCTAGAAGATACGTGGGTTAAGCTCTGGAGTAAAAGCAGTGCTAAGGCCTCCTCGGTGAGGGTGCACTCCGTCGTCTGATAGATATTTTTTTCTTTCCCTGATGTCTTGCACCCAGTTTTTCCATACTTCACGGTGTACTGCGTATGTTTAAGTGATGCGTCTGTTGTGATATTGCAGCTGAGGACAGAGCCAAAGGAATGTGTCGACAGATGGGGATTTTGACCTGTGAATCCCATGCATCCACACTCTAGTTGCCTCATAAAGTAAGGTTGTTCTGGCTGGAATATTTGGCTGGAGTATCTGCGTGTTGGTGGATGACGCAAAGTCACCAGATGACCACGTCTGTGTGCGTCAACTAGCTGCTTATCCCATTCCAGTCCTTTTCCCCTTTGTCTTTTTCCAGATGCAGTTAAGTTTTTGAGTTGCTGCTTGCCGAAACAGTTGCGGAATAGTCAGTCTATATGCTAGCGCTCTGTTTCCCTGCAGAACACGCACAAGTATGTGTGGATTAGCACTCCCCGTGGCGGGTGCGCTGCAGCTACGGTGCACGTGGGGGTGCGCAGCTGTGTCATTGTGACTGCGCTAGGTAACCCAGAGTGGGTGTATTCCCCGGGCTCCCTGGTAAATCACTGCTACGAACTACGTGCCACTTGTTGCCTAATTTATGAGTCGGGAGTGGGAAGACACCAGCTGGTTCAGGTGACCTCCATGGGCGGTGACGGGTGGGGACAGCACAGCGGAGCGATAGCTTGCAAGTAACTCCAGAGTCGACATATGTGGCTATAAATCGGCCAGATGGTTTCAGCAGCAAACAAGCCCTACCTGTGAGGAATTTGTAACCAGGAGTAAGGATGGGGGTTGTTGTGGAGGGCAGTGAGTAGCTCCCACCACCCCTTATGCGTGGTGTAGATGACGCAGACGTCTCATGACGCAAGGCCGCAGCGTCCTGCAGCGAGGGGCAGCCTGCCTTCGGGATGTCCAGGTCATCTTAGGGTGGCTTTGAAAGGAGTTGTGTTTCCCTGCGGTTGCTGTGTGGGGAAGTGGGGACAGACCCGAGGTCCTCACTCAGGGTCCAGGGAGGCAGCGTAGAATCACAGCTGGACTGAGGAAGGGTCCGTGCAGGGGCCGTGACTTCCCATGGCGGGTGCTGGCTGGTGGGACTGGCTTCTCTCTGCTCTCTGCACGCTTGTTCTTCTCACTTCTTTCATTTCTTATCATCACGTACGAAGCTGGAACAAAACACGTATTTTAGTCTCTCTTACAAACGAGCAGGTTTCTGATTAGTGTATTTTCCTAAGTGATTAGTGCTCGTATTGACAGCATCTCCCTCAATAATGATGATTTCAATCAAATCAGAAGCCAGAAAGGAAGCGAGTAGGTGACAAATGAAGGAACCACTAAAAAAACCACTGGGTTGGGTACGTTTCTGGCACTCAGTTGCATAACTATGAACTTTTTAAAGTTTTAAAAATATTTCTAACTTTTAAACTGTTTTGGTGGTCTGGGAGTTGTTTGATCGCCTCTGGAAAAGGCGTTGAACAGCTGCAGAAATTGTACATGTAACCAATTCATTTGCAAAACTAAAATGATTATATTATCATGTATAGCATATTAGGTATTTGATTATTTTTTTTGTGATGTAATTATCGCTGTAGATAGGGGAAAAAAATGAACTTTCTGTACTTTGACTCTATTCTATGTTTGTTTACCTTGTGTTTTCATAAGAAAATTTAATCTCACAAGCGTTTATTTTTTAACAGTGACCTGCGTTTGACTTTTCTGGGTTTGACTTTGCTGCTGCTGGGGCTCGTGGGCACCTGGCACAATGATTTTTCTCGAGGAAGGGGCTTCCCCAAGCCCCTGAAGAAAGAGGCGGCGGCTTCGCTTTGCTCTAAGACTGCAACAAAATCCAGACCAGTAAATGCAAAATGTGCCGCCTTCTCTTTAGGTGAAATCCCTGATCTCTTTCCTGACGATGAAGTTGAAAACATCATCAACAGCGTGAGGAATGAAGTCAAAGGCCGGGGGCTGGTGGACTCCAGGGAGACTTGCTGGAAGTTTTTTATAGAGCGTGTTCGACGACAGCTGAAGGTGAGACAGGCTGGGGGAGCTCGGGTCCTCGTCGCCGGCCGTGGTGCTGGGCTGTGGGCTGGAGGCGCTTTGGGCTGCCTCGTAGGGCGGTCGCACTGCAGCCAGGGGCTTTTCTGCCGGTTCATGATATGAACTGTGATTCTCTCAGCAAGTAGTACTAAAGCGTAGGAAATGCTGTCAGGACTCCTTGGGCTTTAGAAACCACTATGGGAGTTGAAAATTTTCTCTTTCAAGAGCTGAGCAGGACCAGGTGTTCGATTTTCAAAGCCATGCACCGAGGTTTAATTGGGGTGCCTCAGGACTGGGTCTTGCTGCTTGGAAAAGTTGCACAGGGGGTCAGTCTTCATGTAGTTAATAATCTATAGCCAGAAGAATTTAAAAATACATTATCTTAGAAACGTTATTTTGAAAACATTATCTTAAAAACATTATCTTAAAATCAAAGTGCTGGGAACTGAGCGGGACACAACATGCATGCAGGATTTCTTCCCCTGCAGCCCATATTCCAGCATAGAAAGGCCTTAGAAATATGTCCTAAGATCCCTAAACAGTTTCAGGCCTTCCCAGATGCGCCCAGCATGTGGAGAAAGCACAGTGTGAGAAGGAGTTAGATCCTTTCAGAAGGTATTTACCCATCTGCAGGCCTGCACAGTCCTGCGGTCCCAGAGCATGGAGGTAGGGCGGGCAATGTGTGAAGATTTGATCTTTGCTTCAGGCTTGATCTTTGCTTCTTCCTTACTGCTTGGTTTGTGTTGGTGGGACGCACTCGCTGAGGGAGGGCAGCCTGTTCCCTTTTTGACGTAGGTAGGTACATGGTTAGGATGGGGAATGGCTGGAGAGTTGATTTTTGAGAGGAAATTTGAGGGCCATGCCACAGTATAGATGCCCAAGGAGAGGGAATCCAGTCCTCCTCTCTATCCCTCCCCCAGTGTAGAGGGGGATTTCTGATGAGTGCTGATGCTGTTTTGTAGCTCTTCTAGCACCTGAGCTGCCTGGTGTCCCTCCCTACGTATATTCCTGTTAGCTGTCGAGGTACTCTGAAGGGCAGCGCGAGTGGGAGTTACTTGAGGCTGATCCCTTTTCCTTGTCTGCCCTTCTCCTTAACGGCGTGTTAGAGGAGACGGGTGCGTCAGCCAGGAAGAGCTGTTTATTCTCCGCAGCGTTTTGTGGCAGCGTCGTGCGCTGCGCAGAACCCTCACCAGTGCGTTGCTGGTCCAGGGCGTGCTGGACCTCTGGGAGCAGCGCAGGAGTGGGGCTTGGCCCAACACAGCACGAGCACCAACACAACTGTGGCGCAGAGTCTTCAGAGAGAGAGTCGTGTAGGTGCAGAAGGCGGCGTTTGTACACGGATGGCTTCCTGAGGCTCGCCTGGCCCCGAGAGAGCGGCGGAGAGGTGCCTGAGGCCGTGGTGTTGGAAGGATTTCTACGTGTCTGGCCCCAGTGTGAGAGCGTGCAGTGGCCACGTCAGAGGAGCAGCAGCTCTGAGTTCAGCTGCCTCTTCTGAAAGGGAAACGAAAGCGGTTTTGGTACAGGCTGGCTTTTGCAGCTTCTAAGGACCAGACCTTAGCTCGTGGTGGAGGCGGTGACCCCCGAGCCAACAGCACCCTGCCCCGTGGCGCTTGCAAGGCTGTGCAGGTACCAGCCAGGGCTAACAAGCAGGAGAGAGACGATGCGTCGAGTGAGACGTGCTTCTCCCGAGAGCGGTCCTTGCTCAGACATGGCTACTTCATTGCGTGGTGGCAACTTTTCTGTGTCCTCCTTTCTGCCTGATCGGCAGAGCTCGTAAATCCGGCCGCAGCAGGCTTGCAGGAGAAGTGATGTGATGAAGGGTAGTGGCAGGTTTTGGTCCTTGGGTCCTTATTTTGCTGTTAAAGCTGGCGGTGGGGCAGCAAAGAGGAAAGGTACTTTGCCTTGTCCTGACTTTACACCCTGGGTAAGGAGTTCCATTCTGGAAAAGGGAGAGCTTGTGCCTTCCTGAGAGGAGCCGAGCAGGCTGGCGGCGGGGGGAAGGAGGCTCCCAGCCTGCAGGGAAAGGCAGGTGGGCGAGGGAAGGGCGCTGAGGACTGGAGGAAGGAGAAATGGTGCAGGGCTGGGAGGGTGCTGAGCAGGGCAGTAACAGCCCCTTGACCAGGCTCCAAAGTCATGCAAAGAGAGATTTCCCAGAGGCCCACAAACGCTGCACGACTTGCTGCAACTCAGAAACTTTTAGCAGCTCTTGGACTGAAATAAAAGCCTGAAAAGCAGAGGACCTACTGTGCAAAATTCACTGAGCAGGGAAAACGCATTCACAAATGCTTTTATTTCCATTCTGCTTTGTTTTGAGATTTCTCTATTTTAAAAAACTTCTCGTTCTGATAAAAGCAGATTTTGAGTTTGAACCACCTCAACCCTTTTCAGTGCTGGCCTTGCGGCAGCAATCCAGGCAGGCTTGTGGTCCTGCCAGGAGAATTTAGATCCATTCACTTTAATTCCCGATTCAAGGAATCACTTGAATCTGGATGCCAGTTCCCTGTCAGGCGAAGCTTTGTGTCCCTGCTAAAGCAGGGAAGAGCAGTTGTATTAAACCCCGGCTGCAGCCCTGAAAACCTGCCAGGGTTCTGCTTTTGACCACAGCAGCGTTTAACACTGCTGCTTGTCTTTATTGTAGAGAAAAAATATATTTCCTGCTAGATTATGCCTTTTTCAGGCCAGGCTTGCTGGCCTGAAGTGCAAGGGCTCAAGCACTGAGGTTGCTGTGCCCTTCGCTCGTGGTGTGAGATCAGCTTGGAGAGCCCAGGCTGGGCTGTGGGGCTGGAGCCCGGCGCCTGCTCCCAGCCATGTCTTCTCACCTTCTCCTTCCTCACGCTCCACAGGTCGCGCTGTGTTTTTCGCCCGTGGGTAGCAAGCTGCGCGTCCGCAGCAGGAGGTTCCCTGCCCTCGTCAGCTGCACGGCCATCGACTGGTTCCAGGAGTGGCCGCGGGAGGCCCTCGAGTCCGTCAGCCTCCGCTTCCTGCGAGAAACAGAGACTGTGGAGGTGAGCGCTTCAGCCAGCAGCACGCGGGGCTGCCGAGCCGTGCCTGGGTTTGAGTTCCTGAGCGGGGTGCAGGCGCTGGCCACCCCTGGCCACGTGCTCCCGGCGACAGCCAGGGGTGACCTCGTTCCTCCGTTCAGCGCAAGCAATGCCTCACACAGCGAGGGGACAGTATTGCGGAGAGGGTTTGCTCGCCCTTATTGCCCTCCAACACTTATCCAGGACATCTGGGTCACTGTTCGGAGAGGAATTGCTGGTAGCACCGTAGTGCATTAAACTTAATCGAACTGGAAATACGGTCAAGGTTTTTCAGAGAGGGGCAGCGCCCTTAGCAGAGGTAGAGCCCTGGGCACCACGCTCGTGCGTGTCTGCACACCGATAGTATTGCCGGTGAAATGACTGCTTTGCTGGCAAGAGAGGCAGCCTACAAATTGGTGCAGAAAATAACCTGATGCGTGTGGTTATTGCAGGGAACATATGCTTTTCTCTCCACGTGTGTGTCTGAGCGCCTGTAATTCTCAAGGGCAATAATATGTCAAGTTCTCATTGATGACAACCTGCTACTAGACTAAAAGAGATTCAGTTCTGTTTATTTAGCTTTTCTGGGCAGGATTTTGGAAGAACAAAGCCTACAATGTTTCTTTCTGTGGTGTGCGCTTTCCCCATTTGTACGGAAGAAAAGCCCAAAGTTATACGCAAAAGGCCGTTATTTTATAGAGACGAATGCTAGAAAAATTGCTTGGAATAACATAAAGTATGAGATGAAAAGATATAAAAAGAGGTGCAAAGTACATGAGCAGACAAAGTTATTTTAGAGGTAACATGATGAAAAGGGATCAACTTAGGTGTTAATCCTGGATTTCGCTGCAGCAGAATAGAAAGTTAATAAATTCCTTTATATATGGCACAGGTCTGCGATATATATAGTTGTTCTGTTTAAAATATTTTCTCCTTGTCTTCTCTTCTTACCTTCAGGATTCAGTGAAAGATTCAATAAGCAAATTCATGGCCTACGTCCACACAAGTGTCAACGAGATATCCCGGTTGTATCTGAGCAATGAGCGACGATACAACTACACCACGCCGAAGTCATTCCTTGAGCAAATCAAACTCTATCAGAATTTGCTATTGAAAAAGGGCAAGGGTTTAAAAGCAAAAATGGAGCGGCTGGAGAATGGCCTGGAGAAGCTCAACAGCACGTCTGCACAGGTAAGCAAACCCTTTGGGGTTAAAAGCTGATGTTTTCACAGAATCACAGAACGGCAGGGGTTGGAAGGGACCTCCGGAGACCGTGTAGTCCAGCCAGCCCCCCCAAAGCAGGTGCCCCCAGCGCAGGGGGCACAGGGACGCGTCCAGGCGGGG
>VZSC01015687.1:14583-31177 GCA_013398225.1 Steatornis caripensis
AGAGCTGCTCCCCAGCAGCTCAGCCCCAGCCTGTGCTGGTGTGTGGGGCTGTTCCTCCCCAGGGGCAGGACCCTACACCTCATTCCTTATTTCCGTTAGACAGCTCTGTGTCCTGGTTTGAAGGAGAACTTTTCAGGCTGAAACTGTGCAGGGTGTACAATTTGTGCTAGATCCTGGCTGTAGTCTGGCTTCCACTGGGTTCCTGGAGGAGCAGAAGTTATACTCTGTGCTGGAGAGGAGAAGGGAGGAGATGTGTGTCCAGCCTCTGCTGTTTGGGTGGTGCTCATCCCAAATGAAAGATCATGGTTGGTAAAGTGACACAGGGATCCAGCTGGCTGTGTACATCTTCTCTTAAAGGTTATATTTCAGCTGAGGTGACAAAATAGCTTATAAAATACAGCAAGGTCAGGGATTTTTTGGAGTTGCATCCAGGAAATCTACAATAACTTTGGCAAGAATCCTCTCTTTCAAACTAAATAGAGCATCCTTTTAAAATAAGGCTGATGTTAATTTTCCTTTCATTGTGCTGTCCATCGTTAACAAAAAGTGACATGTGTCTGAAATGTAGATGAGCCGTCCCCAAACCCCGCTGCTGAAGAGTGCCGCAGGCACTCCTCTGTGGTAACAGCTAGATGTTGTTCTGAGTCTTAAATGAGTATTGCAGTGGCTCAAACCACCTTTCAGAGCTTTGCTGTCTACGTCTGTTGCTAAACTCCCATTTTTCTCTCCATTTCGTATTCCACTAACTCTTGCAAATATTCACTTGCAAGCTTCTGCTGTGGCAAATTAGCCTCTCCTGAAGCTGCTGCAAAGAAATGCAGGGGGTTCATGTGAATGAAGGGCTAGCAGGTTCAGCCCCTTCCGTCTATATGCTCTGGATAACGCTGGTGTCATAAATTACGTCTGTCACACNAGCTTCCGCTGTGGCAAATTAGCCTCTCCTGAAGCTGCTGCAAAGAAATGCAGGGGGTTCATGTGAATGAAGGGCTAGCAGGTTCAGCCCCTTCCGTCTATATGCTCTGGATAACGCTGGTGTCATAAATTACGTCTGTCACACTCAGCAGGATGTGTGCCTTGCTGAAATGTGATGTATGGGCTTTATTAGCGCCTCTCAACTCTGACAGTCCGCATCTCACTTCAAACAGTTGCTTTCTTTATGGTGCAGGGCAGGTCTTTGAGGGCACGGGAGGGCAGTGGGCACGTTTCACGTCCCCTTTGCAGGTTTTAGCATCTTCTCTGTAAGGATGTGGCTGAGGTTGAACAGCCAGTAGCAGAGAGCACCCACCTCATTCACTGCGCCAGCTCCAGTGACAAACACCACTGCTCCTCCCCATTCGGCCAGCACCGTCGCTACTCTGATTCCAGGGACCGTCTGCTCCCGCTGGTGCTGGAATTCAAAAAATTCAGGCAACTTGGCAGAGCCCCCTGGTTTGAGCCAGCCCTGCATTGGGCACCAATAAATCTGTCACGGTTTAAAGCTTGGCTGGCTGTTAAATGGATGACAGATCTCTTTGTTAACCCCTTCCCTCCCCAAAGTGGGGAGAAGGAGAAAAGGGAAAAAAGACTTATGGGTTGGAAAAGTTAAACCAGCTTTAATCTAACTATAATGTATAATAATAATAGGAAAAATAATAATGCAATATATACAAAACCAAGATCGAGCTCCCCCTGATGACAATCGCGTCAGCCTGGCGCTGCGGGGCAGGCCCTGGGAAAGTCCCAGACTGGACCCAGCAGCAGGAGCTGGATTCAGGAATGCACGGATTGGGATCGAAGGCAGAAAAATCGGGCAGAGTCCTCCTCAGATGCTGGCCATAGAAGAGAGCGTGACCCTCGTGGTCCCTCAGCTTTGTACCGAGTATGATGCATATGGGATGGAATACTGCGTTGGGTCAGGTTTGGGTCCCCCGTTCGACCCGCTCCTCCCCACCCCAGGGTCGCAGGGCTGACCACTTCTCCACTCTTTCATTCCCGGCATGTAAGAACATCAGCAGAAGCAAGCATCGACCTTGGTCTCCATAGGGATAACTGTAAGCAAGAGCCTTTCTGCATACCATTCCCGCTGATGTCCCAGCACTGACTATAAACACCGAGCCTTACCACTGCTAGAAGCAGGTACTGCCTGAAGAACGTGCTGTTACTTTCAGAGAGTGCAGTCTCTCAGAAGAGACTTAACTAAAAAATAAAATTACTGAAAAGAAAATTGGTTCTGTCCCAGCTCAAACCAGGACGGTGCCCTCGCTACAAAGCAAACCTTACATCTGCCTTACCTACGGAGGCAAATGATTTTGCTGGCCTGTGTGGTGCTGCTGTTTCTGATAATGCTGCAGTGGGGGACAAGATGGGTTAGGTCCAGTTTTTCTTTGGAGCAACTAAGATGAAACTAACCTTCTGAGAGGAGACAAGGCCCTGTAGTGTTGGTCAAACACGGGGACCCTTCTGTGTTCTTCAGACATACCTTCATACGGGTGTTACGCTGGCAAGGATTCTCGGACGGGCAGCAACGCAGGTGCTGAGCAGCAGTGGAGGACTGGGGAGGACTGGGAAGCCACAGCACCTGCGAGTCTTGGAGGTTTTGCTATTACAAGTAAGGTAAAAGAATGTAAAGTTTGTGTCTGGTTGGAGTAAGGCTGGGGCGAGAAACGCCTGTTTGTGGGATTGATTAAGAGGCAGAGCAGTGAGGACAAATATGTCAAATTTGAATCTAAAATTAGCATTGGGGGCCTAAAATTAAACACCTGAATTATCAGATGTGCACAGTAGTCAAAACTGCTGTTGATTTGAAACCAGAGTGTGGATATCTGGAAGTGTTGGAAAGCATACCAGAACATTCAGTCTTGAATGTGGATTTAAATGCCCGGACTTTACATTCACCCATGGAAATGGTTGGTCTTGGTGCCGAGGAGGTGACAAGACTTCTGTCCCACTCAGATGTGTCATCTCCGGTTGCGTTCTGGTGCTCGGAAGTGGTGTGCCATGGGGTTTCCATCTTCAAAGCAAAGGAGGAGGATTGTGATACCTGGGTATGACCCGGCTGTGCCTTAGGCCTGAGGGTTGGTACTGCCGTCATCAGCCGTTCTCCAGGTTCCTGCTCCTTCGATACCGTCACAGTTACGGGTTTTATTTATGTGAGTCTGTGGAGTTCAGTGTGGCCTCAGCGTGGAGGAGGGGGCTGTTGTGCAAGTGGTTGCAGGGTACTTCTTGACTTAGCCATTCCAATTTCACAGTAAACTCTCCCCCTCCTTTTACTCTTCTCCCCCGTACCCTGCTCTTTTTTCTTTTGAGATTTGGGCATTTGGACACCGTTGACCAACTTCTCTCCGAAAGAAATGTTTTCCATTAGCTTACATTGCTAACCGTCTTTCCCTGAAGACAGCGGCTGTCCTCAGTACTCAGAAAAGCAAAAGCTGGCTTCCAGTTGGTAGGACGTAATGGATTTGGGAAGATGTGTGGGATGAGTCATTTGTTTTTCAGAGTGTTGTTCGCTATGAAGAGGTCAGCGCTCTGTTCAGAGCCCGTTGCTGAGTAATTTTTAGGATGACTTTGGTTAGTATTGCATCACTGGATTCCAGATTCAAGCCTTGCTTGCTCTATCAATTAACCACTGACCTTTGTGATGTATTTTGTGTTCTTGAAACAAGGCAAGGACAGTCAGATAAAACGAGTCTTCTGGGAGCCTGCCCTCCAGGTTTCCTATTCCTTAATAATTCTTCTTATTCTGTCCTGGGGGTAGGCAAGCACTTCTTCCTTCCCTGTTGGGGTCACAGTACATTACCCTTGAATCTCTCATTTGCTTTGCTCCTTTTTACCTCATAATATTAATTGCTTATCAGATTGTCCTGCACTCAGGAAGGTGCTCGCAGGTTTTTCGCATTTTTTTGCACTGTTTGGGACCAGGTACTGACCTTTTTGTGCCCAGCAATGGTATTCTGTGTGCTAAGGCACGTGCTGGATCTGTCTGCTCACATCTCGATCTGGTTATTATCCCAGCGTTGCCTATGGGAAGGAGGTTAATAGTGTTCTCTCTTCTCTTTGGGACGATGGTCTGGTGTGAATTCCATGACACCTCAGTCTCTCCTTGTGCTGTTATTCTCTTGTAGTTCTTGTTTTCTTCTGCTTACCACCCACAAGTTACCCAAAAGTCATCTTCTGCTTTCACCGGTGTTGGCAGATGCTGGGCAAGTCAATGGTGTTTGTCTCACCTGCCCTGGATGTGGTAATGACTCTTCTGTGGTGTGTCTGGGTTGTAGTTTATGAAGCACGTGTCGGTGGCTGCTCCCCAGCACAGCAGGGCCCAACGTGCTGGCAAGAACCAAGCACAGCAGGTCACTGCGCCGCCCAGAACTCCACCGTTAGTGGCGAGAGCTCATGTCTTTGAGGAGGTGTGAATCCCCAGTCCCGTGCTCTTGTTTTGGACATAAAACAGTCTCCTCTTGCCCCTCCATGTTGAGCTCCTTCTGTTTATCTTTCTTAGCAGCTCCCTGTAGCCCTGGTGGCCCTGTTGTCCATGCCTGTGCCCACGGTGAGGCGCCCCTGCTGCAGGCACGCACGCCCCGTGCCGTTTAGTGCCTTCCTGGCCTCTGTCCTGCACACTGATGGGTTCCTGCTGTTCAACCTTCCCCTCACGTTGGGTGTTCCTGGTTTCCTTTACGCCGAGGCCAGATCAATGGGGCTTCCTGGCTTGTCTCCAGAGTGCCGTCTCCTCTTACTTGCTTCCGTCACTCATCATCCTCTCCATCTGAGCGGCTGCTCTAAGGGACAGGTGTTGTATGACATGATAATGTCTTCCGTGCTGTTCTCCTTTTCCATCGTGGCGTTTTGCATGTGACGTTGTTGCATCCCGGTGTCACCTGGGATATTGTCGGTAGCCCTGACCAGCAGCGCTGGGCCAAAAATGACGGAGGAAGAGCAACCTGGAAATACTCTCAAAGGATGGTGGCTGGCCCTGCTCCTCATCTGAACGGTTCGTAACACTGCTGGTTTGCGTAGGGTGGACCAGGAGTGGCGGGGTGCTGGCACAAGGAGGGAGGCTGTGCGTGGCTGTTGAAGTTCTGGGCTTTGAGAGGAAAGAACATGGGAGCTGTGCCGGGAAGGCTTTCTGCACACTCTGTACATGTGAGTCGTAGTTGGGCTTGGCCACCTCTGCGTTTTGGAAGTGTAGTTTAATGGCTGGAAGTACGACGAGCGTCTGGGCTTTCCAGAGAAACACAAAATAGCTCTGTGTACAAGCTACCGTCCTTTTTGGTTGGAAGGTCCTTTCTGGTGTGAGAGAGAGGATTTTTGCGTGCCTTCTGTTGCTGTGACGTTTGCAGAAGGAAGAGAGCTTTTCAGGCCTTTATTCCTAACGTTGCTCTGCCACGGACGGCTCCGCGGGCCGGCGATGGGAGCACGTTTAAGGTTTCTGCTGTGCCTGTGCCGTCCCAGCGGCAGTGGCGTGAGGCCTCCCTGCTCACTGGTGTCTCATCGGGCGTTTTTACGTCTGGGCATTAGCATGTGTGGGAAGGGAGGAGAAATGGATGTGACAGACTGGTTTTGCTGTGGATGTGAGTAAGGGAAACTTGTTTGCTGTGCTGAGGGGGTGAAACTGGAGGAGTAAAGTTCATAAATGTGCATTCCCTGTGCCACCCCCGGGCCATCACTAAAGACAGTGAGGTTGGTTATTTAGGTGTAGCTCCTGTTTGTCTCTTTCCGCTGCACAAACACTATTACATTGTCCCTACTCAAGTGCATTTCAGCTTTAGCCTCGCTGGGGAAACAGCATTGTTTCCTTTCATGTTCCAAAATCCTGCAGTGGGTAAGTGTCCTGGTTTCAGCTGGGATAGGGGTAATTTTCTTCCTACTAGCTAGAACAGTGCTATGTTTTGGTTTCAGCAGGAGATTCGGAATGAGAAGAGTGTTGATAACACGCTGATGTTTTCAGTTGTTACTAAGAGTTCAGGGACCCCACGTTTTGCTGGCGTACAGGTGCTCAAGAGGCTGGGAGGGAGCACAACCAGAACAACGGATCCACATTGGCCAACGGGAATATTCCATATCATGCAACGTCATGCTCAGTACATAGATGAGAGTTGGATGGGAAGTGCTCTCTGTTCCGGGATTGCGGTTTTTGGGATGTCCCTCGGGAATCACTAGCTGGGAACGAGCTGGGCCTTGGGCGGTGGGTGGTGAGCAATTGCACTGTGTATCCCTTACTGATACATTCTTTTATTGCTTTTATACTCCTTATAATAATAACTATTATTATTATTCCTATTATTTCATTTGTTATCATTATCATTGCTATTTTATTCAATTTCAATTAGTAAACGCTTTTTGTTTCAACCCACGAGTCTCCTTGCCCCTGCTCCTCCAACTCTCCCCCACGCCCCAGGAGAGCAAGCCGCCGCGTGGTGTTTGGCGGTCTGCTGGGTTAACGCAGCAGTGGGGGAGGCTGGAGGTCACCCTGTGTCCCCTGGGTGCGGGGTGGTCTGTTGGCAGTGGGTCCCGCAGAGCCTCAGGGTGCACATTATCAGGATGCTCCAACTTGCATCATTTCCCCTGGGAGTTTAAGACGTAGCCCAAGCCCGTCTGGGCAGGGGCCTTCACAGTAACATGCACTTCTGGGCTTCGGAATGCTTCTTTCAGGCAAAGCCCTAACTGCATTTCTTGCTTTTTTTTTTAAATCCTGACAGTGTTAGAGCAAGGCGTTTACCCTTCCGTTATTGCACGCGCTCGGCTGAAAGCCGGTTTTGTCAGGGCATTTTCTGTTCTCACGGGTGCGCTGGGGTCTGAGTTTGCGTCTGCCGGTTTTGTACTGCTGTTGCGTGCCAGCGGGTTTTAACCCTTGTTGTTTTGTCGTGGTCGTGTAAACCCCCAGAGCTCCCATTCGTATATGTACCCAGCACATGGTTACTGACTTTTGGGCAGAAGGTCTCAAGCCATATCTGCCATCAGCGAAGCCTCCCGCTTCAGTTTCCTGCAATCCCTTAAGACGTGGAGCTGAGCAAGAAGCTGCCGCTGAGTTTGCCGACTGAAGGGATTATGGGCTTCTGTGAGCCCCGAGCCGTTTGGATTGCCAGTTGCGTCTTTGTCCGGATGAAAACAGCATTGTGGTGCCGGGCAGCAGGGGATGGCGAGGGATGAAGTGCACAAAGAGGCCCCGAAGAAACTGCTCTCTGCTTGAAGCTGATGCTGAACTTCAATAGCTTCAGGTTATAAGATTGCAAATTGTACTCTCCTGGTATAAAAATGGAATTATCATCAAAAGCAAGTGTCTGACTTCCTTTCTAGTAAGCATTTTTATATAGGTAAAGACGTACCCCAGGAGCTCTAAGCAATCCTTTATGAGCCTGACAGCAGGACAGAGAAAAACTCCATGGTCTGCACAGAGCCTGTGTAAATTCACTGGAAGGGGTGCTTTTAGAAAGAGACTTTCTGTGTTCAAGTGAGAGCCGATCGCAAATGCTTCAGCCTGTTGCTGGAGAGGGCTCCTACCGTGCTGGGTGTGAGCAGCTGCTCGGTGGAGCAGTGAGTGAGGAGCTGCCACCACTGCCGTGCCTCTTGGCTACCGGCTGGATAGTACGTCCGTCTCGAGCTCATCTGGCGTTGCGTTTTAGAGCCCCTGGAGCCTTGGGCCTCTGACAAGGGCTGTACCTGTGAGCAGATCCCGATCGTAATCTTTCTGGTGTGAGAAAGGCCTTTCCCACCACACGTCCCTAGGACCCGATGGTTGTGAGGGCACGGATGGGGTGCTGCCTCGGCCTTGTTGGGGGGCACAGCCAGGAGGGGCGGCTGAGTGGCAGGGGGCACCTGGGCGAGCAGGCGGCTCGGGGAGCGCGGGTTCCCGGTGCACAGCTCCTCCTCAAAACCTGCACGTGGCAAAATGCCAGGCGCTCTGTTCCGCGGTGGCAAGGTAGAGAAGCGAAGGAAAGGGTAGCTGAGTGGTAGCACGTGTCGCCTCCACCACAGAACACACGTGCGCGGTGCGCGCACGCCTGCTTTACCGGCGTGTGTTGTAGCATCAGATCTCATGTTCAAAGCTGAATGTATTTGGCTTTATAATGAGAGAAGCTTCCAGCAAGTGCCTGGTCCATGGTGAGGCTCTTGGGCGGCACAAAAAGAATCCCAAGAATACCTGAAATGGAAGCTGCTTCCCGTTGGATCCTGCTCAAAGCAACGTTTGTGTTGCCCTGCCGCCTCTGTCCGTTTCCCAAGCAGAGGCAGCGAGCAGGGCTGGGACAACCTCCTCAGCAGCTCATCCTGCTGGTGCTGCTTTCTCCCGTGCTGGGTTCCTCGCTGCTAGCAGGCTGCGCCAGCGTGCGGACCATGCACGTGGCCTCTCCAACCGTGACCCAGGCGACCGTGAGCAAAGGAGAGCGGCGGTATCCTGCTAACAGCCAGAAGTACTGCTTTCCTGTGCTGCCAGGACGTTGCTTGCTTTAAACACAGGCGCTCCGTGCTTTTGGGTGCCGCTCAGCCCCTCTCAAGTGTGAGCCCGTGCTGCTGGGCAGGGCGGGGAGCGGGTTGGTGAGTGTCCATGCTCCTGCATGTGCTTCTTCCCTCTAGGTGGATGAGCTGAAGGCCAAGCTGGCAGCCCAGGAAGTGGAGCTCAAGCAGAAGAATGACGATGCTGACAAGCTGATCCAGGTGGTGGGCGTGGAGACGGAGAAAGTGAGCAGGGAGAAGGCAATTGCTGATGAGGAGGAGCAGAAAGTGGCACTTATCACCCAGGAGGTCGAGCAGAAACAGAAGGACTGCGAGGAGGACCTGGCTAAAGCTGAGCCTGCCCTGGCCGCTGCCCAGGCCGCTCTGAACACCCTCAACAAGGTAGGGTGAAGCTTCCCGTGGGAATCCAGTATCTCTTTTCTGCACTGGGCTGGGGGGCAATGTCGGCTGATGGCCCAAGTTTTGGGGCCTTGTATTGACCCTTCTCTAGCTTCTTCCCAGCCGGTGCATGCTCGGTCCCTGGTGTAACTCGGAGCAGCCACAAGACTGCACCAAGTTACCCTTTACGCATGGCCATGGAGAGCAGGAGGAACTGGAGGTGCGTGCTTCATTCGCGCCTCTTCTCCACTGTTGGCTGGCTCCCCTGCTTCTCGTCCTGCCCCACAAGGAAGGGGAGGGCACCTTACCGTCGCCCTCCTTCAGGACACACGGAAGAGCGTCTCAGAGGGATCACCAGGTCCATACCTCCGTCTCGCTCTCTGGGCACTGTCCGTGGCTCAGACCTGTCTGCTGGCACGGAGGGGGGCGTGCAGGATGGAGGGCTGGGCTCTAGGGCAGGGGCACAGGCCAGACCTTGCTCCAAACTTTTCCGAGGCTGTTACCCCTGAGTTGCGGGGAACAAAGCTGTAGGAGGGGAGACGGGAGAGGCTGCCAGTGCTCTCAGGATGACTGGCTGTCACTGTCCTGACGGTCCTGTGGCAAGGAGCACCGCGCCCTGGGCTCGTCACAGCAGAGGCGCAGGAGGTGTTGCAGGACAGGCGGGGTGAAGCCCGAGCACCCCTGGGTGTCAGTGGGAGGCAGTGTCGATGCTGGTTGCTTGGGGTGCTTCTGTGCAAGCCCACAATCAGCACAGCGGGAGCTGGGAACACTCCAAAATACCAAGGAGGCGGATTTCACAGCCAGCTACTCTGTGAGCTTTTCTCCCCGGCGGCACGGCCGGTGCTGAGAACGTGGCACAGAGAGATCTCGTGCGAGGCCCGCAGACGGGTGTTGGTGGGTGTGGGGCTGGCAGTTTGTGGCTGCAGCTGGCAGTGGGCACGGGCGTCCTCTCAGTTCTCACTTGACCTCTCCTACCTTGGAAAGGGGTCTGTGATGGGGAGGCTCACATCCCCCTCGGAGTCTGCAGCGCGCTGGGGCAGTGCCTTCCTGCAGCCCACGGCAAAGGCCTTGCTTGGCCCAGGGGAAGGCAAAGCAAGGGAAGAAGGAGCAGAGCTCCACAGGGAGATTTGGTGACTTCTTGGGCTCCTCCGGGTATCTTTCCCTCAGGAGTTCCCTGCTATCGTAGGGACAAAACACGGTGGCCTGAGGGTTTGGGCTGATCTTCTCCAGCTGTATTGGGGCTGGATTTGCCTTGCCCTCTCTTTCCCCAGGACGTTCCTGAGGCCCTGTCGAGTGTGATGCTCAGCGTCTGATACGTACAGCTTGGCTCCACAGGCGCGCTCATGGGGTCACTTTTCGTTTTACGCTGTAAGAAGTCTTATTCCGTGTTTGGGTTTATCCAGTACCGGGGCTTCTTGGTTGGGGAGAGGACCTGTTCTTCAGCAGTGTCTTTGGGCTGGGCAGGACACTGTTTTGTGAGTGGTGGGTAGTTGGGTGCCGACTGCAGGGCGACCTCTCGGTAGGGCTGTGCGTTGCCACGGACGAGGTGACTCCGCAGGAGGCTGCCACGGGGGAAATGTGTAACCGGGAGATCGTCTCCTGCAGTCAGAGCAATCCTTAAGTGACTGGTTTAGGGAAGGCTTTTGGTACCTCGGAATGTTTTTCCTTCAAGGGTGCTCTAGGAGGTCCCATTTGGAGCCCAGCGCTTTGAGCTGTGCCCCAGCGACACGTACCTGCAGTTTGTCTTGGTCTGCAGTTCACGCAGCATCCCGGAGCCGCAAATTCCTGCTGCACCCAGGGCAGAGCAGTGGCCACACACCAGGAGCAGCGGCGAGAAAATCGGAGTTATTCCCACGCTGGCAGCAAGGCGTGTGGCTCGATCAACCCTCAAACCGTGGCTCAAGCACAGCCCTGTTGGGGGAAAGGAAAGCAGCTCCGAGTCGTCAGGAACGGGTTTTCTGTTTGATTAGCTTTCAGGAAACATGTGGCTTTCCTGCAGCGATGTGTTGGTTTGGCTCTTGTTCTTGGAAGGGAGAGGACCGTACAAAGGGAAAATGTTTGTCTCTTCATTAGTTTGGGTTTCGTGCTGGAGCTGTAGAATATCTCATTAGGCAAAGATTAGGAAGACGCTGGGGTTTTCTCCAGGGAGCGGTAAAGCAGCAATAGCAGAGCACTGGCAGGCACGGTCTCCTTTACCTGCTGATCGGAGATGCATCAGGGAGCTTGACTCGCTTGCTGACGTGAGTGATCAGCAATATTTATGTGTGTATATGTAGTTTCTCCCCAGTTATCTCAGTTGTCTTATTTGAACAGCACTGTTACGTGCGACATTAATAGGGAAAACAGTGAGAAAAGCTGCTGAGTAGAGTGCAGTAATATATACATATAGTCAGCTACCGAGGGCCTCAGTACGTCTGTGGGTACGTGGGTGCTTCTGTGCCAGTGTCACCTGCAAGTTTAAAAGAAGAGTAGCCGTGTCCATTCGGGTCCGTATCCTTTGCAGATAGGCTGTGTGGAGAGGGAAGTGAGAGGAGGCGCCTTTGCATTAATCCCAGGTGAATGATGAGTGATGCTGGTCAGCAAGCAGCCAGAAGAAGCCCGACTCTCTTGGATGGGACAGCTGCTCTAAAGCCACGTGCCTCTGCCGTTGCTGTGCGGGAACCGGGCTGGCACCTGCGCTGCCCATGGCGTTGCGTGGAAGCGATCCAAGGTCCACACAAGTGAATGGGCCCGGGAGGTTTTGTGCCATTTCCAGGGTTAACTAACCCAAGGGATCAGCCTTTCCTGGCAAGCCAGAGATCCCGCATGAGGTTTGCAGCTGGAAGAGAGGAGGAGAGCGGTGCAGAGGAGCACGAGCGGAGCGGTGGAGCGTTAAACAGCCATGGGTGGACCTTTCGCTGCAGAGCAGCCATTAGGGCAAAGCAAGGCACGAGTGGCAGTTAGCGAGGCGTTAGCCTCCACCGCGGGCACCTGCAGCAGCGTCGCAGCCCATTTGAGTGCCCCAGGGCTGCGTGGCGGGTGACGCGGGCAATGGCATCGCACTGCTGCAGGAAGCACCGCCGTGCCGTGGGTTCTCACAGCCCCGCGAGTTTCCAGCCAGATGGTTTCCCATCCCCTCCGCCCTTGCCGCTGGCTGCGGAGCGGTCACGTGTTTGGTAAAGAATGCCTTAACCCCATTAAACCAAAGTCACGGCTCATCGCTCGCTGCTGTAATCAGAGCAGCCGCTGTCCGTGAGCCGCTTCCCAAGCGATGGCAGTTACTGGCACTAATTGCAAGCTATTTTTTTGGTACGCAACTTATTCAAGCAAAACCGAAAACGGTCCGCTCGACCAGCCCGTGGTCAGGTGAAGAGGGCCGCGCCGTGTGCGTTACCTTCTCATCGGACGCAACTTAAACCCCATTTGATTTCTGCTCCTTTTTTTTTTTTGTGGCAGGAGGATTATCTTTCTAGTCCTTTGAATAATCCTCTTTGATGCCTTCAAAACCATTCGTAGCCATGCTGCTTTCTGGAGGGGGTGACCCAGCTCAGCCAGCCTTCGGCAGGATTTAGCTCTCTGTGTGTTTCTCACGATTTAAACTTTCCTTTTCCTTTTTTTCCATCTGAGCCAAGAAGCCACCGCAGGCTGGCGGAGCCCAGCTTCGGCCGCGATGGGGGAAGCTGCTGCAGCCACCGTGTCCCCTGCGTTAGGGTTAATGCCTTTTGCAGGGCTGGGTGACAGTGCGAGTGCAAATTGAGAGGCTATTTAAAGTGTTAAAAAATAGATAAGCATATACATATATGAGATAATTATTTATATATAAAAAATTATTTATATATAAAAAGTAATTAAGATAATTATTATGTGGACCATGATGAATGACACGTGGGTTATGACAGACCCAGCACAGAGCACCTGCAAAATAAAAGAAATGCAAACCCAGATGTGATAGTGAGTTTGAAAACTCGGGAAATCAGGTTTTAGAGACAAAACTGCCCTTTCATCTCTTACAGTGCAGGTCATCGGCTCGCCCTGTGAGGGTGCCCGGGCTCTTTCTCAGCATCCACAGCCCCTGGGCCCTAAGGATCGCTGGATATGGAGCTCAGCAGATCTGATGTTTTGGCATCCGCATCTCGTTTTGGGGAGAGGGGAAGGGGGGGAGGAAGGCACGCGGACTCTGGGACTGCCTTCCCCTGCCAGTGGGTCTCCGCTTGGCACAAAGCGCTTTCCAAGAGAAGGCAGCTGTGCCGTGGAGGCGGCCGGGCGGTCTGTGCCCCCTTGGAGAGGAGCATGGTGCTTGGCCGGTGCTGGTCAGTCTCCGTGCAGGTTATAGCGAGCGGAACACAGTGATAATATCAAAAGCAATGAACCTTGTGTGCAATTGCCTGCAAGGAATATCCCCCGGAGATGGTCCGGAGGCATTTGAGGATGCAATGGCAGCCAGTGTTCCTGAGGGAGGCGGCACTCGGTGTCAGCGTCCTCTGCGTAGTTTGCATCCTGGGGATACTCGGGTGCGTAGAAGAAGAATTCAGAGTGATTTGTTAAAATGCAACCGACTGATGCGTCAGAGAAATGGACAGAGCGCCTCTTACCAGGTACCCAATTTGATCAGCGTGGCACTCGCTCTGGGCTTGGCTTGTCCTCTTCCCGTAGGGTCAGACCCTTGTGGTAGGGAGGGAAACCAGCCACCGTGTGCTGCCCTGCTCTTCCTCCATCTCCTGGCTGGGACAGCACCCTCCTCCCTTCTGTTCAGGGTGGCAGTGTCACCATTCCCATCGCGTGATGGAAGCATTCACCTCCTGGGGAAAAAGCAACGGTACGGGGTCGGTGTCCCATTTCCACAGAGATGCAGGCTGTCACACACAGGCTGCCTTGCCAGAGCCCTCCCAGCCCCACTGAGCACCAGCCCCGGCACATGTGGGGCTGGGGAGAGCTCCCGTTGAACACGCTGCTCCCAGCCGAGCCGAGCAGGGCGCTCGGAATGGAGGAGGGAATGTTGGGGCGCTCGTCTCTGCTCCCCGTTGGCATTGAGTGTGTTCGAGACATTCCACACTGGAAATGCACACAGCTCCCAAGGGCCTGTCTGTCAGCCCAATTATCATCGAAAGGTAAAAGCAAGCAAAGACACAGGTAGGAACAGCTTCATAGCAGATACCTGTATCCCAAAAATGGATCCTCAAAGGTACCAAACTATCCCACCTTGCTTCCATAGACAGAAACCGATAGAAGACGACTATCAAAGAATATAGATTAAAAGCTGTTCAAAGCTGGTAGAAACTGGCCGAAGTTCATAGATTTTTCTTAAACTGGTGCTGAAACGGCCCTTGTTCTGACAACAGCGTGCCATCCGAGAACGGCTGACTTACCTGCGCGGGCGTTCCCTATGGAAAAACTAACTGGTGTGTGTGTGGCGAGAGGCGTTTGGGTGTCAGCAGATCCAAACCCTCAGCGTCGCGTTGTCGTCGCAGTTGCAAGCGTGTTAGAAAACGCGCGCTTCCTCCGCAATTCAGCTTTTCTCGCTTACGTCAAAATGCATCCCACTTCGTATTAAGGCCTCGTTCAAACCGCGTGTGTTGGCAGTGGGGGAGATGGGGGTGCCCCCTCGGACAAGGGGGTCCCCAGAGGTGAGCCGATGCTTGAGGGGAACTGCCTGTTCACGCCGATGACCGCTCGCCTGACGAAGGTGCTTGGTTAAAGTGCCTACGGTTGGGCTGGGTGATGGCGCTGTGGAAACACGGCTGCACGTGAATAATTCAACCAGACCTTAACGCGTGGGTGTCTCTGGCACAGAGCGCAGCTGAGCGTGAAGGGAAGCTCTGCAGGGCAGTTTTAGAGGGGCTGGGGGCTTTTTATAGAGGTTATCATTTGGAAAGGTTTCCTCTTTCCTTATCCCGATCTTCTGACGGCAGAAAACCTCCTGCTCCCCAGGCAGCGGGGCTGGCAGGAGGGGAAGGGTGGGAACCTGGGGAGGAACGCTGTGCTGTGCTGGTGCTGGGTGGGATACAAGGAGCTGGGTGCAGGGAATTGAGCACACGTGCTTTAGACACGCACAGCGGTGATTTAGAGGCAGTGATGTTCAGGCCGAGAGAAACCCAATTTATCAGATTGATAGCTTGGGAGCCTGACTGTATTAGTGGCAAAGTAAAAAGAAAGCCCATTCGTTTTCATCTAACAACGTTGTTTTCCCTTTTTCAGAAGAATCTCACGGAACTGAGGTCCTTCGGGTCGCCGCCTTCCGCCGTCAGCAATGTCACTGCGGCCGTGATGGTGCTGACGGCCCCGGGCGGAAGGATTCCCAAGGACAGGAGCTGGAAAGCAGCAAAGGCCGCCATGGCCAGGGTGGATGGCTTCCTGGACTCCTTGATCAAGTTCGACAAGGAGAACATCCACGAGAACTGCCTCAAAGCCCTTCAGCCCTATTTACAGGATCCCAAGTTTAAACCCGAGTTTGTGACCACGAAGTCGTACGCCGCGGCCGGCCTCTGCTCCTGGGTGGTGAACATCGTGCGCTTCCACGAGGTGTACTGCGACGTGGAGCCGAAGCGGCAGGCTCTGAGCAAAGCCAACGCGGAGCTGGCGGCTGCCCAGGACAAGCTGGCCAGCATCAAGGCCAAAATTGCTGTAAGTGCTTGCCCTTTGGTGGGCCCCGTCACGGTAGTCACTGCCTGGGGAGACGTCCTCTGCTTTGGAGAAAGCTGCTTCTCTGCACTCATGTATTTTTGAGGGTGGGGTGGGAATCCAAAGATTCTATAGATTGTAGTCTTTTCTGTCCCTTTTATTGCTGCTTTCTACATTTAATCTGTTCTTCTGCAGCCTTGCTTACACCTTAAAAGGAAGGCTAATTATTAATTCTTCTTATTCCTACCTAATTTTCGACGTGTTATTTCCCTCTACTCGTGGGTCCCTTGAAAACTCGTTATCTCCAACTCATATGTTCCTGGTGTGCTGCACAGGGACAGGGGAGAGGAACTGCAGGCTGATTCACAGCGCTGGTAGCACAGAGCTGTGCGGGGCTGGCTCCCCACGCTCGGTCCCTGGTGACGGGCATGTTTTGCAGGATGATGACTGCTCTGGTAGGAGACTAATAATTTGTCACAGCACGGCTCCCTGTCAGCGTATCTTGTGCATTATCCTTACTTAGATCTTTGCTACTTAAAAAAAATAATAAAAAAAAGAAAATCACTGAATAGAAGAAATTGCTGTGTGATTAAAAGTGGATTTCTACTGAGAGTGGCTTCTGGTGCAGGCGGTCACCGCTCGCACTCCAAAACCTGCCCTTTTTAAAGATGCTATGGACCTGGGACCGCTCGTTGCTAGCGAGGGATTCCCTGTGGCCGTGCCTTCGTACTGACACCGCAGGTCATGCAAAAGCCCCTTTCAAAACCAAGGCGTGTTGGCAGCCAGGCTCATTTGTCTTTATATAAGTGACTTTGAGGTATGCACGTGGAGAGGGGCAGCACAGCCCCTCCGGCTGAGCTCGTCCGAGTACCCATCTCTTCCACCAGCACGCCTTCATGTTGGGAAATGCGCAGCTCTATTGATGCCTCCTAGGGCTTGTTATTCTTAAAATGCTTACTACAGCTTTTAACTAAGAATATTAAAAAAATCTCCAGAGCTCTCTAGCCCCTTCCTGATGCGGAGGAAGGGAGGGCAGGCTCAGCACCTGAAGCAGGGACAGTCCTTACCCTCTAATTCCCCCATCTCAGATGTGAAATACAGTACTGGGGAACTTCTTTCATCCCTTTATGCTGCTCGTTTCCAAAGCTTTTAATGCCTGAGCTTTTCTTTTTTCTTTCTCTGTTTTTTTTTTTTT
>VZSC01015687.1:31349-79571 GCA_013398225.1 Steatornis caripensis
CAGGGGGCACAGGGACGCGTCCAGGCGGGGTTGAATCTCTCCGCAGAAGGAGACTCCACAGCCTCCCTGGGCAGCCTGGGCCAGGGCTCGGGCACCCTCACGCCAAACAAGTTCTTCCTCACGCTCAGGGGGAACTGCCCGGGCTCCAGTTTGTGCCCGTGCCCCTCGTCCTGGCGCTGGGCACCGCTGGAAAGAGCCTGGCCCCGTCCCCTGCACACCCGCCCTTTAGATATCGATGAGCACTGAGGAGATCCCCTGCCAGCCTTCTCTCCTCCAGGCTTTCTGTGGGGGGATTACTGGTGCTCCACTGGCACGCACTTGCAAAACTGTCTGGTTTAGGTGAGTTTTCCCGTCTGCGGATGGGTAATGATCAGCGTGGGGGGTATCCCCTTGCTTATCAAGCTGGGGTGTCGTGGATGCCTTTGCTGACGTGAGGCTGATTCGTACCTGCTCGCAAGTGACCCCTGAGCTGCCACACACCTCTTTTTAGTAATAAATGAGACTATTCAGAGTGTCAAAAATAGGAAGTACTTTTCCTTTGTCTGCCTGGGAAATGAAGTTGCTACGAATCTCGGGAAGGTAGATGTAGAAGGAAGATGTAGGCTCGGTTGCGCGCAGATATATTTGTGTGTTGCTGCAGAGCGTGTCTCGTGGGGCGCTGCAGGCGCGACCTGTTCTTCATAGCTCGTAGATACTCGTTTATCAGATCGTGCTTGCGTGATGGGATTTTATGTATACGAGTGTATGTATGTCCGTGCATTCATATGCGCACAGAGACGGAAACTTTTTGTGTTATTAATTCCAAGGCAGGCTGAGGAGAGACTGCGTTGTGTTTCCCAGCATCCTGGAGAGCTGCACTTGTCCCTGATGTAATTGTTTCTCGTTTTGGGGTTTGTTTCTAATGCGTAGCTCAAACTATGTTGGAGTGATTTACAAGCAGTTTAGCCTTAAGCAGTTTGCGTTGGGTGAAGATAAAATCAATTATTTCTTCTGCTCCTCTTATGAGAAGTGAAATGGCCCGTGTGTTTGTGGGAGCTGTTGATCTGGTTTAGACCAGGGTGTGAAGAGCTCGGCCCCAGCAAAGGGCTCTTTCTCGCTAGCGAACGGGAGAGCGTGGAGGGCTCCGGGTGGTCTGGGCTCCTCTGCCCCTTCCCAGCCCTGAAACGCCTCGCAGCCGACCTGCGCACGAGGCGGTCCCACCGAGCGCTGGTTGGGCTCCTCTGCGGCGTGTCCCGACACACGTGCTCCGGCAGCGTTAGGAGCAGAACAACGTCAGTGACTTCCGTGTCATGTTCCCTTCTGGAAAGAGGGTGCAGGAGGTTTGGCTTGGAGGTGGTTCAAGCATACCTCCAGCTGCTCAAGGAGCCCCTCGGGGTTTTGAGGACGACTTGGTGAATCTGCACAGCCTCAAGGACCGGACTGGGACCGAGGGGCTCCAACATCAGGAAATAGGAAATTCTGTTTTCTTAGCTGCCCTGCTCGTTGCTCAGCCCTCCTCGGTGCTTGGCCGTAAGGACCCCATTTCCCAGCTTAGATCCGCACCAGGGCAGAGGCACAGCTAAACGAGTTTTGCACCTTCTTTGCCTCTGCCCTGCGCCAAGGGTGTGAGTTACAAGCACGTGAAATAGCGCAGCACATCGCTGCTCCGCGCTGGCTCCCGATGCCACGACACTGGCAGGGGCTGCGCCCTGGGTGCCAGCCTGGGCAGCGTGGGCTGCGGTGGAGCTTGGCCAGCCCTGCCTGCAGGGTGAATCGTCTCTCTGGAGGGCTTTCCCTTAAAACTCTACTGTTATTTTCTATCTCTTTTTTTTTTTTTTTTTACTTGCAGCGCCTCAACGAGAACTTGGGAAAGCTCACAGCCAAGTTTGAGAAGGCTACTTCAGACAAACTCAAATGTCAGCAAGAAGCTGAAGCTACAGCGTGTACCATCGCTCTTGCAAATCGACTGGTGAGTGTCAGCAGATGCAGCTCCGATGGCATGAACGGGAGGTATCGGGTGCTGCTGAGATGCGAGCCATGTGTGCACAGTACGTTACAGCCTCTAATTTTTTTGGAATACGTTTCCTGCGCAGTGGCAAGTTTCAGTAATGAAAATGATTTTGCATTGGCTGTTTTCATACATCAGGGTAGGCACTGCTCGCATTTAAAGAGACTGGCTGTACTCTATTCACAGCTCCGGTCTCCTTTTTCTTACGTAAATAGGTGATCAAGTACTGACGGGCCAAAATGATGTAAGTAAAAGTTTTATTGTAGAAACAAAGGCAGGAATATGCCAGCGGCTTTACAGGTTTTGAAATGACAAAAAGTTAACAGCGAAAAGCTCTAAAAACCGAGTGCGTGTCCCTGTTATCAGCGCATCGGTGTGCGTCGCAGTCTGGTGTATCTTCAAAACACGCATCCTCGTAGTCCTCTGGGGGGCAATGCCCTTGCCACTGCTGCGCAGATACGAGACTGAGAGATAACGGTTCCTGATCACGCTGGCCCGTTAGGAGCTCCAGCTCACATCCAGTGCTGCAGTTGCCCTTAACGCTTTGTATTTTGGCATCTGCACTGGCTGTTATCTTGGAGCAAGCCAGTTCTTCCTCCAAGCGAGGAAACAAGGCTGCAGGAGACCGTCCGTGCTTGACCTCTGCCCTGGCAAGCGGTGGCGCTGGAGCTGGTTCTAGCAGCTGGCTCTGCTGACCCAAGCTCACGCTCCAGCACACAAAGGCAGCGTTGACGTCGGCGTGGTGAGAGCCCCAATTTTTTCATGTTTTTAAAACGTCTTGACGCGCTAGACGTGCGGGGAAGATGCAGGTAGAGGCACGGACTTCTGCGGGCGCAGACTTAGGAGCGCGCTTCCGTACTGCTTCTGCTGCAGCTCTTGATGTGCAGAGTGCGTGCCTTGCCCCGGTGCGGGTGCGGGATGCGTGCGCAGCTGCCGAGCAGCTTGGAACACGGCTCCTGCCTGAGACCTGGTAAACTCGCGGCAACACGTGGCCTCTTCCTTGTGACCGCGCAGCCGGGTCTTGTGGCAGCGCTGAAAGAAAGGCTGCTGTGCCGCCCTTCCTCCCCGGCGCAGCGCAGATGTTGCCTTCAAACCACGCTCTTCCCCAAGGGACTTTGCCCGTGTCCCCAGGAGAGCGTCCTGCCCGGTCTGCGCGTACTCGGGGGTGGAGGTTGGTCTCAGTCTGTTTTGTTGCAGCTGCTTCTGCTGGTGGGGCTGGTGGCAGCTGGGGCAGAACACAAAGGTGTTCCTTTAAGTGATGCTGGATGCAGGTTTCTCTGCTTGTTTTATCAGATGGCGGCTGTGTTGGGCTGTAATTTGTGTGTAAGCTATCGGTTTGTGTTTATCCCGGTGTGGCAGGCAGTGATAAATATAAAAGCCAAACGGCCAGGCGTTTTGCTTTGGACGCGGAGAGCTGTGCTCAGTTCAGCGTTTCGTACTCTCCAACCTTCTCAGGCGACCTTCGGCAAATTGCCTTAGCCTGAATTTTCAGAGCTGTTTAGATTTCCACGGGCACGTGGAAGAGGCAGCGCTTAGTGGGGCGTCAAAGTGCTCCCAAAGAGTGCGCGGTTCGCCTGCTGCGTGCTTAGGTAGTGGGAAACTTCTAAAAAAGCCTCGCGTCTTTAATGTCTGTGTGCCCGCTTTGGGAAGCAGGGGTGCAGCACGGGCGGCTGCTTTGCAGACAGGTGCAGTCAGGACTCTGATATACTCAGACGCAAGGGGTCGAAGACAAACAGCAGGTGAGTCCCTCCCTATACTGATTTAGGTCTTTTTTTTTAGGCAGCCGCTGATGGAGTGTTGTGCTTTCATGTCAGGTTAAATCTCACTGATTGCTTCCAAACCCTTTAATTAAAACCAAGAAAGCAGCTTTTCCATTTGAAAGAGCCGTTTACGTTTCTGGGGAGGTTTTGCAGGACGAGTATTTCCCTGTGTCTTTCCCCAACCTAACGAACCCTGTTTAACACGTGCTGTGGAGGTAGATGGTGGCTCCGAGTCACGTAGGAGTCAGTAAACGCAGAACACAAGAAGAAAATGTTTCATGAGAAAGGAACGTAGAGATGATCGTTTCAGTTCTTTTCATATAAATATATGTGCGTGCGTGAGCGTAGGTTTTGCGCTGAATACGGCTTAATTTCACCTCGATTAGTACCGCTGTAACAAACAGAACATGATTTCTTAAAGGTGCGTGCTTAGCATGCAAATTCTTGGCTTAAAACACGGCTCTCCGTTCGGTTACAACTGCGATGTTGTGATAAGGAGAAATTGCGGGGTTTTGTGGGGGTTTTTTTGGCTGAGCTGTATGAACAAAATTGTCCTGGAAAAACAAAATGAGTAAATATTTTAACCAGATAGATTGTCACTTGTGATGTGTGTTCCTACACGTTTTTAAAATTCAGTAATTGCCTTCAAATGAAAATGTTTTGATTCTGAAATCGAGACGGGTCACTGGAATCAAGCTTTAGAAAACTTCCTTTGGTTGCAGTTGTGGGTTTAGCGATGGCGTGTGCGTTAGTCCGTGCTCTGACAGTACCGGCGTTGTGTCGCGGGCAGTATAATCTCAGTGAAGCAACAGGAAGGTATTTTTCAAGTGTGTTTGTTACCTTCCTAATTAACTGAGACTGCTCACTGCTTAAACGCAGTCCTTGTCCGTGTGCCGTGCTGGGCTGTATCCTTGACTGTTAAATACCTTAGCCTGGTTTTCATGGTTTAGGGACAATCTTGATGATTTAATTTGTACAGCGGTTTAACTGCCTCGGCTTCAAAGCGTCCCAGTTTCTTCCCTCTTGGCATGCCTTGGACGCAGTTGTGCCCAGTTTTGGAAAGGAACCTTTCCCTGTCCAGGCTTCAGGAGAACCACAGCAGCAAGCTTTCAAATCTCGAAGCCATTAAAGCAATTAGGACGTGGTTATGCACAAATTGCTTTTCCCGCTCCGCTCTTATTTGGTGGTGTGAGGACTGCAGAAGCCACGCGTGGGTCTGCCTGGTCGCCAGTGGGTGACGTCGGCCGCTCCTCTGCTTGTTTCAGGCTCTTACGTGGACTTCAGATGAGAATGCTTGGACGACTGGGTTTCAGGTCTCTCATTGAAGAGAACCGAGAATGGTAAAAAGGAAAAGGAGGGTAGCGCAGTGTGCAGCCTGAGCTGGGGATCAAGAGAACTGGGGGGAGCAGGGTGGTTTGGTTTTTTGGGGCGGGTAAAGGACGTCATTTGGGTATGGGCTTCCTACTTTGAATACGACCGTTATTCTTCAGCCCTGCCAGGCCTTGCTGAGGTTTATAAGCCATTTTCATTTCGATTGGATTTGAATGTCTGCTCAAGTACGTGCTGTGCCGTGGCGGGGACCGTGATTAGTCACGTCCTGCCGTCACCGTGAAGGTGATGTCCAGGGAGGTGGAAAGTGCTTTTGCTCTGCGTTTGAAAGCACGGAGAGCTTCCCAAGCTGCGTCTGTCGATGTTCGTAGGTGAGACAGGCTAAACACTGTTTTCTCCATAGTTTGCAATGTTGTAACCTTCCTGAGCTGCTGCCAGCGTGCTCTCTCCGCCAGGTCGGAGCACCCTTTCCTTTCATCACGAGAGAAAAAGCAGAGCCAGGTGGAAGCAAATCTCTATTCCTGCATCTAGGATCACACAAACTGAAGCAGCGTGTGACCGGCATGCCCTTCGCAGTGGTGAGGAAGATGAGTGCTGGGCAGTGCCCTGGAGTCTGTGTGCTTTTTATTGATCTCTAGCTGGCAGACAACATCTGCCTCACTTTGGCTGAGTACATTTTTCAGCCTGCTAGTCACAAGCCATGGGTACAAGACAAGAGGCTGAGAGCCTGGGGAAGCCAGTGTCAGCCGTGGGCTTTTATAAAGCAAAGGAGGAGGGAGTGGGATTGTTTGCATTCTGGTTTTGTCTACGGCTTGCTGAGAGATGAATATACACGTACACGCCAACACAAAGAACACCGTTGAGAGTCTCCCCTTGCTCCAAACAAGGTACGGTCTAAAAAAAGAGTTACCACTGCAAACAAGGGAAGAAAAATCGTTGTCGGTCCCGTTCAGTGCCTGCTGCTGCCGCATCTCCAAATGCGAAGACTTGGAAAGAGATTCGAGTGATGCTTGGAGCTCTCTTAAGGCTGCAGATAGGCTCATGAATTACCTTTCTGCTACTCCCCACATCCCAGCCCTCTTAACCCTACCCGGCTGTGCCAGAAAAACACTGGAAAAGATGGAAAGACGTAGCAGTCGCCTTAGCAGTGCGCAGAGACCCTCGGTGGCTGTTGCCTTGGGGCTGGAGCATCGATGGAGGGACTGTCACCTTCAGCTTTCCGGTCTGAGGCTTGGGTCGGTGGTTCGTTGGCTGGAAGGGTTTCATCTCTTGCTGCCGCGCTGAGGGCCCCTTCTTGCCCCTTGCATGGAATTTTCGCAACACAGCCAGAAATGCTTTGCACAGACAATGCAGGCGTGTGCTGTCCTGCTCCTGGAGTCAGTTAAGCTTCAGGACCCGCAGGCAGCGTTAACCCGTGATGGGCAAAGTCATCCGGAGTATATCCAGCAACTCTCTCTCACTTCACGTGGGAGATGAGCGCAGGCTGTTAACTCAAACTCGTGCCTGGAACCAAAACCCTGAATGAACGCTCCTTGGGCTCCTGTTTGGAGCTTTAAAGGGGAAGACTGTGACTGTCGCCAACCCGGTTGCAAAGAGAGAAAGGTGACTCTGGCTCCTCGTGCTGCCAGGGCGCTGCGGCACACGGAGAGGCACGATTGCCAAGGGTCTCTGCTTACTGTGGATCATATGGAAAACCGTGGAAATTATTAGGATCAGGGATGATTTAAAAGTCTGGTCAAGGCCAGAGTTATTTCTGCTGGTGGAAATTGTTAGAGTTCCATGGGAGTTGTTGGGAGAGGAGAAGAGAAGCGCGAAGTGCTCAGTCCCTGAGAAATCAACTGTCTCTGCCTGCAACTGGGGTACGAGCTGCAGCACTTGTATTGTGGATTAATAGAGAATCTGTTCACTTAGGTGAGCTTTTGTTTAGTGGTGAAATCTTACCGTGCTTGCCATAAGATGCAGAGCAATACTGGAAGGAGCAGCGACACCGCGTCCCAGGCCCTGCTGCTTACATGTCCTCTCCACCCCGTGGCCTGGGAACAACTCGAATTGAGACTTCGTTGTCTTCCTTGAGGCACTGTGTGTCTTGGCTGGTCGCAGGACAGCAATGCTGCGGTGAGGAGCTGCTAGCAGGCGTCATAGCGGAGGGAGCACTGAGCACAGTCAGCTGTAAAAGCAGACAAGAACAAGTTATGTCAGTGCCGGTTCCACTAACTGTCGTTAGAGGTCTGGTTAGAAAGCGCGGCTTGCTGCTACTGCTGTCAAAAATGGATCGCTTTGCAGTGTGCGCGAGGAGCTACTTCCATCCCAGCTTACTGTTGTGCGATGCACACCGTCTCTTGTGTCACCTCTGGCTTTGATCTAGGCATAGATCCTGACAGCCCTTACTGATGTGCAATTTATTTGACATCCAAGATGTGTCACCTGTGTGCCTGTGGGCAGAAATAAATTCCCAGACTTTGAAATAAACACATGTGAAGTCGCATGAAGAACAGCCCTAACCGAACACAGATAGTATTGCTTTGGATTGAAAAGTAATCCAGGGCGATGAAGGTAAGCCGAACTTTCACAGTGCCTTGATTTTGGTTTGACATGTCGTGAACTTTAGATCATAGAATCATAGAATCATAGAATAGTAGATGACCTAGGGAAGATGCTCCAGGATCCGAGGGACAGGGACCAGGGGAGGTCTAGGGATCTGTGCACCAGAAAAGGGAGGATGGCTCAGGGGTGGTGTCTGTGAGTGGGTACGTGCTAATGTGGCAGATGAAATTTAGTGATGGCAAATGCGAGATAAGGCATGCAGGGAGAATGAACTGTAATCATTTATTTGCATTGATAGGTCCTAATTGCACTATTATCACTCACAGAAGAGCTCTTGGAGTCTTTGGAGAGAGTTCTCAGAAACAGCAGCACGGTACTCAACTGGAGGAAGAAAGGCAAATTGAATATTATAAATGGGCAGGAAAAAAATCAGGAAGCAGAAGTTAAACAACCGTTGTATTAGTCCAGAGCTATGGTGTGCCTACATCTAGCGTGCCGAACACAGCCGGGTTACCCCATCTCAGAAGGCTGTAGGCAACCTAGAAAAGGTGCAAAGATGTATGCAGTAACTTCCATAAGCGGAGAGAGGAAATAACTGAGGACTCTTCATTTTGGAGAAGAAATGGTGTAGGGATAGATCTGACAGAAGCTATAAAATCCAGAATAGTATACAGAAGGTGAAAATAGGGAATGATTTTACACTATCCCTCATTATCGAAGAGCTAAAGGTAATCGNAAGGGATAGATCTGACAGAAGCTATAAAATCCGGAATAGTATGCAGAAGGTGAATAGGGAATGATTTTTCACTATCCCTCATTATCGAAGAGCTAAAGGTAATCGAATGAGATGGCTCTTAATTTGCTACTTGCTAAATAAAAAGAATTTCAATGACTTCTAGGATCGGAGGTGGAAGACATCTGGGATTTCTTTAAGATACTAAAACTGGCAGTAGTGTGTGACCCAAGCAAAGGAGAAGAAAAGACCCCCAGGACCTAAGTAAGTGCATAAAAAAAACCCCCAAAACCTAAAGAAATTAAGTAGAAGTATGTAGAGAGTCTGCAAGTATCAGGAAAATAGACCAATAAAGACTTCCTGGTCTTAAAGGCTATGGGAGTAGTATGAGAATTTACCTCAAGGAGGCCAGAGAAAAGGCCTGTAGGTACTTCATCTATAAAAGCTACAAAGGAAAGATGGAGGAGTAGACTTCTATGCATGGTTACTGGAGCTGAAATAGATTGAGGATAAATTAGACATGAACCCTAAGAATAACTGATAACTTAGAAGTAGTGCTTTGCTTCTTTTTGAACAAGTAGGATTACGTAGGAACAGATACGCGGGCTGAGACCAGGTCCGTCCAGCTTCAGCTAGACTCCAGCAAATGTCCAGAACAGAGGAGGAACGGGGCAAGTATATCCCATGCTGCCTTCTCCCTGATATTTTCCAGCCGTTAATGAATGTGGGTGTACACGGTAAGACAGAACTGTAAGACTGAGAACATAAAAATGGGACTTCCCACAGGTGAAGAGGAAGCATGACTGTAGTTGAAATAACTGGGTGGTCTGGATATGGGGACCACAAGAACGGGATGAAACTCAGTAGTGCAAGATCAATGCCATCAAAGGCGTTCTTGCAGGTGTCTGTTAGTTCTTTTGTTCATCAGAATGATCGTAAACGGTCTGGGTGAGGTGGTGTGTAAGCAGGCTGCACAGTTTCTCAGCAATACGACTACAGTAATGATGGAGACTGTCTATAAACAATTGCAAAAATGATACCAAGTGATGGAGGTATGAAATGCCGGTTAGATAAATGTAGAATACGGTATACTAGAAAAATTAGTTTTTACTTTACGTGCCCTGTAAGTGATGCTGAGCTAGTTATTATCGTTCAGGAATGAAATGATGGAGTTAAGAGTTCTGTGAATATGTGAGCTCTGTGCTCCCAGAGGCAAAAAACCCCTCAATAAACTAAAAACCCAAGCTGAAATGGAGTGTTAGGGTTTATTAGGAAGAGAGAATAAAAAAGAGAAGAATCACGATCTCGCTGTATAGATATGTTCTGAATAAATCCCGAAGGTGCAGCTGTGCCTCCACCCCCTCCGCTGCACCTTAACAGATGTCGTAGAACGGGAAATGGTGCAGAGAGGTAACAACAAAAAGAAACTGGATAATAAAGATTACATCATTCGGGAAAGATAAAGATTGCAAGGACAATCAAAAGGCTGCTTCTGTGTGAGGAATAATTGAATAGTCTAAAGCTCTTCATCCTCAAAAGGAGACGGCAGAGGGGGTACCGAGGGCGGGGAGTGATGAGCGGTATGGAGAAGGAGACACACGCATGTGATTGTTCGCTGGTTTTCCACTGTGCTAACGGGTTCTAACGATTGCAAAGGTCAGGCAGCATGTCAAAGGATGCACTTTTTTTGCAGAAAGTGTAGCTAAACCGCATATCTCCCGGCCGTGGGATGCTGTAGATGCCTAGAGGTTGGTTGGTGCCCACGGCAGCTTGGACTTGGTCAGGAAGGAGAAAATCAGCAGTAGCTATTAAGCACAAAGATAGTTCCTTAAACTTTCCGAAGGTCCTTAAAGCTCCAGATGTATGAAGCTGGGGAATTACGTCAGGAACCGCTACCAGGTGCTCAGTTGTATAGTCTTCCCAAGGCATCTGCTAAGGGCTGCTCTTAGCAGAGAAGATGCTGAAGGAGGTGAACCTTAGGTCTGGCCCGGTACAGCTCTTCCTCTGGTTGTGTATTTCAGAGGGGAACTACATCGACTTCTTTTGCTTAGCCAAGCAGAGAACGTTCCCTAGAAAATACTGGCTGTTTGCAAAAGTGTCTGGAGGTACATGTGAGGGGCAAAGGAGAGCTGTTGGAGCTGGAGGACAGTGTCTGCATGAGAGCTGATAGCATGAACTGGCCAGGAGTAAACTGGTGTTGGAAATCAGAAGGTGGCTCCTAACCCGCAGGTGGTAGCAAGATTCTGCTAGAAATAGGACTTGGTCAAGTTGGAACGTGTGACGGTGGAGTGGAGTGAGGATCTGAAGGTGGTGCCTTCCCATCCTGGAGACCTGCGTTCTGCATACCAGTTTCAGATGGCAAAATAACCCAGTTTAGGGGAGTGAGTTATTCAAGGTGTTCCTGAGGCTTATCATAGGGATTTGTGTTAGAGCTGGTCCTATTTAACATTTAACAGTGACCTGGAAGAAGGAGACAGTGTTGTATTAGTCACATTTGCAGCACCTCTTATTTGAGGAGGTTTGCAAAAGAGAAGGATAAAGAGGAATTTTTAGTAAAAATGAGAAATACGAGAAATAACCCTAAGCTCACGTACACTGTACACAGAAGAAAAAAAATAGACAGTGCTGGCTGGCCCTGTAAGTGGAGGCCGGTGAGGAGAGGGGCGCTCTGCATTACGTGGATGTTTCCAGAGCACCCTGACCAACAGGGCAGTGATTGTGAATTTGAACGTAAGGTTTGGCATTCTCGATCTCAAATCCATAAGGCCAACTGAAAACTGTTTTGCGTTTTTGTGGCTTGTGAACCTGAGGAATGTATCCCTTTTGTATTTCCGAGATGTGTTTCTCAGTTAATAGAGCTAAAATTTTCTCCTTTATAAAAAGAAAAAAGGGGGGGGTAGGATATCTCTTATAACCACAAGACTCCGGGAATGATGTACCCCGAAAAGGACCGTGGTCAAAGAAGTTGTTCGTGCATGTAGAGATATTTTATTTTACAAGGAGATGCTGTACCCTCTTCAAAGGTGGTAAGCCCCCAGTCGGACTGCTTGTGCCTTGGATGCTCATGGAAACTGTCCATGAGGAAGTGTTTGCTGGACAGAGCCTCAAGGGAAAGGAAAATGTAGACCCAAGGGGATTGTGGTCAGAATCCCATCTGCTTGGAGTAATAGTAAATTGTGTGAAATAGCGGAAGGCTGAGGCAGTTGGACAGGCATGCCCTGTGTGAGAGAGGGTGTAACGAGGTGTTGGTCTCTGGCATTAAGGCATTAACACCTGATGGGCTGCCTCGGAAATATCGTTACGTGAATTCCTGCTCGGGAAGCGATGGGTCCTCCCTTGATGATTTTAGCGGGGTTGTGGAGCAGACAGTTGAGATTTGACTGCAGGACCGATCTTCCACTGAATGGGACGGGGAGGGTGAGCAAAGTCACCGTTGAATATTTCCTATTCCCAGGTTTTAAACTTTAGCAAATGACAATTGACGTCAGGAACATGGACATGGCCGGATCCTGAAGTATTCCTTAAAGAACCACTGTAATGATCAATTTGACTTGGGAAATTGTAGGTCGGGGGACTCGCCTCTGAGAATGTGAGATGGGCTGAAGCCGTGAAGGACTTCAAACAGCAACAGAGCACCTTGTGTGGAGACGTCTTGCTGATTACGGCCTTCGTCTCCTACCTGGGCTACTTCACCAAGAAATACCGTCAAGACCTCCTGGATGGAATCTGGAAGCCCTATTTGCACCAGCTAAAAGTAAGCCCTGATTTCTCTGAGAAACTGTTGTTACTGGAATTAACATGGCCATGAATTCAGGGCATCCCCTAAGTGATGGGATCCCGCAAATCAGGGGCATCCTTGTGTCCCCACCAAACTGGATCGAGGAGCAGGATGTAGCCACACTTGATTTACTCCCGATTCCTCCACGTGCAGAGGAAAATCACAGATGCAGCAGAGCCCAGTACCAATGCTGTGCAGTTTTAGCTAGATGTCAGGGATGGCCTAGAAGAAGAGAGGTAGTATGGAGAAGAAATTGCTTGGAGCAGGCAGAGCTCACTGCCAGCTCTCTGGTAGGCTTGGAAAAACTCCAGGTGCTGGACACAAGCTCTGTTTGTGCTGGCCATGCCTCTCAGCTGGTTTTACCCACGTCTTACTGTTTGGAACAGATGGAGACCGTTGTGCTTCAAGCCTATTTAATATTTTTAACAGGTCTTCTTATACATCAGTAAATGCAAGTGCTCAGTCTCCTGCAGGTTTGAGCTTTTGCACATCAGTACAGTAGCTGGATGTTATAAATCCTGATGAAATGCCAAGAAGTTTTTAAATGAGGTCGCGACGGGGTAGTGATGCCCGAATGAAAAAGCTGAGACAATCAGCAAGTTCTTTAGGATGAGAGAGGAAAAACTTCATTCTGCATTTCTTAATACTAAGCCAAAAATTTAGTTAAGAAAGGCGATATGGTTCCAAAAAATGACCCGACTGCTTAGAAATGTCAAGGAATTGCCTGTATTTCTAATGGAAAATTAAAGGCCCATACTTCTCCGATAATTGGCACAGATAACTTTCTAGTTGTCACACCCAGAAATAGCCTCCCGTGTCAGCGAATTGTTTCTGGAACAGCTAATGCTGTTTTGCAACACAACAGCAGGCTTACGAGGGTGTTAATTGTATTCTTGCAAGCTGTCATCTCAGGGAGCTTGTACACGGCAGAGTGTGATCTGAACCTGCCTGGCTGGGCTGTGACCCTTCGCAGCGCTTAGGACTCTGCAGGCAAAAATCTTTGGGGTGCCTGCATAATTTCTATCCATTCATAACAGGATTGGGAAACACTTAGTACTAGATCAAAATTATCCCTTAGAATGGGAAACTGCTGATAAATACAACTCACCGGTTTTTAAGTAAGCTAACTTTTCTTGAAATACTTTCCTTGCTCGTCTGTGGTGTAGGTCAGAAGTCACGCTCGTTTCTTGCCGTCACGCTAGGAAGCATTTCTCCTTCCCTCTCAGGTGCCAATCCCGGTGACTCCATCCCTCGATCCTCTGACCATGCTGACGGATGATGCTGATGTAGCGGCGTGGCAGAACGAGGGCCTGCCAGCTGATCGGATGTCCACCGAAAATGCCACCGTCCTCATGAACTGTGAGCGCTGGCCCCTCATGGTGGATCCCCAGCTGCAGGGTATCAAATGGATCAAAACCAAGTATGGCGAAGACCTCCGAGTGATCCGAATTGGGCAGAAGGGGTAAACATGAACCTTAGCACGTGGTAATACCTTTCGATGCTTATCTGCCTGCCGTATTCGATGAGCAACATGTATTTAACTGCAACCGTCTGAGCCAAGTGCGTTGGGGAAAATCCTCAAATGTAGTTGTGCCTTAGCTGCTTACTCGTTACCCAAATGACAGAGATTTCTCATTAAATAGAGGGCGTATTTAGTGCTTGGCTCAGTTACCACAGAAACCCCTCTGAAACTGGGCATGGAGAGCGCTGTGTGCGGGGGGCTGCGCTGCGTGTAGCACTGTGGCGTCCTCCATCGGGCTCATCTTACGTGTCGTGTCCTGACTCAGTTTCACCCAGGAGGGTGAGTAGGGCTTCCTACATCTTGGAAGAAGAGAGAGGGCCTGGGCACGAAGGATGAAGCTGCCATGAGGGTCACCGTGCCTTTAGGGCTAGCTACGCTAACTCTGCTCCCACGCGGGCACCACCTGGGAGCTTCTCTTTGCAGCACCCCTGGCTACATGTTTTATGGGAAAGCTTTTCTGCTCTTGGCTCTTATCTCCAGTCTTCTGCTTATCTCAGTTTGCACCTTTTTCTACCCACCAGTGAGGAGTCCCGGCTGGGATGGAGCAGACCCAGAGGCAAATCCGTATTTGAGTACAAGCTCTGACATTATTTTTTATAATACAGAGCAAAGCATTGGCATTAGGGGAGCGTGACCCAGGTGTGGTGCTTGCAGATTTGCGCAGATTTGGAGAGGTCTTGGGGTTGCCCAGGTTGTTTTGCTGATGCCTCCTCTGCTTCCCTCATAGAAAATAACAAGACCTTTTTGGTTCTGCTCTCGTGTGGGATGAAAATAGAGCTCATTTGTCATTAGAGCCACCTGGTCACCATCCCTTGCAGTTATTCAGAGCAGTCTATGGGAAAGTAAGGATCCCAGTGGAGGCACCTAAATATAAACTTCCAGGATGGAACAACAGGAATAGACCCCGTAACGTTCATAAGCGGCCAGTGCAGCTTGCTGTGCAAACACGGCATCTCCTCCTCCCCTCGCTCCCAGGCCGCACATCAGGCTGGCAGATACCCGAAGGGGAGTTCAGTGTGCGGCTGTGAGCTCTCAGGGCCCTTGGCTAAAAGCATCATTCGCTGCCCTGTTACAGTAAGGACGGAAGTGTTTCCTCACCTGGGAAGTGGTGCTTTTTCACCTTCCACTGCTTTAAGAGGTTTGAACCCACCTCCTTCTCTCCTTCAGGTAAGGGCCGTCTGAGCAGCTTTGGGGTCGGTGGCCGTCGTTCTCTCTGACTATTTCCTTGTACAAAATATTCCTGGGCTCAGAAAAAATGGGAGCTTTGCTGATCAAGGATGGGGCTTGCATTGTGTCGACATATTCCTTTGAAGGTCACTTTGAACTTCTTGTCTTAGATCTTTCTGTCCCCTCTTGAGGTCCCAAACTCTCCGGCTTAGACGAGAAACCTAAATTTTAGTCTGTGGAGTTAGTTGGAATGCTTCAGTGCAACAGTGATAGCGTAACAGTGCCGGGAGCATCCTCACCNTGCAGCTTGCTGTGCAAACACGGCATCTCCTCCTCCCCTCGCTCCCAGGCCGCACATCAGGCTGGCAGATACCCGAAGGGGAGTTCAGTGTGCGGCTGTGAGCTCTCAGGGCCCTTGGCTAAAAGCATCATTCGCTGCCCTGTTACAGTAAGGACGGAAGTGTTTCCTCACCTGGGAAGTGGTGCTTTTTCGCCTTCCACTGCTTTAAGAGGTTTGAACCCACCTCCTTCTCTCCTTCAGGTAAGGGCCGTCTGAGCAGCTTTGGGGTCGGTGGCCGTCGTTCTCTCTGACTATTTCCTTGTACGAAATATTCCTGGGCTCAGAAAAAATGGGAGCTTTGCTGATCAAGGATGGGGCTTGCATTGTGCCGACGTATTCCTTTGAAGGTCACTTTGAACTTCTTGTCTTAGATCTTTCTGTCCCCTCTTGAGGTCCCAAACTCTCCAGCTTAGACGAGAAACCTAAATTTTAGTCGGTGGCGTTAGTTGGAATGCTTCAGTGCAGCAGTGATAGCGTAACAGTGCCGGGAGCATCCTCACCGCTTGTCCNTCAAGGATGGGGCTTGCATTGTGTCGACATATTCCTTTGAAGGTCACTTTGAACTTCTTGTCTTAGATCTTTCTGTCCCCTCTTGAGGTCCCAAACTCTCCGGCTTAGACGAGAAACCTAAATTTTAGTCGGTGGCGTTAGTTGGAATGCTTCAGTGCAACAGTGATAGCGTAACAGTGCCGGGAGCATCCTCACCGCTTGTCCAAAGCCGTTCCCTTCCATTTGCAGAGAAGTTGTGTGAAGCATAGAGCAGCTCTGAAGCAGAGAGCACAAGTGTTTGACCCTGCCCTTCCCGATGCAGAGCATTCCCGTCCCACAGTCAGGCACAGGGCAAAGGGCTCCAATTCCCTCGCGAGGGAACAAGCTGTCCTAAACGTGACACTAAACCCTGGGACAAAATGGAGTGGAAACCTGCTCTTCTTCCTTGCTTTTATGCAAGGTTAACTGCACTGGTGGGTTCTGGGGGAAACGAAGTGTTTGGTAAAAATAACCCCAAGGCATCCCATCTTTGTTCACTGATGCTCATGCTCTTTACTTGGGAAAGAAGACGCAGCTGTGATCGCCTGCCCTTGGGAGGTCTGAGACCCGATTCTCTTTGGTGGGCTGCCGAGACTCTGCCAATGTCACTTTCTGCACCGTGTGTCGACACCATCTTACCCATCTTACCTCTCTCGCAGCTCCTGGCGTGCGTGTGCGGCTGCCGTCGCAGCGTGGAGTACCCCCCCGGCCCCCTCGCGTCCTCCTCGCTGCGAAGCATCGCGTCCAGCCTCGTGGTGATGGGTGTCGATGCTGTTTCCCTCAGGTACCTGGACACGATGGAACGAGCGCTGGCTGCAGGAGAACTGGTTTTGATTGAAAACCTGGAGGAATCGGTGGATCCAGTTTTGGGGCCGTTACTGGGGCGAGAAACAATCAAGAAAGGAAGGTGAGCTCCGAGGAGGTTTGGCGGCGTGTGGGAGCGGGTTCCTTGTGCTGTCGCGCTTTCTGTTCCTGACCTCAAATTGTAGGTGTTCGTATTCGGCACCACTAACAGCCTGCCTTCAGAAGCGAGGGCATTTGAAATCAGGCAATCACAGGTAATTCAGTCATAGGGCGGCTTTGAAATAAACCTAGATTTTTCATTTTGTTCGATGGTGTCATTCAAACCTCCTGTAAAAGGGAGCCCTGTAATTCTCCTTTTGTATAGTGACCTTGGTGTCTGTAATTGGCTATCCTGACACTGAATTATTACCAAAATAGCTATTGCTGTTGTGAATAAAAAGTAACCTTGGATTTTAGCAAACACTGTGCGCCGCTTAGGAATACAGCCGCAGGTTTAAGCGTTAAGAATATGTAAGTGTTTCTTAATGAGGCCAGGTTCTTCGTGGCAGCTGCTGGTCGCCCTCGAGCCCGGAGGAGGTCAGCGGGAGGGGGCGGCGAGGGAGTTCGCTTTTTCCTTCTTTCTGTATGTAAAGTAAAACAAGCACATTTTCAGTGTGTGCTCATACAATGGCAACAAATAAAACCTTGTGCTCGGCGCTGAACTTGGTTCAGGGGCTCTTTTGCTGCTGTTTCCCTGGCTTTCGCAGAGTGGAGTCATCGGCCTTTAGACGGCTGCTCATCGTTCAGGGTTTTAGAAGTCTCTGCTGCCGACATCTTCGCGGCTCACAGGAGCCCGGCATGGGCTGACCTCTGGGCCTGACTTTGTGCAGTAAATAACAAAAAGTCTCTTAAGCTGTGCCTTTCGCATTCCTTAAGTTCCTTGAGGATCGTTTCCTTCCTTGCCTGAAACATCCTCGGACGACGTAAACTGCTGGGAAAAGCAGGCCGGCTGGAAAATTTGCAGGGGAAAACGTCAGGAGAAGGGTGGCTGGTTGTGGGTTCAGCTGCAGGGTGGAGGGGAAGGATCATTCCAGAGGGAATGACATCGCAGGTGAAGGGGATAGGCACGTTTGAAAGTGGAGGTAGGGGTATGGCAGAGGTGGCGTGGCTCCTGAGCAGCGCTGCAGTGGAAAACTCAGTCGTTCCCTTTCGGCACTGTATGTCGCTGCTCTCAAAACGCCGTGAGATCACGTGTTTCCTAAGAAAGGGAAAATAAGTCGTAAATCAAATTAAAAGTTTTGTGTTTTCCAGGACATGAGCCCGGACCCCACAGATGCTGGTAGTCCCAGAGCAAGAAGATTTTTTTTTTTAAGTCAGGGCTCTTGATAGTATTTCTGGGTGCTGCCCGGAGCTGCGCGCGCTGTATGAGCTCTCTCCGCCTCAATTTCACGGCTGTAAATGCAATGGAGGTGGCCAAGAGGACGCCTAGTGACTGATGTTTGACTGGAAAGTGCATTCAAATTCCCGTGATAACGTTACTGTTCCTGTAACAGTCCGGCCTCACCCCTGAGAGCATTTCCAGTTTCTCTTTTGCTCTGGTTCCCACGGGCTTTGTTAAACTTGGCTTCAGAGTATGTTGATTCCTGGGGACTCTGTAAGTTTTAGACTTGATGTCAGAAATGCAGACTGGCAGAAAACGGGGTTTTCCTGCATTATGTTACCTCCCAGGAATGGCAGCCAAACCTGGCTCTCCAAACCTGGCTTCGCTGCTCAAGCTCGGTGCAACCACAGAGTTGGCCTGATCTGAGCCAACGGCCTAAGCAATTTTAGCTGTGGCTAATTAAAATGTCAGTGCTGAGAGGGTTTTCCTCCATGTAACGCCAGCTTTAGGCAGAATACAGCCTCTGTAAAAAGCAAAGGAGGGTTCGTAGTTGAACTGGCCATGCTGCCGCTGAAAACCGCGAACCTGCTCAAATAGGGTCCAAAATTCAGGCGCGGTGGTCTGGGGGTTTTATCCTAAATCAGCAGTGTTTCAGGTGTGTCCGATTTAAAATACCCTTTGCTTTAACAGTCATTTGTGTGTGAAGAGTACAGAGTCCACTGCCGGTAGATGCCGGTGACTGATACCACCAATTTTCTGGGATGAAATGTCCTGGAAGAGATGTGCGCTCCTGCTCCGTTTGGTCTAATTCCAGGTACATCAAGATCGGGGACAAGGAGTGCGACTTCAACCCTGCTTTCCGTCTCATCCTCCACACGAAGCTGGCAAACCCCCACTTCCAACCTGAGCTGCAGGCGCAGTGCACTCTCATCAACTTCACCGTCACGCGAGACGGCTTGGAGGACCAGCTGCTCGCGGCAGTGGTCAACATGGAGAGGCCTGACTTGGAAGAGCTCAAGGTCAGCAGCTGGGCGTGTACACTTAGAGACGCGACTACTACTACCGTTACTACTACTACTGTTATAAAACAAAGAGCATTTCATGCGTAAGGCTGCCGAGATTGCTGAGCTCGTCATAAAATCAGAACGTTTCCCTTGAATTGATAAGCATGGAGGAATTTTTTTCGTCAGTCTTTTGTTTTCTTGGTGTTTTGGGAACACTTAAACTGCAGTTTCGATTTTTTTCCTCCAAAACTGTGGGTAAGAATCCTTCTTTTTCTGCTCCTTTTGGAAGTGGAAACTGAGATTCTCATTATATCAGAGATTTGTGGACTTTACAGATTTAATTTTGGAGGTAGAATTAATCTGACTTAATTTCAGGCATTTGTGATATAGGATTCCCACTGTAAATATTGTGAGGCTGGTAATGAAATTTTCCCGTTCTGGTTCTTCCTCCCACTTGTTTGTAACAGACCAAAATGTTCTCTCTCTCTCTTTTTTAATAAGTATGGCTTTGGTTTCAAGATAACGTTTTGAAGAAAATCCTTTTTTCTAAATGGCACATTTAGCAATGCAATGGATATATATAATACTAAATATTTACTGAGAGTGGGAATAAATTCACTGCACATGTTCAGTCAGGCCAGGCCGGTTTTGTAATAATCTTTTCATTTAATGGGGTTCTAAAGTACGTTAGCCGTGCAGCCTTAATGGCGCATTCAGTTTTAACCAGGCTCACGTGCTAACGAGCCAAAAGATGGCAACAAAAATACATAATTAACTGATCTAATGTGCAAGCCGTGGCTATCTCTCTGGCACTGTGAGACACCCAAAGCCTCTTGATCAGGCACCCCTCGCGCATGCTCAGCACCAGGTTGCAAACGCTGCAAACGGCTGCTTTCCTTTGCTGATTTTCACTGAGGGGAGCTGGGGGGGTGACCACGATTAGCGTAGTGGTGTCGTTAACTGCTGGTACGTTAAGGACCGTTCCTCTTAGCCTCCGCAGCATCGCTGTTAGTGGTTGCTGTCACAATAGGAAAGACAAATTCATTGTCGTGTGCAGTCAACAAATCCACAATTAGGCTCTGGAAATTAGTAACTCAAAATCGGCAGCGCTCCGCTCCCATGCTGTAAAAGAACCGTGTGTTAGAAAACAGCGAAAATGAGGTGAGTTAGGGATCATGTCTTTTGAAGTCCTTGCTTCTTCGGGGCTGTTCGTGTGGTGGGTGAAGGAGATTGGGTGCAGGACCAAGGAAATGCATCCCTGGCTGCCAGCTGTGCCCGCGGCTGTGGGGGATATGGGGCTGTAGTCTCGCTCCAGAAAGCACTGAGCAGACACAGATTGATGTGGGATGTAATTTTCTTTTCTTTTAAGAATATTTACGACCTTTTTCTCTACATCACCACAGCAAGATAGTACCAGAGCCCACTATCTCTCCTCTCCCTCTCATCTACTTCCCTCCGCTACAGTCCTGCTGCCCCAGCAGATATCAGGGAGGAGAAAACCAACCTGGGATTCAAGATGTTCTTCTGGATGGGGAACAGTCAACCGAAAAAACCTCTTCCTTGCTGGGATATAAGCAGAGACTTGTCTCCTTAGATGGTGAGGGGGGCTGGCAACGGCTGCAGGCGCACTGACCTCTGCGGTGACTGCTGGCCAGGGGCTTCTTCTGCCCTTAGTCTACTTACTGGTGTGAGAAAAGCCACCAGCGCTGTTGTCTGATAGCTGGGGAGAGCTCCTCGAAGACACGGATTTGAGTCTTTGGGCTCTCCGAAGGAGAGCCACTTCTCTCAATGTGTTTTAATCCATCCTCTCTACCCTGGGGCAAAAGGAACAGGCATTTGGTGTCTGCGGAAAGTTTAGGGCTCTGGCTCGTGGGCAGGCGGAGGTGACCCCTACAGTACTGCACAATAGTCGCTGAGCTCAAAGTCTTGTTATGGGTGAAGATGGGGCACACCTTAGGTGTGGAGCGGAGAATTTATTGTTAATAACCTAATCAAAATCAAACACCTATTATTAATTCAGTTATGATAACACTGACATTTTGTAAATGTTTTCTCAACACAGTCTGTTTCCATAATCTTTTTCTTCATCGATTCCCAGTTATTCAGTGTTTCTGTTCCTTCTTATCTTTGAAGCTGTCTCTGTCTGATTCACAGGATTGCACTTCTGTCACAATGAGCGTCCAGAATCTGAGGCCACGTTTGCACTCCACCGTATTTTGGTTCTAGAGATGGATCCATCTGAACAACTGCTTGCTCTAAATTAGCGCCACGCTAACACAGGCTAAGGGAGTAGTGACCTGGTTGTGAGACAATCAATCACAGTAAGAGAAACTGAAACCAGCTTAGAGCAAGGCAAGCAAAGCCAAGTCCTGAGACCTTCCCTCTCGGGTCGGTACAAACCCTCTGGCCTTTAACTACTCTCATTTGCAATTTCCTTTTGCAAGGAAGACTGTGGTTCATGTGCTGGCGGCCCTGCCTGTGGCGCACGTAGCCTTGCCAGGGCTGGTTTCAAGTATCTCCCCCCTTCACCACACTTCACTGTTTGGACTGCAATATCTCCAGTGGTGTTTGCCTCAAATTTCTTGTCTGTTTAGTGCTGAGAACAGGCTTAGGAAGAATATTTTGGCACCTACGACCCAAACTATAGGTGAATAAGCCATGAGTTAGGGTCCTGCCTTGCCGGTTCGGTAGGTAAAGTGTGCGTGAAAGTCCCCGCACGTTTACGCTGTGATGGGCAGCATTGAGGTTCTTCAGGAAAGAAAGTGCTCTGCAGGAGTAGACTGAAAATGCAGGGATTTTTTTTTTCTTTCTTTGTTTTGCGATGTTAAAATAATGCAATAAAACCAGCAGAAAGGACAAGGAGAGGAAGGGGGCTACCGTGGCTGGGCTAGGAAGGGGTTGGTGGTGAATGCTGCAAAACCGGCCTGTAGCTCTGGGGACGTTGGTTTTGGTTTTGTTTTCATGGAAGGAAATTTCGACGGCTCTCAGAGTAACGTGTTTCCCAGAAGTAGCGCTGTTGATATATCAAGTGTGAAATAACAGATAACGAGCTCCACTGTAGAAATAAGAAATGACGACCTTGCTCCTGCTGAAAACAGCAGCGCGATAAAGCTGCAGCAGAAGCGGGCTGTTGTGGGGGGTGCAGCATCGGGCGCGCTTCTAAGGGTGCGTTTCGGAAATTGCGTGGTGATTGCAAGTTATTGGAGCAAAAATCGCGCACATCCTCATTAATAACTCCCGAGCTTACAGCCCACGGTCTGGAATAAGAGCTTGCAAAATGTCATTTTTCAAGGCACGTTACGCTTGAATGACAGGAACGTACAAAATTAGCCATGTTAGTTTTGTGTTTCAAGACTTGTAAAATATTTACTACTCTGGACAAACTCCCGTGTGTAATGCCTACAGAACAGGCGTTTAAAACCCGTCGTTTATAGCTGAAACACCAATGAAAGGCATTCCTCAGTGCACACTCTGCTGAACACCTGGGTTGACATTAACAGGGAATGAGTGTGTGTGTGCAGCAAGTACATGAAATTTCAGTCCAAGTATTGAAAGATGACTTATTAATGAAAGAGTTAGTTAAATCTGCTTGAAAACCTCTGACAACAGAGCAAATGCTGCTGGCTCCCGTGTGTGGCGTGGGATTGGAAGAGGCATAGGGTCACATTTCCCATTTGTGGGGCTCTTGCAGAGCCTGTAAGTGGTAGGAAGAGGTGGGTACATTTTCCAAAAGCTGGCTTTGGAGCACTAAATCACTCGGTTTATGACACTGAATCTGTCACGTGCCAGTCGCCGTGGCCCAGAACTTGTCTCAATTCCGTATGCACCACATCTGCTGCTCCATGGAGCTGGCTATTTTTTGCAGGGCTATAAAACACTCTTTTGCAAGTTACTTGACTCTCTTGGTTGTGTCACTTGAATACAGTGCGAGGATTTAAACCTGTGTGTCCCACAGTAGTGTTTTATGTACCAGGGTGTTAGTGGTTGCCTTCATTGATGTAGAGAATAGTCACCAGGCTTATATCTTAGCAGCATCTGAATCAGATGCACAGCCTTCCCACAGGATGTTTTCTGTGATCGTGCTAAAAATAGGCATTCGCAATAGGACCACATAGTGGAATAACGTAATATACCTGAAATCCAGGAAAGATGCCATTTCCCTGAGCAAACACGTAGATTAGGGCAATCACATTTCATGGAAGAAAGCCTATTGTGGAAGATCAGTTTGAAAAGGAGCCAGATGAGAGTCTTTGTTTCCACCATGAGCAGCGTTAATGACTGGTATTTCTGCAGAAGAGAGGGAAATGGAGCAAGTGTCTGGGGAGAAGGAGAGGGCATCTCACAGCAGCTGGAAGAATTTGCACTGTAATTCAGAAGATCTACCCTTGAGGCAAGATGGTTGTTCCTGATCCGTGTCTGCTTGGCAGTCGTTGTGCTGAGTTTGCAGACCCTTTGGCGGGGGGACTTTGTCTTCGCACCTACAGCTCCTAGTACAGTAAGCCACTGGTCCCGGTGAGACCTCAAGGCCAGAATACAAACGGGAGCAGCAATCAAGCGAAGCTATGACTTTGCCTTCAGTTCTGAGCCTGAAAGGTCTTGTGCTCATCTCTGGACCCAAGTGACCTTGCCCTTGTTTTTGCCATCGGGTTTTAACCCCGTGGTCCTCGTTGCTGGTGTGACTGGTGTTGGTGTGTGGTGGCAAGCGCAGAGGTTCACCAGGAGCGGTGAGAAGCAGCAGAGACTATCCACGCTGACGTCAGCTCAGTACATAGATATTTCTAAGATGGATGTGCAGGATGTGTGTTTGAGATGGGGGATGAAGGTCTTTTCCTCCTGATTAGTTTCCAGCATTTTAATACATTCCTAGTGAGAGGCCTCAGTTCTCCCAGTGCTTTCTGTGCTGTTTGAGGTTTCTCTGAGTTGGAGGCTTGTTGGATACGGAGGGATCCCCAGAGCTCTGCCCATACCCAGGAGTCGCAGAGAGTGGGAGTAAGGAATACTGGACTATGGCAATTGTCAGCTAGAAGCCTGTTCCCGTGTGAGCATGGTTAATCCTTACTTTACCGTGTGTTTTGTGGCTAAAAGTTTCTGAATTTGTTATTTGCAGTCAGATCTCACAAAGCAACAGAATGGATTCAAAATCACCTTGAAAACGTTAGAGGACAACTTGCTCTCTCGACTGTCATCAGCGTCTGGGAACTTCCTGGGAGACACAGCCCTGGTGGAGAACCTGGAGATCACTAAACAGACAGCTGCAGAAATTGAAGAGAAGGTACAAAGACGGTGATAGCCTGGAGAAAATCATGTGTGTGATATTACCTTTAAGGATTTCTGGGTGGAAGTAACTTACTTACTCTGCCCATCTTGCCCCTTTTGCTGAGTAGAGAATAGAAAGTGGTAGAAATTGAAGTGCTCTTCATTCTGGACAGCTTCATTTAGTTCTTTGGAGCTTTTGTATGTTAAATGGCCTGTTTAAGACAAAGAGACAACATCAGTGCCTGATGTAAAGACAATAAAATTTACGCACTGCATCAAGGCAGCTTTAAACTGTTGCAGTGTAGTCCTGAATACATCACACTTCCTCAGTTAAGCTGGATTTTAGTACTGACCGGGGACTGGAATCTGTGGAGTTTGCAATCTCAAGTAAATCTGCAAGAACTTGGGTATTTCATACCCTTCCATTCCTTAGAGTATATACATCAGCGTTTGTATTAGCTGTGCGGCGTCAGCGTTGCCACCTACCTAGTTCACTTTGCTGACTAGATGGGGTTGGTTAAATGCACAGTGGTTTCCCCCTGCTGCTGAGGGAACTGGAGAGGTGTGGTTGTCATGCCAGGGTTGCGGCAGGACTCCTGTATGGACATTCTCAGCTGCTTCCCTCTGCAGTCCTCCCATCTTCACAGCCCACACTCGTCCTCCGCCAGCGCGCTGGCTCCTGCTGCCTGGGTAAGTTACCCACACGCTGGGAAAATGACTTCCCAGCACTGTAGCCCCAGCAATCAAGGAACTAAGTGATCCTCCTCATTAAAAGCTGGAATTATTTCTGCTAGCCGTTCATGGTACGTCAGGTGCATTTAGCTTCCTAAGGATGCTTTGCTTGAACCCCCAAGGGGGACGTTGAGGGGGTGTTTTGACCTGGCAAGGTTGGCATCTGCCTCTTGAAGTGGGTGTTCTTGAAGTGCTTCAATTTCTAAACAAGTTGTGGTTGTAAAGCTGGTCACTGCCAACTCTGTGGTAAAAGGGATGAATTTTGGAGTTTGTACCCGATTTTTGTGAGTTTGGTACCAACAGGGAAAGCTGTCTCAAGGCCCCGTTGGAGGTCTGCTTCTCAACCCTTAGTCTGTTCCTGGTCTGTCTACCCAAAGAAAAATGTTCAGCCAACGTTTTCCTTCCTGTGGAGGTCCTCTCTGCTCTGCTTTATGGAAAGCAACTGTCTTCCCCGCCTCTGATACTTATTTTGCTAGATTTATTAACTGGTTTGGGGATGGTGTCATGTATTGATGTTTGTTTGTCAGAATCTGCACAGCGTTTTCACTGAGATAATTTCAAAAAGTCAAAATTTAAAATACTTATTAAAGAAACAGGTATAACAGATTAAAGGTTGCCGTTGATAAATGCACTTGCTGCAATAGCGCTAAACATTTCTATGCTAGCAAATTATTAAGTAGAATGATATTTCCTGGGTGTCTTTCACCAAGAGGTGAAGGCACAGTTCTTGCCAAAAGAGGCATAGCTGCTAGTGGGGAGAGGAGAATGGGCCAGACCCGTCGATCTGTCCTGTCCGTCGGTGAAGTGTCTCCTCTCCTTGTTACGTTTCAAGAGGGTCAGGTTTACACTGTTGAAGTGGGGCTGAGTCGTGTGTTACGTGCTGATAGACTTGAGGCGAGACTTGCTTTGTGGGGTATTGAGGTGCAGTTGACGCTTGGTACTACGGTGTGTTTGGTCTCCGGGCTTATCAGGAACAGAGTCAGGCTGCGGGGCCTCTGCCTCACCCCGGACACCATTTGATTGCCTCGGTTGCTGTGACTTCGGTGTGTCAGTTCCTCAACCATAAACCGTTCAGTTCACTCTGTGCTTGGACAAGTTAAGCGAGTTCTCAGTTCACACCTGTTGTTCATCAGGACTGAGTCACGTACTCCATGCAGCGATGGCCTTGTATCTTATTACAAAGCAAGTCTTGTAATCCTCTACAGATGCAATATCTAAAAGTGAGTTGCCTGAGTCTAAACTAGGCTCTGGGCTCCATTTGTAGTCAGTGGAGAGACACGGATGCTGCCAGAAAGGGGACTCATCTGATACAGACAGGCGATTCATGGCCCGTGTGGATGCATGTTTCTGCAGTTAATGTTGAAGCTTCTCTTGGAGGGCTCAGATATTGCAGTCCAGCATTGCTCATGGGCATGTGCAAACAGGCTAATCCCTCAGATCCCACCACGTGTTGGTTGCACACGACAAATTAAGGCTCACTCTGTGCTTCGCTGGGAAGGTTTGATGTGCCCCAGCCAGATGTGCTCAGAGCAGCTCAGGTCATGGCGGAGGGAGATTCAGTGGCACGCGTTTCAGTGCGGGCTGTGTCACGCCCTGCTAGCTTGCACAACGCGTGCTGAGCCTTTTTCTGCCACAACCCCGTTGCATGGTTTGGTGAGCTAGCTGGATCAGCACCGGCTCGGCAGCATGTGGCCGTGTTGCAAGACAGTTATGACTGTGCATAGCCAGAGCCTAAAATAATCCCCGAGAGCCTCGAGGATGTCACTTTATATTGCTGAAGTGGAATGAAAGAACGAACAGGACTGAGACGATAATGGAGTGATGTATCTGTCAAAAGGATTTTCACCATGTCCATCGCAGCAGGTATGCAGACACCTGGCCAGCAAGGCAGGGATGCTTTAAACGCTGGTGAGGAAAGGCAGCAAATAGCCGTTATAAATTAGCAGTTCTCAGCCTTGGGGAAGCTACCTTGAGAGCAGCACCAAGTCTGTTCAGCTCTGTGTTATTAACCATCTGCACAGGAGGGGGGCAATTAGCAGGAGAAACTCATTGATGAGAAAAACATTTCCAGTTAGGAAAGAGCAGAGACCCCAGTGAGAAGCCTGGAGGGGGCTCAGGAGAACAGAGGACTGGGCAACGGGGTGGTAAATGCAGTAAAATGGAGAATGTGCCAGAGGAGGGGGGTGCTGAGAGCGGATGGCTCAAGCCTGGCTTCGCCGTGGTTCGGGGGGCAGCGGCTGGTCCCTGCAGTGGTCGTGTGCGGGGTGCCCACTGCTTGGCCTGGTGTCTTTGAGGCAGATGTCAGCTCTCCCCTGGGCTGCGTACTCAATTCACAAAGATGTTTTCACAGTAATTTTGTTCTGTGTTTTCCTCCCAGGTCCAGCAGTCTAAGGTGACAGAAACTAAGATTAACGAGGCCAGAGAGCACTACAGGCCTGCTGCTGCGCGGGCCTCTCTGCTGTACTTCACCATGAATGACCTCCACACCATCCATCCCATGTACCAGTTCTCCCTGAAGGTACTGCCCGCATGAGGCGCGGGGATCTCCTCGCTCCCACTACTGCGGGAGGCAGTGCCACTGCTTCTCTCTCTGCCTGAGGTTCAAAGTCATTGCCTTGGGCCTCTTGGGGATGTCCGAACTCCCAGACAAAAAGGTGACCTAACCCAAACCATTCTGCTGCTTTGGTTTTATGGAAAAGTTTCCTGTGATTTATTTGTTTAGAAGTCTACTTTACGTACATTACTCTTAACTTGTGTTGTGATGGTGTTTAGTGCTTGTCAGGAAAGATTTGTCCGAATCTCGCTGCTAACGGTGAGCAGAGCACGTTTGTTGCTGCCTTGGTGGAAGGAGCAGAGTTTCAGCAGGGACCCAGTGAGGAATGGTCTGGATGCCAAAAGGAAAGGTCCCTCCACGCTGAATAGTGAGCGTGGGCCAGGGTCCCTACTCAACTCTGAATTTGCCAGTCAGCCCACTGCAGGTGGTTAAGTTGGGATCAGGTTAGATGAGCCTTAATTAGCTTTTCTGTCTTTTGCTTGGTTTCTTTCTAAGCAGTTGAAGTCTTGTGGAAAGACGCAGTCTGACTTAGCGATGCCTTAACATCCTTTATTACTAAAACTCCAGGAAGCTTCGTTGCAAAGCAGAACCTTACAAGCCGTTTGTTCTTTCTTCCATATTTACAGCCTTGGCCTGGCAGAACAAGATGAGCAATGGATTTAAAAGATACCATCTGGGCAAAGAGCCGATGGAGTACATTTTTCTATGTATTTTATGTATTTATGCACAGAGATTTGGTACGGCATTTGGAGTCACTTGCTCCATCATTTAATCTTTTCTTTATATTTATATCCGCTCTGTAGCTGTGATGTCATCAGGGTCATAATGTTAACAAGAATTCCTGCAGCCCTTAACAATTATCCAAGACCTTGATCTTGAAACAGTCATTACTTCCCAAATGACACAGAATTAAAACATTGCATCACTCTCTAAACACAGTCCTGTCCCACTGCAAGCACATCGCCAGGAATTTATTGCCACCTTCTGTAGAAAAGGCAAGTCATTCCTACTTCCAACTCTACAACACAAAAAGGGTCCCAAGCAGTTGGGCTTTCAGGAGCTTGGATGTTTCCTACATTACAGTTACAAAAGCCTTTCAGGTAGTCAATAACGTGGTGTGAAATCTAACTTTGAGTTAGTTACTGTGCATATTTGGTGTGAAGGAGTAGGTAGTATGTGCGTGACTTGAATGTTCACCGCCTTTGTGCATGGGCTTGCACATACACTTACCTACAGTCCAGAGGAGTCCTCTGGACGGTTGTGTTTCTTCTCTTCTCACAATGTTGTGTGGCCATCAGATTGACAAGCAAACCTACAGCCTAAAATGTCCTTAGACTAGAAGTCTAGATGGGATTTGTGGACGTGTTACCACCTTGCAGCATGGCTGCTGGTAGTCTCAGCTACAGGCATGCTCGTGATGGCAGCACGAACTGTAGTTGGCATCATAGGCAGTATGATGGCAGTGTGGGGACCATGCTGGGAAAGAGACCGCTTCTTGCCCTGTCCTCCTAAAATAAATGTAGGAGAGACATAGCCAAAGAGTCTGTGCTCCAAAGGCCTTGCTACTTTTCTGTCTTGTCTAAATAGACTACCCTTCCCTGCATAGCAAGTATAGCTCTGTACTATGTGGACATGTTACATGGATAACTAGGAATTATGTCCTTCATTTGGAGAACATTCCCACCTGGAGCTGTTCTCACCAGAACACTTGGAGAACATTTCCAACATGACAGGTTGATTTCGATGTAATTATTACTACTCATAGTGATGGGGCTAAACTGTCCCACTTGCCATGGGGCAGCAGTGTGGAAGCCAGTAGTGGAAGCCAATAGCTTTTGTGGGAATGAGAGCATGGCCATGTTTTCAAGTTTCTTGGCTGTCTTCGAGACGCCAGTGGTTGTCTTTATGGCAGGTGTGAATAGACTGAGACTCCACTTGCCACAATCGAGTAGCCAGATCTTTAGAAAGAACTATATGACCAGTAGCGAATTCATAGTTCATGTCTTTCTTTGCTTCGTGTTTGGGCATCACTTGATCAGTTGTTTTGTGTTCCTTGACTGGTGGGAAATGGGGTTTCTTTCAAGCCATCCCCTCTATCTTTGAAGCTGCTTAGGCAGGGGTCCCCTCCTTCTGTGCTCTGCATCTACAGTCTTGGTCCCTGAGTGGCTTCTAAGGGCCTGCTGCCGTAAAAATGGAAGTGTAGGCATTCATTTGCCTTGGCAGAGTAGTCTCATTAGGTCTGGCCAGTAGAGACCCAAGGGCCTTTCGGGGTATTTATTGAAGAGTTCCGGTTTTAATGTTTTAATGAATGAAACACCTTTTTTATTGTAGAAGAAAGGTATTTTGGGGAATGGAGGTTTGAATGAGGTGGCATCCTAGTCTAGAACTTCTACGCGATTTCTTACCTTGACAAGTGACCTGGAAAAAGTAATTGGGAAGAGAGTACAATCTTTTGAGCCCCATCCGCAAAGAAGCTTCTCTTTTTGGTATCTACAACTTATATACTGAAATAATTTTACCAGAAAAATGTACAGGGTGTCTTTTGTGCAAGGATGCCCTTTGAAAGATTCATTCCTTACGCAGACATAATAGATACAGGAGTTCTGAGGCTTCACCTTGAATCTACATCTTCTTTATTTTGTTTGTTTTATGTTTTCCAGTTAACATTACCAATGTGTATAAATACATAGAAAACTATTGTGTGAAATGTTTTAATCTAATAAATTTTGATGACACATCATAAAACATTGTGTAAAGATGTGCAGAGATGATTGTAAAATACTTACGACACAGCTAGAAGCCCATTATAAATTACAGCACGCAAGATTTATATGTGACTCTGCAGCATGTTTTAACAAAATTTAAAGAAATGTAAGCAGGAAAATCCATTCTGCAATTATTTAATAACGCAGTATGTATCAGTGTTAATTTATTCTGTTAAGGCATCGTTTTTCCTTTGTAGAACCCTAAAAATAACGTTGCCAACACAGTCATGCCTTGCCCAGTTGGTGCTAACAATTTGTATCAGCCTGGTTATTTCCCATTAGCTGGATCCCGGTGTATGGAGCCTTTGCATTGCTAATCAGGACTTCGATTTTTTTTCTTTTTCTTGTTGCATTTAGTAATATGTAAGTGGGTTTTCTTCAGATGACTCTGAAAGTTTTTTGTCTTTTCTCATTTATATCAGAAATGTTGTTACAAGAGTCCTTAGTATCTTACATAAGAGCATCACAGTCGATGCATGCACCCATCCTCGAGGGAACTCTACTGCCCGGTTAATTCCGCTTCCTCTAAGTGAAGTCCTACCTGCACTTCTCGTCTAGTCTTTTGCTGAATCTAGGCAGTAAAATACTTATTGGACCTTTTTCCTAAATTTAGGGGAATTGCTTTTTCTGAAGTTGGAACATTTGTGAGACAGGAGGTATGCTTTCCTCTGGGAACACCACTATCTTTTGGCTCAACGTTCGCAGAGAAAGTGGGTTGTGTAATCCCTAGGAGAGAGCTTACTTGGTCAGAGAAATGTTTCCTATATCCATTGTGTCTTAATTCGGTCAGCCTGTCTCTGCACTACTTTTTCAAGTCCGAGAGAGTGCGATGTCACAGGGAATGTCATCATTGTCTTGCTTATACGTTCCTGAAAAAGCAGTTAAAGGCAGATGGAGGGACTGGTCTCTAGACGTTGCTCCCCTGCCTCCTGGAGCAGGTAGGGCGTGCTGCTGGGCAGGTGGGAGTGCTTTGTTTGTGGCTCCAGAGATAAAGAATCTGAGTTGGCTTCGCTTATTGCAACACTTCAGGTGATAACCCAGGAGCATGCAAAAAGCGTCTGGGTCCATTGATGTCTTTCTGCGTCTCCCCACCTAGGCATTTAACGTCGTGTTTCAGAAGGCCATTGAGAGGGCGCCTCCGGATGAGCGCCTCACGGTGCGCGTGCTGAACCTCATCGACAGCATTACCTTCTCCGTGTTCCAGTACACAACCCGGGGGCTGTTTGAGTGTGATAAATTAACGTACACCGCTCAAGTTACCTTTCAGGTAAACACGGGAGTTTCATGCAATTTGTATGCAATGATTTATTTTACTGGCAAAGATATTGGCATGCAGAGAAAGCTCAAATTGTCACAGCTGTGGCCTTCAGCATCACAGCAGCAAATACAAGAGCAGGGGAAGTGATTTTATTCTCTGCCTCTCTTGCTGATAATGGTCGCAGATGCTGTGTTTGATTTGCGTTATGCTGACAAATGGTTGTTTGAGAGAGTAATACCTGCTTGCGGGACCTGAAAAAAAAGGGCAAAGCAAGCTGGTCTTGAAGGCTCATTGGTTTTATCCAAAAGAAATGCGTGCTACATAGCTGCTGACTTTTGTCTACTGTGTTAGTATAATTTTAGTCTATGACCTTTATATATCTCTATGCAGAAAGCAAATTCAATCAATAAATAGTGCTTGGCATGGTGTTGCAAACTTGTTATTAATTTTGTGCAGTGACTGACTGTAAACGCCCTGACATGTAGAGTGCAGATATGAACAAAGTCTGAACTGCTCAAACACTGTGCAGGTCTAGTTAACCTTGACCTAGTGATCGCCGTGATTATTTCTTCTTTTTAGTTCTACGTAACAAAATACTACGTGTAAATGGGAAATTAAGTATACACACACACACATACATATATATATATATAAAATGGACTCTGACAGTATCTTTAGTTAATAAATTGTCTGTGTGTAAAATGTCAACTTATGTTTTTCAATGTCTGCCTTAATTCTGACCCAAAGGATACCTAAATTTCTTAATGTATATCTCTAAATAAAGTATTTAAGTAGCACACATTGTGCTTGTAGATACATTAAGCACTAAAAATAGTTAATGGGCTGCTTTAAGCTGTAAGCAAAACCAACATCCACAATTTCAGTGTGTGGAGGCAGTTAAGTGATGAGGCACAGGATTCTCCCATATGAAAAAGCAGTTGGCTGTTGAACTGAGTAGTTCGTTACCATCATTGGTGAAAGAGATGCCAGGCACTCTTCAGATGCCATCATCATGAGATACGGTTTAGGATCTGTGAGAAAGAAATAACATACTCAGCACTCCAGCACTGCTCGTTTTCCACCCAGAACTGGTGTTCAGGATTTTGGAGTTTGTCCCTGAGATTTCGTAAGTCTGGCAGTGCGCTTGGAGCGGTGGCTCCAGCTGAGTTCATGAGCGTGTACGGCTTTCCAGAATTACCTTGAACATCTCTCTGGCAGTCTTACTCCATCTGTTCCCAAAACCACCATTGGTGGTAAAAACATTGGTAGTACCTGAAAGGACCAGGTGCTCTTCAGCGTTTCAGACCTCAGGGACNTCTCTGGCAGTCTTAACTCCATCTGTTCCCAAAACCACCATTGGTGGTAAAAACATTGGTAGTACCTGAAAGGACCAGGTGCTCTTCAGCGTTTCAGACCTCAGGGACCTACTTATTCTCTTGGTGCCTGTACCATGAGTTTGGGGGGGGGTGGGGTGGGGGGCTGTTTGTGTTCTGTTTGCTTGTTTTAAAGATTCTCCACTTACTTACTTTCAAAATGCTGGTGAGAGACGGACAAGACCTTGGTAGCATGCACTAGACACGCGTGATCTGGTTCCTTCCAAGAAAGTTGTCTGTTCTGCAGCTGCAGATATCAAGCACAGGGAACTGTAGTACACCCTGCAGCCTGTGTTTCTGCTGGCAGGGACTTCTCCTCCGTGTGCTATCTGTGAACCTGGATCACAGCCCTTGCTACACAGTTTTTCCAAACTTCGGTCCTCTTATGTCCCCGATCTCCATACTCGCTCCTGGTCCTCTTTTGCAGAGACCCAAAGTGGTACGTTTCATCACACCCCTCCAGCCTGGGGCACGGTGTACGTTTTAGCCACACATTTGGCGGCTACGTGAGTTGAACGGTTACTCTGCTGGAGTATGTTATATTGCTGCTCTGTATCCTGGCTACTCAAGGGCATCTTGTTTGTTTGGAATTGCAGATACTTTTGATGAGTAAAGAAATCAACGCAGCAGAACTGGATTTCCTACTAAGATACCCAGCACAGGCCAGAGTCACAAGCCCTGTGGAATTCCTGTCCAATCACTCCTGGGGAGGAATCAAGGTATCATCTGCTTCACTTGAGCTGTGTGAAATGAGCGTCCCTTATCTCCTCTAAAACCCTTTCAGCGGCGTTCAGGTTGGTCCGTGTAGCATTTGGTGAACAAAGTTCTGACCGTACATGGGACGTAGCACTAAGCTGCCACAGAAATGGAGAGTTCTGCAGGTACGAGACCGACTTTGTGGGCTCTTCATGACTGTACCCCTGAGGATCAGTGTGTCCCCGAGAAGGTGATTTTTCCATCTGAGATTTAGGCTTCTCTCTGTGAGACAGGAATGAGAATACTCTCTGGGTTTTGTGGTTATAGATTATAAAGGACATGGAGATCTTCAGTGTATTTGGGAGGAGGTGGGAATTTAAGGTTGATATGACCATCTGCGGAGATGTGCCTGGGATAGGGTGGTGACAGCTGACAGCCCTTCTGCAGAAAGGTGCTCTCATGGCAATGCGAAGGTCTAACAGCTGCCGCGTCTTTGGAGGGAGAGGTGAGGAAGAGCATCCCAAAGAGCCATGAGTTATCCCATCTTTGCTCCTCTTTGTCAACAAATGCAAATTGTGTCGGATTTGGATCTGATTCAGCAGAGTACGATTGGTTTTCTGGAAGGGGTCAAAATGTTCTTCACGTTAGGCATGCTCATTCACGCCTTGTTGGACCTGAGATTGTCTTTTGTTTTGTTGTGGCTTCTGATCAGTCTTTGGCACCTGCTGTGATTTAGGAATCACTTTTTCTTACACCATGCTGCATTTGTGGGACATTTCTCCAGTTCCGTAAAGCAGGGAGTGAAGACGTCCTGGTTCCATTGGGATAGTTCTCAAATTTTCATCTGGGACATTGAATTTTCCCTTTTTCTCCCTCCCACCATGCTGCACAGAGAATGTGTCTGTCCTGGTCACCTGGAGGGTGACCAGACAAAATTTCTTCATCCAGACCCAAGACACCTCTGATATTCTTTTCCTGTTTGTACTGTTTTGTGGGGCTTTCCAGAGTTTTCAGGAGCCCTGCCTCATGGTGTCACACGACTTTCTGGGCAAGCACCTGCTAAGCTGTGCTTCCCTTGGCAAACACTGTCTTCTAAGGTGACACAGAGTTAGAGCTCTGTGTTGCAGATTGCCGTTCGGAAGTCAAATGAAGCTGATGTTTCTAACCCCGGTCACCCATGGCGATTTCAAATGGTAGCATGGAACAATAACTGCTGGATATGTTTGCCCTGACCAGGAATTGTCACCTCCATCTCTTCACTAGCAGTGAGGATGGGGCCTCTGCCTCACTTTGCATAGGCATGCGACCTAGCTCGTACTGGAAATGTCACAATCACATTTTCAGCCGTAAAATAAGCTTGGAACTTCTCACTAAACCAGCCCTGTTCATCCTCTAGAAGGCATATTTCCATAATAATGAGGGAATTTTTAAAAATTCTACACCCTTTCTTTAATCATCTTTTGTTTAGCGGTAGCGTTTTGCTGTTCAGACAGCAGAAGTTTTAATTTGGTTTCTCCTTTGAAGACAAATTGANTTTTGCATAGGCATGCGACCTAGCTTGTACTGGAAATGTCACAATCACATTTTCAGCCGTGAAATAAGCTTGGAACTTCTCACTAAACCAGCCCTGTTCATCCTCTAGAAGGCATATTTCCATAATAATGAGGGAATTTTTAAAAATTCTACACCCTTTCTTTAATCATCTTTTGTTTAGCGGTAGCGTTTTGCTGTTCAGACAGCAGAAGTTTTAATTTGGTTTCTCCTTTGAAGACAAATTGAATGGACTCTTAGGGTCAACACACATAATCAGGGGAGCTCAGTCATCAAGCCCATGAAATGCATGCTTTGCAACAGCGTATTTCGTCTTCGGGCTGTGCTGTCTGTATAGATTGTGGATGTGCATACGTATTACTGCTTGAAATCTCAGCCTTTATCGACTCTGCTCTGTCCCTGCACATGTTCAGCTTGGGAATATATAGGGTGAATGGTGCATTTCGGCTCTTCTGGAGTCCTTCTGCATTGGCGCTCTTCACTGCCTGGGAGCATTCTGCACCACAAAACTTCTTTCTACTTCAGTCCTCTAAGTTTCCTCTGGAAGGTGAGCTTTCTCTCACCATAGGTTTCAGAGGTTTCGTGCTCTGATTCTCATTTTGGAGATCCTTTTATGCATATTAGGAAACATATTACTCTTGTAGTGGCCAAGGATGCCTTCGCTAGCCCTGCCTGCAGGTGATACGTTCTCCATGCAGACACCTAAGTTTGCAACGAGTTTTCTTTGTGAGATAATTCCTTCTGTGCTGCCCACTTCCATTCCGTGTGGGTGAAGTGACCTTCCATGTTCCTTGTGTGTTTCATCATGATTGTTGCAACAGCCTCACTACTGTGGTGAGGCTGGTACAGTTGCCTGCTCAGGGTCATAAACACCAGAAGAAACATCAGCTCCCAGTCATTCATTCTTCAGACTTTATTCTTGCATCACTATTTGACATATCCAGGAGAACGGGCATTTCTGTGCATAGAGTGTCAACGTACATAGCATACTGTGTCAGAGCCTGCCATGGGACCAGCACTAAGGAACTTCTGCTCATCAGAGCTCAGACACTCTTAGTAGCGTCGTTGAACAAGGTCTTCACCCACTCTATCAGCTGCGTGCCCTGGATTTGGCCCCACCAGCAGCCTGCACTCCGTCATCCCTCAGCCATCCAAAACCGACGCGGTGCTGGGTATTTATCACGCAGCCTTTGTGTGCGTGGAGTGGCTAGAGACTTACCCCGAGGCAGGCAGGGGTAGAGAGTGGACTCTTACCTGAAGTTGCTTTGCTATCACTCATTCTCTTTGAGATGTTCCCCTCCCACTCAGCTTCCTCTGTTGCACTGAGTCTCTTGGGGTTTGTAGTTGAGATGGAAACTACGCAAAGCCAAGAAATGCTGCTCCGCATCTCCCTTTTTGCTGAGCTGTGAGATGGCAGGATGTAAATGTGTCCAAGTGTGCTGCACGAGTCGGGTGTCCTCAGCCTCCGCATGCACCCGCTGTCCCCATGAACTGCACATCTCGAAGAGTTGCACTCACTGGTCAATAATCCGTACTAATTTTATGTATTTCAGGATTTTCAGATAGTGAATTCTATGTTCTGAGACACCGAATGCTCTTCAGATTGTCTTCTGTGACTATTGTAGTATTGCTATAAATAATACGGCTGGTGTCAAGTTTATTAGTGTTTGTGTTCTATTAATGTGTGTTGGTTTATTAGCCTCTGAGTTTTTGGCAACTTCAGTTTCTTGAGGCATGGTTTTAGTACAATTGCATTTTGTCACAGACTGCTATAATTAGGTTAATTAGTCACGGCTTCTGTACAGCTTATTAGCAGGCTAAAATCTCCTTTTCTTTCATCAGGAAGATTAAGTGCTGTAATAAATTGTTTCTTCAACAAAGCTTGAGCAAAGTACATTTCAGATCCATATTTCGAATTTGAAGTGGAATTTAGCATTCTGCTAGTTTTTCACAGAAACATTGAAAGTTTTCCTGCACAAAGTGCTCCTCTTGCCAGGGATTTCAGGCTAACATAGTAGTGCCAAAAGAAATCAATATTGATATTTGTGCCCCATTCCGTGCCTCTCATTTTGGGCTCATAAACTTCAGGGGAAACCTCATTAAATATTGAGGACTCCGGGCATGCAAATATCCTTGCGTGACTTGCCTTATTATTTATTGTTGTTGTTTGATTAATAACGTATACAGGTTAATAGTCCTCTGCAGTTGTACAGCTGTTCTCAGCTCATAATGCTGGACCATCTGACACATGTCTATGAGTTAGTCTTCTAGGTTCTTTTAAGTTCAATGTAAAGTTTCACAGAGGTTTTTACGGTAACATGCGTGCCAGGGAAGCTCAATATTCACCACTGAATGAAGAAACCCCCGTACCTGTCTAGGAGGGCACAGTTTGTAGGGAAGGGTGATATCTTTTATTAGATCTGCTGATAGACTCGGATAAAATAGGTAAGTTTCAGGCTTTTTAGTGCTTCTTTAAGCCTGAAACAGAAATTGAATTCAAACTAAGTACAGGTTGAGAAAAACTGCTCTGAGCTTAACTTGATTCTGTTCATCAGAATGGGAGAGAAAGCCGTACCTGTGGAGCCCCTGTGGGGCTCCATTAGTTAGCTCTGGAGCAAGGAGAGATGTTAGCAAAGGACACAGTCATTAGCCTCCGTGCAAATACTGCCTCTGGGTCGTTGAAGGCTTAGTTAAGAGCAGGAAGGGGAGAAAATTGTATCTTTTAATGAAGGTAGTGCCTTTGCTGAGTCCCTGGCTCTGGTGTTCAATAGAGTTGGTCATTTCAGTTCTAAGGGCTGCCTGCCGCAGGTACTTAATGGTGATCTCTTGAGAAGCCAAAAGTATTCTTTTACTCTTAATGAGGTTTTCTGTCTTTTTTCCATTTCCTTTATTACAGTATGTTACACTTTCCTTACCCTCTGTGTTCCCAGTACCTAGCTTGGAAGTTTTTATTTCTGTTGGTACTTCTGAAAAAGTTTTTTGTGTGCATGCATCCATTTCTCCTGACTCGACTGTTGGTTACCGTACCAACAAATGTGTGGACACGCCTCAGACTACAAAGGTACAACGATGCTACTGCTTGAACTGCACTGGATGTCAGGTCACAGCGATGTGCAAATGACCTTTTTGGTATTTTTGTTGCATGACTGAACTTTACGTAGAGCCGGTGTAGGGATTGTCCTCCGTAGGGCTTTTCCCCATTTTTTTCCTTCTTTCCTTCACTGGAAGGTCTCCAGTGTCATGAGGTGAAGGCATTGATACTGAGATGGCAGGTCAATATTCTCTGAATTGATGCACTGCGATCCCTTCAACCCCGTGTGAAACCCAGTCTACTTGTTGAGCTGTTCTTCAGTTATCCACAGAGCTAGGACAGACAGCTGATGTCATGGTTCTGCTCTGAGCAAGCTATAGAGATGAATTCATTGGGGTTTATGGTTGTTCGGTCTTCCAGACTACGTCTAGACTAACAAGTAAAATGGGCCAGCACTTGTTTTCTGGCCCTGGCAGCACCTGAATCCGTACAGTGGAACTCCTCTCACCTCCCAAACCAGAGCGACCTCGTGTATTGTTTACTGTGGGCAGTCCCTGGAGTGTGCTGCCCCCTGGGCTATGTCCAGGCATTTTTTGAGAGCAGACAAGTTCGGTAAAGTCAAATGTGAGCCAGCAAGATACTAGCAAACTGTGGGGCCCATGGTGAGCTCGTGCCTCGACCTCTTCTGTAGCCACAAATTCAGGAGCAGATCAGCAGGCAAGAAAAGAGTGTGTGTCTTCTCCTCACTGTGTAGGTATGCTGGGGTCTGAGACAGGCAGACTCCTTCTCCCCATACTCTGAGACAACCTTACCTTGGAACAACCTTATATAGATGTGTGAGCGTGGTTTTAGTCCTGAGCTAATACAATCTGCCCATCAGTAGGACTTACTAGCTGAGGCAAAGCCTTACACAGGGCATAGTTATGCGTGTTCTGTTCAGTGCCCGGTGCCAGAAGACCATACTTGTGTTTCTTAGGAGTTCAGCAAAGCAGTTTGTATTTGCCTAGGAAAGATCTTTTGAGCATACCCAGAGTCGAGCCGGGCTCTTCTTGAGCTTCACCACTACTAATAAAGCCAATGGTCATGCCCCATGATCTTAATTTTCATGGTTTCCTTGGCCAAAGCCAGCCCTTTTTAGAAGATGGGGGTAGTTCTCAGGCCACTGAGACCAGCTGAAGGTTGGGTGAATGAATTTCCCTGTGACCCCCGTGAGTTCTGCTGTGAAATTCTCCCACGCTCCAGCTCACTCCGTGCTGTGCCCTTCCTGGGGAGCCGTGGCCTTGTGCCTCGTGGCCTTGTGCCTCATGCAGAACTGCAGTCCCTGATTAACCGTGCATGCGTCTGGCTCACCGTGGCAGCCTGTTCCCACGGGCTGGATGCAGGCAGCTCCGGATCTCCTTTGCGCAGATACGCATTTCCCAAGTCTGATTTTCTTTGTGATATTTTCTGCAGTGCCTCTTCATTGCAGAATGCAGATGTGTCCCATAGGATAAGTGAAGCTAGTTAATATACAGCAAGAATACACCTGGCCAGCTTGGATTACTTCTTCATCCCAATCATTTCCCTCATCTTTTTCTGAAGAGGAAGAATTTTCATTATGTAGATATGAAAACGCTACTGAAAGGGCATTGTTTAATAAATGTGGTGTTGAATAATGAGCTCTAAATACTGAATTCAGCTTTCGAGGAGGAGAACAGCCATAGACAAAGTAGTATATTAACTCCATATTTATAATTTTGCAGAATGCAGATAAGATTGCGTGTGTGGCTTATGAGATAAAACACCAAATCATATATTTCACATTTAAGAAAAATGGATTTTTTTGACAAAAGAACAGAAATCTCTCTCCCAACTCTCCCTTTTTGTACTTTTTGGAGACTGAAATTTTTCGTTCTTGTCAAAGATTCATTGTGACACAATCTGCTGCCTGCATTGTGCTCTTTCACATGAGCACGGTCCTTTGATCAGGCTGGTCAGATGTGAAAGGCTTGCAGCTCACAGCTTTCCATGTACATTCAGAATTATTATTATGCCAGAAAAATCATAGTCTTAATTAAATATCTTCCATTAACTGAGTTCTTCAGACGTACAGCCTTTTAGTGCATCTCTGATAGAAAACATTGATTATGACACTTCAGTGTGCATTTATCTGCTCTCATCTAGAAGTGTCCTAAGGACATTCGTCTGTCCTCACCAGTACTCAAGTCTCAGAGAAATGTCCCTGATGTCTCACAGAAACACTACTTGAGAACATTTTGCCTTTTTTTTTTTCTCTTTTCTTTTTTAACCTACTGGCTAACGATCTGATGTTTACCTGAAATGCAGCAGAGATTTTGATCACATTAAATATTTAAACACGTACCTTGTTGATTTGATTGCAGAGTGGAAATTGAGTTTTTCTGGATGCCTCTGCAGCAGCGTCAGCGTCTGTCGTTCCCTCTCGGTCCAGTCATGACACAAAGCCTGCTGACAGCCGGTCATTTTGAATATAAAAGTTCTTTCCCCCTCAAACGGAGGGAAAGGGAAGCAATTGCTTCATCAGGGATATCTTTTAGATATCAAATGTATGTATGTGACATTGTATATGTCTTGGAGTCCTGTTGCTTTGCTTAAAAATGTGAAAAAAAAAAATATTTATAATGCACTCCTGAAAAGACACCAGTGGACTGTGGACCCAGGATTGACCCCAGAGAGGTCTGATGGCGGAGATCTGTCAGCAACTAAGGATGTGCAAGCACTCACCCCATTTTGGACATGTACTGTACCTAGATGTGTAAGGTGCTTTTGGAAAGACGATGAGGGCAAATGGCTTGGATTGGCCTCCTCTTTATTAGTTCTTCCTTTTAAGCCCAGATCTACCATAAAGGACCTGTTGGAACTCCTTATTTCTGTAACGCGGTAGAGCTCATAAACATTTGCTTTGCGTGGCTGTGTTGGTTCGCATGAACAGCTGTGAAGACTGCAGATAAATGCTGAGCTAAATTTTGACTGGGAGCGATCTCTGGAACGCAGATGGTAAGATCAAGGCTTTACCTGTGTTGAGGCTCACATGAGATGTGAGAAGCCTCATCAAGGGGTGGGTCCCTTTTGTGGAGGCACTCATGGTCTGTGTAGCATCCCCCGTGTGTGACCGCAGTGCATCAGCGGACCACAGTATTGCCAGTACCTGAATAGGACCATCCTTGTGCAATGAACAGAGCCATGGGGACATGCTTTTCACTTCACTCAGAGTTGGCCAAGCATCTGCTGGAGTCTGGTTTGATCTTTGAGTATTGCGTTTTAAGAAAGGTGCAGACCTGCTGGAGACAGGGTAGAGGAGAGCACCGAGAAGTGTCAGATACCTGAAAACATGACTGTGAGAAGAGATCGAGGAGGGGGAGAAGGGGAAGGGTTATGTCTGAGGACCTCAAGATTGGGGAGACAGGAGGGTATGATCTTCAGAAGGTCTCCTCTGAAGGAGAAAGAGCGATCGGTTTTTTTCTGTTGCTAAAGGGCAGAGCAAGGTGCATCTCAAAGTACTGCAAGAAAGATTCACACCAGACATCTGGAAAATCTTTGTGGTAGGGGATAGTGAAGGACTAGCACAGATCGCTTGCAGTTCCCATCGCTGAGGTCATGTGGCACCTGTACGGGCATTGTGTCCGGGGCCTGAGGGCACCAAGGGACCCTGCAGCTTCTGTGCTCTGGTTGCCTGCTCGGAAGGCCAGCTCTGCTATGGTGCCACCATGACGCCTTGGATCAGACCATCATCGTGAAAAGAGCTGTGAGAAGCCTCATCAAGGCATGGGTCCGTGTGTATGTACGTATATATGCATATCAGGATACAAACCCACGGTCCTTTAGAGCCTTCCAGCGGGTGACATCCTGGAGTACATGCTTCAGCTGAGCTCTTCCAGGCCATGAGACATGTTTTCTCTTTAAGTTTTACTGTGCATTGGCGCATGGTGATGGCCCATCTGTGATTTGTAACAGCTGAATCCAGGGAACTTTTCAGAAATACGCAAGCACCAGCTTTCAGCTGTCATCAGGGACCCGGGGCCAGCTTCTGCTGTGTGTCCCTGATTTGCTGGACAGCATCAAAGAGTGAAGAGGGAAGATGGAGAGTGTGGCTTGGCAGAAGAGCCTGACTTTGCAAGGCGCGTGCTCAAAACCACCTGAACAACTTTTGCAGAAAATGCAGGAAAAATTCCAGTGTGAACCAAACTGTGAAACGTCTCAGGCAAAATTATGAAAATTTCATGGGTGGTTATAAGCAACTAGACTATAAGGATTATGACTAAATCTCATGTCTGTTGCTGACCTTTCCTATCCAGTGGAGCTGTCTGTAAGAATGTACCAGTAGGAAGAACTTGAGTGCTGAAGGCATTGCTTTCTGATTCATGACACAGGTTTCACTGGGAATTTTCCACGAAAAGATAGGGAGGCTCAACCCATCACTCCTCAGACCACTTCTGTCATGCAACTGCAACATGTTTGCATTCTGTGGTGCCCTAGGAAGGATGCTGCAGACAAACAGGAGGAAGTTTTTGTGTAGTGTCATCTTACGGCACTGATGCTTTTGGACCCTGGTATAATTTAGATGTGGGGAAAATACAAAGAGGAGTTTGAATGAAGGCAGGGGCATAAGTGCAGTGAGCTTGTCAGTCAGCTTTTATGAAAGAAATAAGGAGGATTAAAATAACATTGTTGTGTTGAGAGATGAATGAAGTTGGTCAAACCCATCATCTCCTTATTTTTACCTTTGCTGGAGATTTTTCTTATAAGTTGAATAATTCAAGTAGTGCAGCTAAATGGAAAATAACACCTTCAGTGAATGAGTAATACAAACCAAAACATAGTATGGGAAAGATGGCAAATAATCCATCATTTTCTACATTAATCCTTCCGGTTAACAGTTGTATTCAAATGGAGTAATTTATCTGCTTATATGTCTGCTTCCTGAGTGATCTAATCTATCAATTGAAGCCAGATGCGGGTTTGACTTTACCATTCTTCCAGGAGCTGTCTTTCTCCAGCTGTGGGGATGATGGTTTTCTTAATGAGATTTGGACCACCTGCAGAAAATGAAGGAAAGAAATCATGAGGATTGGCAGAAACGTATATAAGCAGAACTCGCGGTGCACACGGACGGTGTAAGGCCTTTAGGAGGTGTTTTGGAAATGCATGAGGTTGTTCCCAAGCATCAGGCGTTCATACAGCTGCTCTGCTTTAGCCCCGTTGCAGAAGTTCACATGTGAGCTGCTTCAGACTCTCCAAGCCCACGTGCAGGCAGGTGCCCAGGAAGGTGGGTCGTGGTGGGACTTCCCCGCACCTCCCTGGGAACCTGCGTCCCTCGGGTTGGTGATGCGCGGCTCCGACACATGCAGCCAAGCCATGGCGGCAGCTGCACAGCTCAAATACTTTGAATTACGGGATTGTTTCTAGACTTTGACTCTAATCCCAGCACTGGTATTGAAAACACTCAGCTGAACCTGGGTAGGTTTGCTGTACGCCTCACCGAACACCTGAAAATTATTCCCCTTCACCCATAGTTAGCCTACAGGCTTGCCTTGCTGAAAGCCGTCTTTCCACAGTGTGTGCACATCGCTGCCTAAGCTGGGGAGCACCCCTGCGCACTGAAACCCTTGCAGCATCTGCAAATGAAAAAAAAAACCCTTGCTGCTTCTGCCTTTCCAGAAGCAGCGAGTCCCAGGGTCAGCTGCACAACCACTGAGCTCGGTGAACCTTTATTTGTGGAGCCTGCTCTGCCTGAACACTGGGTAACATAGTTCATAAAAACACATCTCCTTAATTTTGCGAGTGAAACCTTGAGTAATCATTAGGATTTAACCATCTCACAGATTATTAAAACTGTGAGAGTATTAAATATAATTTCTGTCCAGTGTTGTCAAGTAATGTGATTTTAATGTGATTTTCGTAGAGAGACATTGTATGTCGTGTTCCTTGTCGACCCAATTTATTTTAAGCGGAGAGTTCTTTTTTGAAAAAGCTAGATGTATAAGGAGCTCAGGCTGAACGTATGAATCAGATATAACCGGAAGACTCAAAAAATAAGGGCAGCTTTTAAAAAAACCCCTTACTATTTCTTAAATATTGCTTTATTAGGTCTTTTGAGAAATCAGTCTCGTGGCTGCTGGGGAACTTGGTAAACAGATGTTAGAAGCTCGCTCTGGCAGCACTGGTTTTGCCTGCACTGTATTATGTTTCACACTGGTTATGTCAGTGCAGAGCGTGGGAATGAGGAGCTGTTCTGGCTTCCCTTGCCCCAGAGCTGTTCTTCAGTCGGACAACTCTGGGGCAGGGCATTTTAAATTATGGAAATGGTTTAAAATACAAAACAATCTTTTTTTTTTAAAGAATAATTTCCTTCAGAGCCGAGGGGAAGAAAACATGGAGATAATCTCTTTTTGATTTAGATTTTGTAAAAGCTTGTGAAGCAATGCCTAAACGTGGGGCCAGCTTTGCCCAGACGGTGTCCTTAGAATAACTGCCTTTAGTGATAAGAGCAAGTGTTTTCTCTAATAAATTTACAAAAGCTTGTTGTAGTGTATCTTGCATTAGGAGATAAACTGCATGCAGTGGCAATGACACCAGACCTTTGAAGTTGTTCTTTTCAGTAAAGACTCAGCCCACCCTCTGGAGGCAGCGAGCGGTGAGGAGAACCTGAGCGTGTCGTCTCCTCATTGTGCCCATCTGCCTGGGACTTCTCCATGGCCCTTCGAGCCGTTGCCTCTTTGCAAAGATCCCCTTTCCTTTGTGGCCCTTTGTTGACTCCGTGAAGGGCCAAGTGTTGAGGACACCCTGTAAGCGTGCCAGCGGTCGCTCTGCAGTGGCAACTAGGATTTCCGTCTCAAAGCCGATGGCTGATGCACGTTGTATTTCCTACAGCCGTAGAGGTAAAGAGAATACTTTGTATTTGTGAATGTGTGAGATTCACAGATCTAGTGACGCATCAGCTCCACTTTAAAGCTGGTTCTGACTTAGACAAGAAACTGTCAAAGAAAACCAAAGTGATAAAGCAAGTTCTCTGTGTTTCAGTGAATGAAAAATCATTCTCTGTGAGAAAACGATGATTCTTGCCTTGACATGGTGCAAAGAGACCTGTTTTGCAAAGTCTCATTTTGAGATATGAACTCCAGACCCTCCCGTTTCCAGCCCTCAGAGATGATTCTAGTGTGGGTTGGAAAGATAGAACTGAAGTCCTCAAGCCCTTTTGATCATATTTTATTTTTATCAATGTTTTTTGTCTCTCTCAATTTCCATGACAACTCCAATTGTCAAATGTATTCTTCGTTTTGTTGACAAAAATAGCCACCCTCCACAGGTCGATGCGTAGGACCCATCTGCTGTCCCAATGTACCGTTCCTGCTTTTGCTGCTGCTGCTGCTTGGAAACGGTGACATGTTATTGTTGGTCTAAGTTTCTTGGAAAATTTCATGGCAGAGGTATTGAAAAGCAATTAATATTCACAGAGAGATTACTGATTGAGATAGCTTTCACTGCACTGGCTTTTAAATAGCATCTCTTATTAATACCATCACTCCTAATAAATGCAATTAAAATTGTTGACTAATGAAAATTTTAGTGTTAATTTATATAATACAGAATTTATACTTGCAATTAGAGCTTTCTTGATTCTGCAACGTGTTGTTCAGGGAGAGAGAGACTATCATCTCTGATTACAGCTCTGTCACTTAGTAAGAAGAAAGCAATTTTTCAGAGCGTCCCTTGTTAACATCAGCAAGAGACTTCTCAAAGCAGCAGCAGCAGCCGTAGTTCTGAAGTGGTATTTCAAGCAAGTCACTTCAAAAGTCTACGGTGTTAAAATGTTTTATATTAGCACTGGCACAGATGAATCCACTGAATTCAACGTTTGCCATTGCATGGTGTTCAGCTATGAGAGGCGCATCAAATATATTTACTGCACAAGGACAAGGTTTCGGTCGATCAGAATATGCGGTGTTGCTCCTGTGAAGTTCAATTTCTCATGTTCTCTGCTCTGGTTTCTAGTTTTCCACAGAAAGCGGGGTATGGCACTGATTTTGGAGAAACTACTTCTGTTGCTGACATTTCTCTGTGCTAATGCTAAACCACACATGGAAACAACATCTGTTGAATCGCTGCTTCGCTCACGCTCTTCTTCACAAAATTCTCAGGATTTCTGGGAGTTTGGCGCGGGGATGGTCAGTGCCAGATTGAATCGGTTCATGCTGTAGCTACCAAGCGGCATTGCAAGCACTCTGTTCTTAACTGTGCCTTTTGCGGAAATAGCGATGAAATTGTGACTTTGGGCAAGGCTTGATTTGTTGGAAGAGCTTTTATAGTAGTATCTACAAGTACTTCTCTGCCCGTAGCTCTAATTCCGGCCCTAGAGCGCATGACCTGTGAGGAAAGGTGGGGGATTTGTCCAGCCATGAGATGACAGAGCCAAACTCTCCTTGTTATTGGCAGTGAATTTAATAAGGATCAACCACGACAAATCACAGCTAGGGAGGTTCAGCTTGAACATATTTAAAACAAAAAAATCTCCTTTGCCAGGAGGATAGTGCAGCTCTACAACAGGGCACTCAGAGAGACTGAGAGCGCTTCAGTTTAGAGGTCAGCGTTTCGGTAGGCAAAGCCATGGCTGACCTGATCCAGCGCTGGCTGTAGCCCTAGTCTGAACACAAGGTTGGACTAGACACCTCCATAGGTTTCTTCCAACCATTGCTTCTGTGATGCACCCGATAAACGTCCTGGGGCAATGGCATCGGCTGGGAACAGCTAGACAACCTCTTTGTCGTCTCCAGGCATTCCCCGCGCTGAAAACGTCAACTCATTTGTCATAAGGAGCCCCTTTTCCGGACTCCTTTTTTCCCCTTGTTCGCTCTCCGTGTTGCAGTATGGCTTCTAACTAAATTGTCTCTTAGAAAGACCAACGTTTTACACTGCTTGCATCTCGTTGAGAAGCCTTTCCAAAGGGAAAGCATAGCTTTCCTGCGGTGTTTAGAGTAGAGTGGCCTTCGGTATCTTCTGCCTCATCTGCAACAGCTTTGGATCCAAGGCAATCTCCCAGCACTTCTGTCAGGGCATTTGCATGACTTCCAAAGCCCTCTGGCAAGTGTGTATTTTTTCAGTTGCTCTGAACAAGGTGTGACACTAGTATTTTTCAAGGAGCCTTCTCAGTCGCTTTCCGTAGCGAAGCTGTATGGGATGCGAGCTGGAGCATTAATGGTGCAGAACACCTCCGCCCATCAAGAACCTTCTGCTTCGCTTTGAGTGTGTCCTGTTTCTATAGAAAATAGCTCATTCACTGTCTTTTATACTTCGCTTGTCTTTTCCACTTCATGTTCAATTGCTTATAGCTTCAGATTATGCAAAACGCTCTGAAGATGTTTGTTTCAGCGAGAATTTTGTTTGAAATCCAGAAGAACCTTACAAGCTGTGCGATATGTTTTGCCACCACTTGTATGAAAGATAATTTGGATTCTATACTTCTCTGCATAACATTTATACTTGCTGCTTTCCAGCTATGAAATCTAGCTACATTTGCATTGTAATTATCATTTATTTACCGCCTTACTCAGCTGTTCTTTGGGGCGTTCTTCAGCTACCTGTTTCTGCTACAGACTTGTAGCATGGAGAAGTTAATCCTCGTGTGCATTTGGCAAGGATAAATCTGGGTGATTTGATTTTTACAACGGCACAGTATGATATGCACGCTTCTACAAAGAAAGCACACACATGTTTACAGTTTGCACGTTGTTTGCTGAGCCTGGTGGTTCCACGGTCACCACGACTGCATGGTGAAGTCTCAGTGCTGTGGTTTCCCAGATAGAGATGTAATTATATGGGGGAGCAGGGAGAGAAAAATAGCTGCATGTGTATAAAGAGGAAGATAATTAATATTCCAACTGTGGAATCCTTTAAAAGAGCAGTTTCAGTGAGCATGGCATGCTGTATCTCTTTAGCTTTGGATACTGAGCACCCTGGATATAAAAGCACGTTTTCCTATCAGTTGTGGTTTTTGCTGCACAATTCTCTTTGTGTCTGTTGAAGCAGTAAGGAGGCTGTTTGCAGACTTGCAGCTCGCGGGAGCACCATGAGCCAGCCATGGCCCTTGTGGCCAAGAAGGCCAGTGGCATCCTGGGGTGCATTGAGGAGAGCGTGG
>VZSC01015687.1:79890-125344 GCA_013398225.1 Steatornis caripensis
GGACTGGGGGATCTCTGGAGGGCCCTTCCAACCCCTGCCATTCTGTGATTCTGTTGAATGCCAGCAACGTGCTCTCCTGTCAGGCATGGGCTCAAAATTTCCAGCTCCCATCCAAATCAGGCATTTCTGAGATAACTGACAGTATCAAGTGGTTGCCACCTGAGATTTTTCAGTTCTGTTTTCAAAACAGGAGAGCAGATTTCTTCTCACTTTGGGTTATGGAGAACCACATTGTGGATGATGCCAAATTCTTTCACCCTTTCCTGTGTTGTTACTTTTAAACTCCCATGTCTCGGCAATTGTGCTGCAGGGGAGAAGGCCTGGGTGCCCTGTTTGGCTCCCCAGGCTGGGGAAGGGCATTGCGGTGATGTGGGTGAGAGCGTCAGGGAAAGCTGTGTCAGGTGGAGCCTGATTTTAGGGCTGACGTTCTGTGTACAGCCTTGAGAGATGTTTCAGTTCAGAAGACCTTCCACAAGTATGAGACTGTCCTCAGTCATACTTTCCTGTGGCCTTGCGAATAAGCCAACTTAATTCCTGTTCCTGTGGCGATGTGCTGACAGCAGCGCTGGGAAAAGGAGACGGGACCAAGTCTCATCCTGGTGGGTTTCTGGCTGTGGTTCCCAGGCTCCAGCTGTGACCCGTCTGGAGGAGCAAAGCAGTCAGTAATGTTAGCAAAACAGTTTCAGAGGCATGTAGGGTTGTTCTTCTGAAGACCTTCATTGAATTTTTCCAGGCTCTGTCATCCATGGAGGAATTCAGAAACCTGGATCGGGATATTGAGGGGTCTGCAAAACGGTGGAAGAAATTTGTTGAATCTGAGTGTCCTGAAAAGGAGAAGTTCCCTCAGGAGTGGAAGAACAAGTCAGCTCTGCAGCGCCTGTGCATAATGAGAGCCGTCCGACCTGATCGCATGAGCTACGCTGTCAGGTAGGGGCATTTCTTTACTGTCTCTGTAACGCTCTTGCTTAGCAGGCAAATTTGAGTGTGTGTTTTCTAGGGAATGGGGGTAATTCAGGAATATGTTTAGGTTTATTTATTATAGAATGTGAGTTCTGCAAAATGGTTTCCAATAAAGGAGTCTGCTGGATCAGTCCTCTCTGAATTCTGCAAGACAGTCAAGACATTTCATTTAACTGGAATTTCTGGCTTAGAGAGATCTAATCCCAATATTACCAACAGCGATGGAGCAGTCTAACCAACACTGGGCGACAAACAGACATGCCAAATTAGAAAGAAGTATCATCATGGCAGGCGTCATACATCTGCTAGAGTCTGCTCAATACAACTTCTAGAGTTCATTAAGGTCGATTTTAGTTACTAGTTCCTTTATGGCTGTTCCTTAGGCACAAGAATAAAGCGCAGAAGTAAAGGAAAGTCTTGTAGCGGTTTTATCTCTTTCTTTTTCCCTGTAAAATGCAAAATTTATGTCATGCTAGTACTGAAAGTTGTAAGTTATGCAGTGATGGTAACTAGGCAAGTCTAAACTTCGTGAAGGTATGCAAAAGCCATATGCTCGTTCCAGAAGAAACTAAAGGTCTTTCACTCCATTAGGACTTGTTTCTTCCTTCTCTGTCCTAGTAGTCTATGATTTGACATTTCTGCAATGTCTCTCATGCTGCTGCCTCTCAAGTAGTTTATACTGCTCCACCATCTGGCATGTGCATGTATATGGGTGCGTGTAGCAGGCTGTATTACTCAACGTATGAACTAGATTTCTGCTTGGACTTTAAAATTCATAGAAAAACGCAGACATGACTGAGTGAAGTCTCCCTATGGTCAACGTTGTTATGTTTTATTAAATTTAATACTATAATATATCATAATCATACCATTTCAAACCATCTTCTTTTTCCTTTCTTACTCTTTTAGGACTGGATTCTCCATGTGTTCTCTGAGCTGAAAAGATTGGCTTTTCCTGTTGTTGTTTAGTTTGAGTATAACGAGCTCTTGTCTTTCTGAACTTCTAAGTGCGTATTTCATTTAAGCAAGTTTAATTTCTTTCAGTCAAAATGGCGGTACTCACATAGCTCAAAAATAACTAGAACATAAAGTTTCAACACTTTTCATATTTCTCTTTTATGAAAAAGTAACAGAATCCAAGTTCAAAAGTTATTTTTAGGGTCTGGGCATGTCAAGCTTTTCCATTTGCACAAGAGTATTTAAATGGGGTTTTTTTGTTTCATTTCTTATCTAGAAGTAGGTTAGAACGTAAACATGTGCAAACAGTAATAGTTCACAGCACCTTCCCCAACGTTGTTTGTAGATATTTGTGACTAAAATTCTTCTTGAAATACAAGATAGTCAGACAGTAGGCCCGAAAGGCCTAAGAAGAGCTTTTGTTTAACAAAATCTCATACTCCAAAAGCAACTGTGAAATGATTAGTGGTAACAATGACAGTCAAAATCTGTTTGACTTCCTCATTCCTCCTTGATAGTGTCGTACTCCTCAGACCTTTCTCCAGTCGGCAGTTTGGCTGACACAGGTACTGCTCCCTTAGTGAAGAAATTTGCTATTCCACCTCTGGAAAATACACGAGTCTTCATCTGTCCTCGTGTCAGTCAGTGAAGTCTTGTACTCTGATGCAGGAAGGAAAAGCGGTCTTTGGATTGAGCTTAATACAGTCAGCATTCCTGATAACCACGACACAGAAGGCTGGTGGTCATCTGGTGTCTCGTTTTCCTAAGCACTGTCAAAGTTGTGTTGTGTCTGTGACCCTTCAAAAAGTAGGGGATCTCTTAGAGCACTGGGGAGCTGCGTACTCCGACCACGAGGACTTCAGCCTCCACAACCCTGCTTTAGCCAGTAGTGTTTTAAGATCATGTGCGTGTTAACAAATTTATTCATTGAGTTTTAGATAACTGCAGTGTTGTTGGATCCCACAAGCTGTTTTGCAGTTCTCAACTTGCAGATCTCTTCCTTCTGTGTATTAGTTAAATCTGCTAACATTAAATATCTCACCGATGATCAAGGGCATCACTACTAGCCCAAACCTTCCTGTCTCTCTCAGAGCCTGGATGACTACTTGAGTGCATTTTAGGAGCCAAGCAGTAACTTGGTAGCCTAACCACAGGTGATTAGGGGTATTTTAGATGCCGTAGAATGACCTCATTCCCTACCTCATTTCTAGCTGCTGTTCAGAAAGGTGCAAGACCCTTTATGTCCCATGTCACGTTTGCTAGCTCTGTGAAGATGGTCTAGGAAGCTCTTTGGTAACACCTGTATAGGCTCATGGTGTTTCCCTGTCTTGGAACTTAGGTTTTTCAGCCACTCTTCATAGCAGATCCCTGGGGATATTCACACGGGCTGTTCTATTCCCTAGACGTAATGAACCATCAGGAGAAACCACTCTCACCCTGATTCGCTTCTTAGAGCTTCGGTGGGGCAGTGCTCTGTTGTCCATCAGCAGGAACCATAATTTCCTCAAGAGGGATTTTGCAGTGTAAATACCTGTTTCATCCTTCAATCTTATTGAAAAAACATCGGCAGGGAGCTTCTTACAACACCTTGTGCTCCTATGCTTCCAAATCCACGATTAGGTCAGATCAGTCCAGCAGCTACTAGCAAGGTATAACTTGGTCATGGTTAAGTCCTTCCAAAAGCACTGGTACTTCTGCCTGAGGGACAGACCTTTGAAACAGTGCAGAAGGACTGAGGACTCTGGTAGCCGGCACCTCCAGCCATGGTTATGACATCTATATGGACTCTTCAGACAAAGGACCTTAGGCAGCTGTGGCTTCACATAACCTAGAAAAGCTGTAAGCCAGTCAATTGTCTTGCAGGGTATTTTTGCTTTTTTTTTTTTTCTGGCACTATTTCTCAAATCCTGCTGCTCACGCTGTGAGCCACCCCTACGAATACCTTGTTTGAAAGAGACCAAGTGTAGGCATTCTTCCAGTCCTGGCTCTGCGGGCAGACCTTCCTTTCCTGCACCTGTGGTCCGTTTCAAAGTCTCCAAGTCACATTAGTTGTGTTTCTGAATCTCCAAGGCATCATTTCATAGAGCTGAGGCTTGATGTCAAACAAGAATGTTGTGACCTCGTATCTGATGGACTTTTTAAGATTTTTGTGGGCTGAAGCTATCCAGCAGCTCTTTAGCAAATCTTGACCCAGAACAGAAAAATCTACTTGGAGGAGGTACCAAACAAAGCTGAAGCTTTTTCTTTTGCAGTCCCTTAGGCTTTTCTATTCCAGCTGCCTTTCACTATTCCTTGAGCAAGACTCTCAGCTCTCTTAGAAAGAACTTGTCTGCCTTGTTCTGGCATCATCTACCAGGTGAAAACCAGCCGATGTTTTTCTTCCNACAAAACTGAAGCTTTTTCTTTTGCAGTCCCTTAGGCTTTTCTATTCCAGCTGCCTTTCACTATTCCTTGAGCAAGACTCTCAGCTCTCTTAGAAAGAACTTGTCTGCCTTGTTCTGGCATCATCTACCAGGTGAAAACCAGCCGATGTTTTTCTTCCCCGTGGCACTGAGGTTTCCAAAAGGCCTAATTCACGCACCTATGCTAGAAGAGTAACTGCTCATTCCTGGGTTTTGAATTTAATACTCCTACCTTCGAATCAGTGTTCACTGTATCCTCTTTTCCCAACGCGGTGATTTCGGAAGCTCACTCTGGGGAAATTCAGCCTGGATGTTCTCCATTCGCTGTATTCTGGTCAGGCAGCTGCTGTGGCGCTGGTTCTTTTTCCTGTTCACTCAGTTGTGTTTTTCCTTGTGACTCTCATGCAGAGGCTAAGCTACACACGCTAGATATTCTTAGACCTCTTCGCTTTTATCTTTCCAGAACAAAGTAATTTGGTAAATCATTGAGACTTTTTGTGATATATCTAAAGATACGCTGTTTCCTCTCAAAGGCTCTATGGATTAGGAATTACACAGCAGTTTTCTGTATATTAACTTAACTATTTCTTCTCTCCTGAGATACCTTTGTCAGAATCAAGCCAGTACTTGTATTGAACCTCTGAATACAGCACTGGGCTGGTAGGTCCCACTGTTTTCCCCTCTCGCTTCCTTTCGTTTGTCAGATATTGGTGTGCTATGTGTCATTTTCCCCCCTGTGAAAAGTGCCAAGCATTGCTACTGGGTGATAACTCCAGAAGCCCAGCCTGCAGATCCTCTCTAAAATTATTTAATGCCCATTTTTTTCATTTAGTTCCCAGTTTGTTTGTTTGAATCAACAGAATCAAATCTAATTAATTGGTTATTTTCAGGGAAATCTGTCTTTTCTAAACAATAGTAGACTGGTAAAACTTCTTCTCTTTCTGGCAGAGATTTTGTAGAAGAAAAGCTTGGCAGTAAATATGTCGTAGGGAGACCCCTGGATTTTGCAACAACCTTTGAGGAATCAGGACCTGCAACTCCAGTGTTTTTTATCTTGTCCCCAGGAGTTGACCCACTGAAGGATGTGGAGAAACAAGGTAAATAAATCGTATCTTGGCATACCACAGCATTGCTTTTTATCTTCTGCACCATTATCTTGGCACGACATTCTTGTTCTGTTTTTTTTTTTCCTCATCTCTTTGTAGATAATGGAGTAATCTGTTAAAAATAGATAATTGTGAGAGGATGTGATTTTTTGGGTTTTTTCTTTTTTTTTTCCTTAAAGGTCTTGGATTTTCATCTAAAGTTTAAATTAAACTTGTCTCTTCCATGCATTGCCTGAATTCCCAGTGTGGTTCACACTACAGTGGTTTCTGAGTCGGTCTTGTACACAACCTATAATTTACATCAGAGATATCTAATATGCTGTCAGATAGCTAAAAATAAGCAACAGCTCCCTATAAGAGTCTGCTGGCTTGTGGCAGAGTTTTCAGTTTTTAGTGCCATCCTTCCTGAGTTGATTTTGGTGTGGATGGTCAGATGTAGTGCTGTCGGCTGGTGTCAAAGCTAAAGGGGCATCTCTAAGGAGCCTTATTTGAGAAGGCAGTGATTTCCGTTGTGCGCCGACTGCTGTAGTCAGTGCCTGTGCTCTAAAGCTGCCGATGTGCAGAATTTGCTCTGGGTCTCATCTCCACCGTGGAAGAATTACCATTTTGAGCCTGAACATAGCAATTCCAGTCGGTCTGGAAATGGGCTCGCTTCTGAGTGTTGAACAGAGGTAACCGCGATCATGTCTTTCGAGATTGTGACAGCGGAGGGACTCCATGCCCGTGGAGCAGACGGGTCAGATGCCTTTGGATGCTGCTTCAGGGCTGCTCCAGATTGCCATTCTGCTCATCAGACGCCTTTTCTCCTTCTCCAGCAATGCACTCCACGTATCTCCAAGACCATGACTTGTGGTCATGCCCCGATGCTCCTGGCAGCGTGGAGTATAATATATTTAAACTGTCTGAATTATGTATCAGACTACCATAGCAGAGCTGCTGGCTGGTTTTTAGCAGGCAGGTCTCCAGGGTAAACATCAGCAAGGCTGACAGCCCCAGCAGAGAAACCAGTAACATTGAGCTAAGACATGATCCAGGCGAGTGGTGGAAGAACACTGACCCATGGATTTCTTTTCCTCTCTCTGACGTCCCTTCTGGGTCATCCCAAAATAATGTTTTAGTCAGTCTTTACAAGCGGCTTCCGGAGATGTTAAAGCCCAGCGCAGCCCGAGCCGTGGGCCGGATCACAGTTCTCAGTCGTGAGAAGCTCCTGGACTTTGCGGTGCATTTTGTGCTCTTTCTGCCCTGTTATCGGGTCTTGTTATCGTGAGTTGAAGGGAACCCCCCTGAGGAAGGTCCTCTCACGTGCCTGGCTTCCCTTTGGAGCCACATCAGTGATCCTGACTCTCACTCTGTTATTTTCTCATATGGGAAACGAAGCCCTAAAATCCAACCATGGATGGTTTAATTGGAATTGTAAAGATGAGTGTAGGGGTTAGTCAGCCAGAAAAGTTACAGCAAGTAAAAGTGAAAAAAAATCTAGTGAAATAAAACCACTGCTTCAGTGCAGCTGCTCTGCCTTGAAGCCTGCCTCGCTGGGCTTTGGCCTGGGTTCACTATTCGATTTTTTTTCTCTGCCCTTCATTAGGTTTTATTAACGTGCGAGTCTGGCTAGATAATTCTTGTGAATGGAAGATCGCTTCTTCCAGATGCTGCCCGCTCATGGGATCTTCCCTTGGCAACACGGGCAGGAGCCTGCAGCGAACGCTGTTGGGCTCGGAGAGCTTCCGCCGCCCCGGGGCAGCCTCCCTGCCCGCCGCATCTCTGCTCCAAGCCAGCAAGGGAGGAGGAAGGTTTCGGTGAGGCAGCCAGCGCAGACTCACTGTGTATCCCCCTGCAGTGCTGCTCCTGTCTCTGAAGTGGAAATAACAACTGATATTAGTTTAATTATTAATCACCTAATTTGGGGTAGCAGCCTGCCTTCTGTAAATTTGCCCCATCCCTTCTTGAGAGGGTGGGTGTTGAATGCGGAGGAGGAAATTAGCAGCTGTCAAAGTTGGCAGCCATCAGAGATGGTGAGAAAGAAAACTGGAAACTCAAAATACAGGGAGAGCTGTGTCCCGGGGGGTTGCTGTAGCGAGACTAAGGAGAGCGCTCGAAGAGTTTGGATGTTTGTTTTACTTATGGCCATCTGCTTCCAATCTTGTACCGAGAGCTGAATCCTAAGACAAATCTTCTTGTTTTACTATAAAACTGGTGTGCTTTTAGCAGAAATCAGGAGTTAAGGGCGCACCGTCTGCATGAACGCAAATCTGCGTGCAGAGAGAAGTGTAGGCAATCCGAAGGGATCAGCACGTGGGGACGCGTACTGACTCACGGGTTGAGCCGAATGCGTCCTACTGCGATGCGTGGAGCCGGCGTCGACGTTCGTGGGGCTGCTTCCCTCTGGCAGCACAAATTGGTGCTCATCTTCCGAGAAGCACACGGCAGAGACGGCTCGCTCCAGGCAGCTGCTTCTCCTGTGAGATGAGGAGCAGCTGGTGTCCTCCGTCGTGGGATGACAGACCGATTCAGGAAACGAAACAGGAGATCTTCAGCCATGATCACTTAACGGATCTGAGACACTAGGGTGCTACTGAGAAATCAGGGGAGTCTGAAGGAGTATTGCAGCCTAGGTGAAGAAACACTGAATTGCTGCCGTCCTTTCTCCAGAACAGGAGAGTAAATGACATGAGTTTGAGGTTCCCACCCTGCCCTGTGCAGAGAGGTTGCAGAAGGGGCTGTAGGAGGTGGCCTGCAGTGGCTTCTGGAGCACCTCTTCCCACGGGCTCTGCTGCAGTCCGCTGCCCGTGGGCGTCCACAAGCACTGTGGTGCACCCAGAGACAGCACCACACCGGCCAAAGGCCGTGACGACCCACGAGGAATCTGGAAGGCTGACTGATGTCTAGATCCAAGAAACCTAGACGGCCGTGGTGGAGGCCGCAGGAAGCTCACACAGGTTTCATTTCAGCTGCCTTCTCAAAACTGAACGGGTTCCCAACCTTCCTGCTGGTTCTAGCATGCATCGCAGGGTGCGTTTCCCCACCGAACGATGTCGTGTTCAAAGCCTGTTTAATCAGCAGGAAATTCTTTTAATTTCCTATCGCTGTAAAATACGTTTTTACACCAGGTTGCAGGGGAATAATGTTCTTGAACAAGAGGCACTTTGTAATAATGTACCTTTGTGTTGATGCCGCTCTGTAATTAAAAGTAGTTTGGAAGAAGCCACTGCTGTTTTCAGTGCTTTGGCAAGGAGTGTGTGAGCGGCAAGATAACTGTTATAAGAAGTGCGATAGCTCTTCTGCGAGGGTTTTTGATAAGACAGAACTCTGCCTCCCCGCTGCTGTGTGAGCTCAGCTGTGCTGCGTGCCGCTCCGGGTGAAAGTGCTGAGCGTTGCTCTTTTTTTTTTCTTTTAGGGAAAAAACTTGGTTATACATTTAACAACGGGAATTTCCACAATGTTTCCCTTGGACAAGGTCAAGAGGTAGTTGCTGAACAAGCTCTAGATCTGGCCGCGAAGGAGGGTCACTGGGTCATCCTTCAGGTACGGTGTCTCTGCAGACAGGCCTGCCGTCCTCCCGGGTTGCCTGATGCTGGCCACCTTAGCGAGGGCAGCCTGTCGTTCCCATCTGGCGGGACATGGGACAAGGTGTCGTCTGTGTGTCTGAAGCAGCCACCGTCCGTTTCTTGCTGCTATCTATTGCTTTTATCGGGCATTGTTGTTTTGGTTTCCTCGCTCTTTGAGCCTTCTGTAGGATGTGTAGTGGTAGGGGCTCCTCTGAGGGAAGGTTGTGCTACGCTTTCGCCTGTGTTTATTTGCCTCATGAATAAATAAAGAGCTTTGTTCTTAAGAGCTGTTAGACCAGTTCTATTACTACCACTCAAAATGTACCGTGTATTTAAATGAGCAACGAGAACACGCACAGCATTGTAGGAAAGGCAGAGGCTGTCTGCGGTGGTGCCGATTCCTTGACGCATCCCGTAAGAGGTAAATGTTTGAAGCTCTTAACACAACTTGACAAAATGTTTCAGAGCCTTTCAGGGTGTGAAGGGAGCTCTGTCTTCGTCAAGTGCTCTCTGGAGCCGCTTATTCAGTGAGCGTTTGGGTTTGCTGATGTGCAGCGTCAGGAATGCAAGCTCCGGTTACAGGTCTTGGGAACCCCTCTGGTTTCCTGGATGTGGATTCTATAAATGTTTATTATCACTGAGTTGTCTGGATAAAATTAGATTAAGAAAAAGATTTAAGCCCTGGTCTGAGCCTACAGAACTGATCATGGATTTAAATTAAATGCCATTGATGTTTTGATCTTAATTTTTACTTTTTTTTACAAGCTCCCTCTGGCATAGACAATGCTGCGATTTTCAAGAGCTTTGAATACAGACGGCTGCAATACCGGCATCTGCCTTTGAGATGGTGAAGAAGAAAATACACAGCTTTTTGAGACATATTGTGGGTCATTGCGTTAATAATAAAACAGAGGACTGAGCAGATCTCAAGAGGCTGTCAGGGTAGTTTTACCCAGGTTCATCAAACTCATTTCTTGAAGGCTGTATCCCACCTTATTATACAGTTATACGNCCATTCAGTAACGCAAAGTCAAGGGTTCTTTTCTACAGTGATGGTTAGATCCTGTAAAGAATGTTAGCAATGTCAGCTTCCATGTCTGTTGCTTCAGTGCTAGCAGATGAGCTCGATGGGCCTGAAGTGTTTTTGTTTCATCCATTCACACCTTCTCTGGTGGCTGGAGCAATCAGTAAGGTCTCAGTACACGCTAAAGGTTAAATCAGAAGAGCTGCAGAAATTAGATATATAAGAAAGCACGATTTTGCTCTGTGTCACTTTTCACCCGACTGGTGAAATCCATATCCAAACTCACCACAGCAGGAGGCAGCGAGTAGGAGTCCCACAAAGGATTCTCTTGCCATTTCAGTCACAGGTGGACCATGGCAAATATTTGCCATATGGTAGTTTTGGCAAGATCTTTCCCGGAAGGCTTTGGATGGCAAATACGTTACAAGCGGTTTCAGGAGTGTTTGTAGATCGGTTGCACAGGATCTGGAATGACACGGACAACTCTTTTATAACGTGTCCCAGGATTTGTGGGTCATTGCGTTAATAATAAAACAGAGGACTGAGCAGATCTCAAGAGGCAGTCAGGGTAGTTTTACCCAGGTTCATCAAACTCATTTCTTGAAGGCTGTATCCCACCCACAGGACAGTTATACGCAGGCTTCCCATTTGCTTTTGAGCAGACAAAAAGCAACTGTTAAGTTCACTTTTGCATTTTGCTATGCACTGAGCAACTCCTCAGCTCATGTGGACTAGAAATCCCCTTCCATCCCCTTCCAAAACTGAGTCTATAAACGTTTTGACAGATGAAGTCTGGGCGGGGGGGAAATCTCCTGCCTGGGTTATCCATGTGGAGAGCCTGTCTTCTCACACGTTCCCGTTTGCCTTGGTAGGGGTCACATCCAACCGCACTGAGGGCAGCTGCAGCATCTCACAGGCAGCGTGGGGAGCAAACAGGAGGAATTACAGATCTGTGTGCAGCTGTAGGGCTGCAGACTCATTGGGAGCCCAGAGGTGGGCTGGGACAGCTTGCGTGACAGTGCGGCCGTGCACGCAGAGCAGAGGAATGTCTGGGTCTCTGCCTGGGGACAAGTGAGGAGCCAGCTGAGAGCTTATGGGTCAGGATCAGTTGGCAGATCAGTCTGGCTGAGGTTGTGGCGGGTTTCTGCTACAGACCGCCTGATCAGGACGGGGAAGCAGATGAGGTTGCGTTCAGACAGCTGAAGGAAACCTCACTTTCACAGGTCATGCTCCTCGTGGTGGGGCTTCAACCACCCTAGTATCTGCTGGTGAGCTAACCCAGCAGGGCACAGGCAATCCAGAATATTTTTGGAGCGCATTGATGACAAAGTCAGGTGATCGAGGAGCTGGTGAGGGAAGGTTCTCGGCTGGACCTGATGCATGCAAACAAGGAAAACTGGTTGACAAGGTGTAGGTTAGGAGCAGCCTTGGCTGCTGGAGTTTTAGGATCCTGAGAGGAGGAAACAAAGCAAAAAGGAAGATTACAAGCCTGAATTTCAGGAGAGCAGACTTTGGTCATTTCAGGGATCTGTTTGAAAGAATTCTGTGGGATATGGTCCTGGAAAGAAGACGGGGGTCCAGGAGAGCTCATTGATATTCAGAGCTCATCTCCTCTAAGCTCAAGAATGGTTCGTCATCAGCATGAAATCCAGCTGGACGCCATTCGCTAGAGGTATACCCCAGGGGTTGGTCCTATGCTCATAAACACCTTTGTTAATGACCTGGGTGATGGGACAGAGTGCACCCTCAGCAAGTTTGCAGGTAATGTGAAAGTGTTGAGAAGTGATTGATGGACTAGATGGATGTCCTGACATTCAGAGGGACGTGGACAGGCTGGAGAATTGGTCTCACACAAACTTCATGATATCCGATAGAAAGAAGTCAAGTCCTGTGCCTGAGAAGGAATAGCCCCATGCGCTAGTATACTCTGGAGACCAACTGTCTGGAAAGCAGCTTTGCAGGAAAAGGACATGCACAACAAGCTGAACGTGGGCCAGTAGTGTGCCCTTGCAGCAGAGGAGGTCACCAGTGCTCTGGGCTGCATTAGGAGGAGCATTGCTGGCAGGTCAGGAAGGTGGTCCTTCACTCTGCTCAGCTCTGGTGCGACACATGTGACGTGCTGGGTCCTGTGCTGGGGGTTGTTCAGCCTCAAGAAGAGACGACTTGGGGACTTTAAGAGTCATCAGCACCTTGATGGTAGGGAGTAAAGACTAGACTCTTCTCAGTGATGTCTAGGGACAGGACAATGGGTGATGGGGACAACTTGAAATACAGGAAATTCCATTTAAAAATGAGTACAATCTTTTTTACTCCGCGGGTGGTCAGCCCTGGAAGAAGTTGCCCAGGGAGTTTGAGGAGTCTCCGTCCTTGGAGATATCTAAAACCCAGCTGAGCACGGTCCTGGGCAACCTGCTCTACCTGAACCTGCTTTGAGCAGAGGGTTTAGCGTAGATGATCCCCAGAGGTGTCTCCGACCTCAGTGATTCTGTGGTCTCTGCTTTCTCGCTGCCAAGCTAGCCATGAGTTTCTCTGATGCAGGTAGTCTCTCTTGTGTAGGGAGGAAGGACCTCTGCACATCAGGGAGCGCTAAGCGATGACGTAGCATAAACTGTGTCTGTTTGCTTTCCCTCTCTGGGCCTACTTGAAAGCTTTTTGCTAAGACAGTGACCATCGCAATCACCAAATGATGTTTATCATCAGCCTAATAGCAACGAAACAGTGACATTTTTTTGCATGTTTACAGATGCAGATCTGAACGAACTGATGCAGGGAAAAGTTCAGACATTTGATATTCCCAATTTAATTGTAGTCTTCATCCATTAGCCAAAATGCCACTTCCCTCTTTTTGTGATTGAGTTAATTTAATTTTCGAGCATCTTTCCATTTTCATACGTTGTTGCTTCACTGAGTCAGGTTTGTGTACTAAATTGAGTAACAGTGAACTCCTAGAGCAAAACTGTATGAGATCCCGACATTGGCAGAGCCCTTCTTACTGCGTCGTAAATACAATGGAGCCTTTTTCTGTGCACTTCACCACTAGTCCTAGCTACAAGCAAAAGAGAGATATTGTCCTGTATGAGATATATTGTCCATTCAAGGCACACGTAAGCATTGGGCACTAAGACTCTCCTTCAGGGAAGAAGAGACTAATTTTCCTTCCAGCCATAGTATCTTTTAATTCTTAGACATATATAAAAGGAGAAATACCCACTCTACTTCCAGTTCTCCTTCATTATTTTTGGACAAATACTCTGATGGAGAAAGGTATTGGATTTCAGACAGCACTTTTCCTTCCTGTTCACAACAGCCATTCCCAGGTTTTTCCAATTGCAAATCCACTTACAGACCAGCAAGTAATCCAAATACTGATCTGGGATGGAATTAAGTTTCTGTTGGGCTTTCAATACCTTTGCAACTACTACAGTCCCAGTTTTGTTGTACAACTGCTCTGGAAACCTCTGTCTCAGGACATATTTTTGTTTATAACAGAAATGTAATGGAGTCGTCCTGAAAATAAATTTTATTTTCCTCCATTTCTTGAGATTAGTCAAGCAATTGTCCTTTGCTGTGCGTTTCACCTGCTCATGCCTACCTACCTTTACATCGTTGTATCTTATGAAGTGAAATTTCGCAAGAGAAGTAATGTAAAGACGATATTGTATTTAAAACTTTGGCGAGTTAAGCTTAATCCAGATTTTCTGTAGTTCATGCTTGTTTGCTCTCTGGCCTGGCAAATCCCTGCAGTTTCCCACACCACTAATGGCTCCGTTTGGGCTGAAGTCCAGATCTCAAATCTGGACTGTGGAGTTTAAGCAAAAAATGAAGCACTGGGTTGGTTGGAGAAGAAATGCGGACAAACGCAAATGCCTTCCTAAGCCTTTAATTGTGTCAGATTCTGTGTAACTACAAGTGGGTCCGTGTGATGCCTGTTTTTCTGTTATCGTATTTGATTAAAAGAAAGAAGAGGCCAGAGAGAGACCCAAGCTGAGATTGTAAAAATGCTTTCAATGCATCTCTTTGGAAGAGGCAATATCCTGTCACCAGCTCTCCCTGAATGCCCTCTCCTGTCTGACCATGAACGGCTGAGTGCCGCTGACCTTCTGTTTCTCCTGGGCCCTACCAGCCTCTCATTAAACCCTTATCATGCTCTGTTCACTCACTCCATCCCCATTTACTCTCTTCTTGTATTTGCCTTTGCGCCTGAATTTTTCCTTCCTCTCTGCCACCGTCCTGAGGCAATGTCTGTACTTGTCAGTTAAACAGTGCCAGGAGACCTTTGTGGGGCTGGACCGGTCTGTCCTGTCTCGTTGTCAGCCCAGATTCTGCTCCTGGTGTTGGATGTAGAGGTCTGGCTCTCTCCTTGACAGCTCAGGAGTGAGGATAGGCCAAGGATCATTCCCAATGGACATCTCATATATCACCCATCGTATTCTGGAGCATAAAACAGGTCAGTAGCGTAGAAAGGGGTAATTGTGAACAAATTAGCCCAGGAATAGTCCTAGGCACATTGCGTTTGCCGTCATCACCATTAGGGCATGTCTGTGCTAAAAGAACATGTGAAACATATTGTTCTTAGTTCCAAATAATGTCCTAAAAACAATCAAATGCTTGCTGATTTCCTGGAAGTGTTGCGAAGATTTCATACCTGCCCTCTTCGGCTTTTGTCTTCCATTCCCTTTCTCTGCTTGCGTCTGCCTTCTGTGTACCTTGGCCATTGAAAGGGTCATAGAACAGCCTGGTTTTGCTCAGCTTCTAGCAGAAGAGGGCTGTGTTCTCCTTTGGAGGAGGGACTGCAGCAGATGGGGGTCTATACAAATCCTGAGAGCAGAGAAGTTGCGACAGCGCAGCATTAGTATGGGGCCAGCAGTGGGCCAGCCAAGATCCTGAGTGCCCGTCGCGGTGTAAAGCCCGCTGTGATGCGTGTACTGACTTAGTGTTGCCAGTACCCATGCAGCTAGAGCAGTGCTGCTTCTGTGTCTGTATTGGCGAAATCACACTGCAAATATCCACAAACAAAGGATAGGAGCAGATGCATAGTTTTCAGCGCAGCAAAAGGCAGAGTGGTGCCATCGTGTTCTTAAGTGCGTAGGGGCTGGGGTGGTGAGCAGAGAAGTGACACTGGGTGTAGATGACAGAGCGACTTTGGCCCAGCGCAAGTAAGGTGATGGGGGACTTCATAGGGCTCAGCATCGTGAGAGGAGCAGACGGCATATTCAGCGGTGAGGCCGAAGGACAGCAAGTGAATTGCACTTGCTCTTACGTGCTGTAATCCTGCCCCCTGGTTGTGCGGAGAGGCTCGGTGGGGCTTAAGGGCTTTAGAGAGGTATCAGGTAGTGCTGGCTCTGCAAAGATCAAACCCGTTCTTCCTTGTCAAGTGTGTCCATGGAGTGAGGTCTGAAAAAGCCTCAGGGTGCTACTGCTGAAGTCCAAGCCTTTCACATAGGTGAGAACATGATGCAGCCCTCCCTGCCTGCCAGGTGGGGCACCTTTGGGAAGCTGGCTGCTGTAGTTTCTCAGCTAGGGGAAAGTACGTGTCAGAGGCACGGTAAAACTTCTCTGGTGCTTCCAGAGCTCTGAGATTTCCTTTTTCCACACCAAGCGACAGCCAGCTTGTTGCTCAGAAATAGCTTAGACATATGAGCAGGTGTTGGTGGTAGGGTCTGTGCTTGCCCATTCTGCTCGCCGAGTCCTGCGGCAGCGTTCGTATGACCGTAGGGCTGGCTGCGCAAGGGTGGAGCTGTTCGTGAGTGTGTGCGGCATCTTCTCGCGTGATGAAACCTCACGCTACCATTGACAGTAAGCATGGCCAAGGGAAGAGACCCTCTGCAATGTCACCTCCCTGTCCTTTTTTATACTCCGACATGACGCAGTGAGTATTAAGGTGTTGGGCTGTCTCTGGACTGTAAAGCCTAGCTTTGAGGTTTACTGTGAAAGCAGAGACTGTTTTCTGAGGGCATCCTGCAAGAGAATGAGACTTTGTAAAAACAACGAATTCTCGTGGCTCCGGGAGGTGATTTGTGGTATGGTGTGAAGGAGAGAGCCACTTTCGGAGATGCGAAGGGTCTCCAGTCGCTCTCCGCAAAGGGAGCGCGTTGCGGAGTGTGTGCCGGTTTAGACGTGTGTGGTGCTATTTCTGATGGTTACCATAGCAACGCTTGCGTCCTGTGATATATGTTCTGCCTTGTGAAGTGCAAACACGCAGAGGTGCTCGGAAGTGAATTCCCAAAGAAAAGCCTCTGGTGCTCCCACGTTCCCGCATGTGCACCCTAGCCCAGCTCTCGCTGCCGACACTCGTTCTGTACCTGCTCTCGGCCGCTCGCACTCCATAATGCAAAGTGGGGAAACAACACTGTTGTTTACCACTGCTGTGGTAACGGTCACTGTGCGTGGGACGATGTTTCAGATTTCTTTTTCGCCTTCTTTTCAGCAGTTTGCTTTTAGCAGGATTTGGCCCCCACCCTCCATTCATAAAACAAGGCAATGAATTTGAGACCCTTGCCTATTTGTGCCTGCAGCACAGACCTCGACGTGAGCTGTGAAAACACAGAGATGCTAGGGAGTTGTCTTTTACCCTTGCACAGCAGCTCTTTTACAGATTTCAAAATCCAGCTAAGAAAAAATGTAATAAAGCAAGATGTCCTGGGTAAATGTGTCTTTCAGGGTTCTTACGGAATGGGGAGGATGTAAAACTGGTGCTGTGTAAACTGTACAGCGTGGTTTAGGGACATAGTCTGGGGAGCGCGTGAAGCCCTGAGCCGAAGGAAGATGGACAGGCTGGATTATCCCCTCTTTCTCCTGAGCAAGATCTAGAGGTAGCCCATGAAACTGGGGACAGGCAGGTTTCAAAGCAAGCGAGAGGAGGTAGTTCTTCCCTCAACGTGTAGCTCAGCTGTGATTGGTGTTAGTGCAGCATTGCCTGTGTTATGTCGTTACTGTTAGGTGACGTTTCATTCAATTATTATGGCCGCATGTGTTGTCATTAGTCAGGTTCTGTCAAGTTGTGTTATCTGACTGCTGAGAATTGATCTGCAAACTCTCCTTCAAACCCATGAATCCCCTCCACAGCATTTCCATCTGGTTTTTGCATACATACTCATTTGATCAAGTCATGAATTCTTAGTACCAACCCATGTTTTCCTGCACATATTCCTCTTTTCCATCCCTTCTACCGCAAAGGGATAGTACATACATGCACTCCATTGTCATTAGATCAGAAATACTCCCTAAGTCGGCTGTTAGAAGGCAGCGACACTGCCAAATAATGATCACTGGCGTCATGTCAACACAAGTGACAGCAATTCTTTTTCAGCCATCTAACACCGCAAAAGCAGATGTAGGAAGAAACTGCCAATTAAAGATGAAGATACTTAAGGTCAAGTATGTGGTCTATGATTAAGCTGATACTTAATGCACAATTTTTCTTTTGCTGTTTTGTCGAGCTCTTTCCCTGTATTACAAAATCCCAGTGGCTCTTTGAAATGCTTTGATTACAGATTTCGGTCCACTCCTACTTTATTATTGGACTTGTGGTTTTAGAGTGAGTTGGTTGCCTGGACCCTGGGGATTGCCTCGTCTCTTGAAATCCTAAGTGCATCAGGCAAGCAGTGGTGCATCAGCAGTCAGATGTAATTGCATCTTTACTGCTCTTCGCACGGTCGTTGTTTATGACAACGCAATGCTTCCCTGCAACATGATTCCTTTGCCCAGACATCTCCTCCTTGTCTCCCCGCATCCGCCAAACTCCATTTCATCCATGTAACATGAGCACAACACTAAACCCTTTCAAGGAAGGGGTCTGAATTTATGCAGTTCTAAATAAGAAATGTTGCTCCAAGCCATGTGAGTCAGATCTGGGGCAACAGGACTCAAGGGTGCAAGGTGTCCATGGCTTCCCCAAACAGTAATTCTCTTGGCTCATGTTTCTGAAGCAGTTTGCCATCTCAGAGAAGGAGGCTTGACCTCTGGCAGGAGTCATGTAGCAAGTTATTTGGCTTGGGTCATCGAGACAACCCCATAAAATCTTGTGCAGAAGAGGGCAACAGTGAAGTTAGCAAGCAGCAGAGAATGCGGTATTTACATCTAAAACACAGGGGTCTTGGGCAAGGAGACAGAAGCACATGAGCTTTTATGAGTTCTTGGTACCCTTTGCACCCAGACCCACTGGGGGTGAGAAAATGGGAATAGTTAAGTGTGCGTGTTCAGAAGATGTTACAGTCTTGAAAACACAGTTGCACATTTACGGTGATACATCACTCGCACTGGCTTCAGGATTATCTCCCGTGCTTCTGAAAGCACCACTCATCACCTTCAACTTCAGGTGCTCACGATAGAAACAACTCCATCCGACCCAGCCACCACAGCCCCCTTTTCCAGGCCAGGAGGAGAGCTGGGCACATCCACCAGAGTGATCCATCGAATGTACTGCACACGTCTGTTGTAGGATGAGATGACCTGCCTTCTCCGTGACTCTGGTGGGACGAGCAGTTCAGCCACAGACGTCTGTGCTCAGACGTACCCGTATCCAGTACCCTTGAAAACTGCTACAGATCCCGAGGCATAAAGCCGTTGCGAAGGCAACTTGTACTGGAGTTGTGCTTGTGCAACCAGGAGCAGACTAGAGCTCTTGCTTTGTGACACTTGAGAGTAGAGTTACTCGCTGAAGGAGGCAAGCGTGCCGGCTGGTCCAGCTGCTTGTAGAGGCAGGGTGGCATTGCTTGCAGAGCCAAGGTGCAGATCTATATACGTTGCTGTCACTGTTAGGGATCTAGAAGTTAGCCTTCACCACGATAACTACATGTATAAACACGGCAAAATAAAAGTATAGTTGAGATACCAAATGTAAACATAGCAATTCTTAGTAGGATCCCACTACAAAAGGGAAAGGTGACACTGATTTTTGTACCCAGGACTTGGCAAGGACATGGCAGCATGCAAGGACAGTCACTGACGTGGAAAGGGGGCTTCTTCTGGATGTGACTGAGTTTTTAATCTCTTCTCTCCTGAGGCACCGTAGCTCTGTTGGGGAGATGTACCACCATGTGGTCCTTCCTGCCTCTTGGTCCACCTCTGAGTGCTGACCCATCCCTCCAGCACTTGCAAGTACTGCCAACAGTCTGCGACAGCAGCCACCGCTCTGTCCCGACCCATGCCTAAAGGACCTCAGCTTTTCCTTTTCTACAACTGTTCATCCTCTTCTCCGGTCCTGGCTGGGATCTTCCCATAAGCAGCTCACGAGAGGCACCTGAAACCTCCAACAGAAAAAGCCAGAGGAGGATTTTCTGTGTTCTCGTGAGGGAGCTCCCTTGATGTGCCTGTGTGGCATCAGGCTATAAAAGCACCACGCTGGGGACGAGCAAAGCGCCATTGCCGCCCATAGGAAGGCGCATCCAGAATCTGAGGGAAAGGGTGTATAAACAGTGCAGGAGAGCAGTGATGCTCGTCTGTGGATCTAAGCTCCGTTTCATTCTGTGATTCTCTCAACTTCCACAAAACCCTGAGACAGTAAATTCACAGTCATGTGTTGTACGAAAACACACTTCCACTTACTCTTTTTAAGCTTGCAGTCTGCCCTACTCAGCCCTCCGTTCTTGTTCTTCACTCATCCCCTCCGCCCCGCTCTCCTCTCTCTCTCCAAGTTGATGAGTCCATAGCAATTTTTTTGTCTCCTTGTGTGGAAGCTGTACCCTTTTGAGAAGTGAGAACAGGGTATTGTTTTCAAGATGAAGGCCCACATGGATTTATGGAGCAGCATAGTAATGTTTGCAGTTTTATTCTCTCTTCCTTTGCTGACATGCCATTGCTTTCACTCTGTTAAGCACTGAACTGTTATTTGCAGGAAATAACTGCAAGGACTCCGAGATCTCTTTCTCTGAGTGGCAATAGCTAATTCTGAACCCATCATTGTTTGTATCTATAGCTAGGGTTGTTTTCCTGCGCGCATTACTTTGCATCTATCAACACTGAATTTCTTCTGCCATATCATTGCCAGTCACTTAGAATGATGGCATATTTTGCAGTTCTTTAGCAGGTTTTATTTTCAGTACTTGAAATTACTTTGTTTTATGACTAATTTTGTCAGCTCAGTGATCATTTGCTCTTTCAGGTGGTTTTTGCGTGTGGTGAGTGGCTCAAACTCCATCAGTAGCTGCCCACCCCATGTTTCTTGTGTCTTAACCAGTTGGTAACCTATGAGACCTTCCCTCTTACCTGCAATAATACTGGTAACTGAAAGATGAATAGCTGTTACTGATGAAAACCCAAGCATGGAGATGATACACTGGCCCCGTGGAGGCAACTCCTCCCCGGTCCAGGCGATGCCTGAAGCCGGTGTGCTGAGCTGCCTGCTGGAGCTCACCTTTCTAGCGACCGCGAAGGGAGTTTACGGCGACAAGCTCAGATGTGGCCATCCCCCTTTGAGCTATCTGAAATGGGTTGGAAATTTTAGATTACTGATTTTCTCTAGCTCGTCCTGTTTGTGTGTTATTTCGTGGTTTATTAGAGCCATTGCCAGTTTGCCTAGTGCGTACTGAGGAGTAATGCAGCACTTCCGCAGCTGAGTTTCATTAGGGTGTTTACCATCTGATCCTAATAAATTGTTATTAATCAACTTTTCTGAGAAACTTTTCATCCACTGCCTTAGTTTAAGAGTCTTTCCAATGACTAAGGGATTGGAGCATCTATCGTATGAGGAGAGGTTGAGAGAGCGGGCATTATTTGACCTCAAAAAGTGATGGCTCAAAGGGGTTTATCAGTGTGTTTAAATAGCCCGTGGCAGGGGGAGGGCAGAAGACAGAGCCCAGTGCTGCCCAGTGAGCGAACAAGAGGCGATGGGCACAAATTGAAATACAGATTTCCCTTAAACATAACTAGTTTGTTATCTTATATCTCATCTCATCTCATCTATCTTATCTTATCTTATATCTTATCTTATATCTTATCTTATTTTTATGTTTTACTGTGAGGGTGGTTGAACACAGGCGCAGGTTGCCCAGATAGATTGTAGAGGCTCCAACCTTGGGGATCCCCCAAGCCCCCCCTGGATACAGTTAGCACCCTGCTGTAGCCAACCCTGCTTCAAGCAGAAGGATTGGATGGGTGATCTCCAGGGACGTCTCCGGCCTCAGCGTTTGAGTGACGCTGCCGTGTAACAGCGGCCGTAACGGTGAGACCCCTCCCAAGCTCTGCAGTGAATATTCCTGCAAATATGAGCTGCTCTGTGCTGGCCTTGCCTTTCTTGGGCACTCTCGGTACACCTTGATCATCTTTTAGTTTTATAGGCTCTGTGGTAGATTTCTGGCTTCTGGAATAGGCTTTGTTATTAGTTCTTATGGTTTTCAGAATATTGCTTCTTAAAACCTTTTTTGGCCTTACCATGACTGGATTTTGTGCTGTTTTCTGGTTTTCTCGTTTGGACACAATTTCCACTTTCTGAAGAATGTCATTTTACTCCTAATAGTCTCCATTACTCTGCTACTTAACCACGAGAGCTCCTTTCTGGTCCTTTTTACAGGTGATGTATATTTATTCTAAGCCTCCAGTATGGTTCCTTTATGTAATTTCCTTGCCACCTGCAAGCATTTATCTTTTTGGCGGCTGCTTTTAATTTAAGTTTAGCGAGTTCCTTGTCCTGTCTTTGGGTGGGATAAATCACCTTGCAGAGTGCCTGTTAACACGCTCACTTGGATTACACACCTAACTTTAAAATGAGAGTAGTTTTAGTCCATGAATCCCTGCTCTGTGTGACCTGCCCCATTCCTAATATAAAAAAAGGCCGTTTTCTTGCCTGGAAACGACAACAGCGTATAGGACTCTAGCTGAAAAACTGAGGCCTCTCTGACTTTTTTTTTCCCGGTGACTGTTATGGAGGCTTTTCACTGTTACCCTGTTAAAAACGACCATTTTCATTTGAGCTTGGTGGATCTGGGGCAATAACTCGACTTCATCAGCCATCCGTTACTGTAACAAGAAGGAGAGTACCATCAAGAGAACCCAAACAACCAATAGCGGCTCGTTCCGTCGCTGGCGATTTATATTGATTATTTGGATTTTAAAAGTGTACTTGATGTGACGGAATATTTGGAGCTGCGGGCTGCACGCAGGGACTACTTGGGCAAGCGCCAACTTCTAGAGCGCAGCCCTGGCAGGTACCACTCGTTCACGGGATGGATTCGGTGCCTGCTCAGCGCGGGTGTAAACGGAAGGGAACTGATGAAACCTTGTCCCCTTTGTCCCTGCCAGAACATCCACCTGGTGGCCAAGTGGCTGAGTTCACTGGAGAAGAAGCTGGAGCAGCACAGTGAGGACAGCCACCCGGATTTCCGCGTCTTCATTAGCGCGGAGCCGGCAGCCTCCCCTGACAGCCACATCATCCCTCAGGGCATCCTGGAGAACTCCATCAAAATCACCAACGAGGCCCCGACTGGGATGCACGCAAACCTGCACAAAGCCCTCGACAACTTCAACCAGGTAGGAGCGCAGCAGGGCTCACGCCGGCAGCTGGCCGACAGGTTGGCTCGGTGCTGCTGGAGCCCCACGTAGCGTGATGCGTGCGGGCATTGCTGCTCCCGGGCAGCAGACGTGCGAGTCTCTTTGCATCGTGTAGACTCTGTATCCAACAATCCCCTCCTCTCTTCTCCAGGAGCTGGGCACAGATCTCTTTCAGAGCACTGATTTTCCCAAGAGAGGACTCAGGTAATCCTGAATTGCCTCTTTCTTGCAAGAGGTCACGGGGTACCAGATTTCTGCCCAGGTTAATCGTTTTCTCACCAATGTATGATCCTGAGAAAGGCTATTTTGTTACAGAATCAAACTNCTTTCAAAGCACTGATTTTCCCAAGAGAGGACTCGGGTAATCCTGAATTGCCTCTTTCTTGCAAGAGGTCACGGGGTACCAGATTTCTGCCCAGGTTAATCGTTTTCTCACCAATGTATGATCCTGAGAAAGGCTATTTTGTTACAGAATCAAACTTTGGAATGCAGCATNTCTTTCAGAGCACTGATTTTCCCAAGAGAGGACTCAGGTAATCCTGAATTGCCTCTTTCTTGCAAGAGGTCACGGGGTACCAGATTTCTGCCCAGGTTAATCGTTTTCTCACCAATGTATGATCCTGAGAAAGGCTATTTTGTTACAGAATCAAACTTTGGAATGCAGCATTTGGTAGACTTTTGTCATGGTTTGATTTGATTTCTGTGTTTGTATCACTCCTGTTTGAGCCGGCAAGTGACACATTACATCCAACATCCAAAGACATGGAGAGGCGAGCGGGTTAAACCTTGCTTTTTTGCCCTTCTGTTTAACCGGGGTTAGAGGTTCAGAACTGTTGATACGGTCACATCCCACATCACTCTTCAGAGCAGCGTAGGGGGACTTGGTGCTGTGTGCCCTAAGGCCATTCAGCTCACAAACCTTGCTGACATCAGGAGTAAATTAGAGTAATTTAGAGCTGAAATGTCCCCGTAGGGAGGGCTTGCGTTGCCAGACGAGGGTAAAGTAGGCCATCCTGAGAATTGCCAGCCCGCAAGAACAGCCGATGGCAGATCACTCGTTGCTTTTATTGCACGATGACCACATGCACATGCTCCCGGTACAGCGGCCACCATCCCTGCTCTTGGCTGCTGGAACTGCATCTGAGTCTCTTTTGCAGGGGGCGCGAAAGCAAAACATGTGGAAATGATGGGAGATACTCTTTTCTTGGTGGTGCTGCGGAGAGGAGGGCTCAGTGCTAGGTTGGCCGTAACGCAGTGATGAAGCGAGCCCACTCTGTGGCCTCCCTTGGCGTTCCTGGGCATCGCAGGGCAGGAGGCTGCCAAAAGCAGTGGGGCAGGGGTCAAGGGCCGGAGGCTCCCCAGGGAGCAGCCCGTGCGTCGAGGCATGCTGGAGCCTCACGTATCTCACTGCTGGAGGCGGCCGTGCTTCTGCCGACCCTGTTTTCCTCATGACACAAAAGGCTAAGGGCTAACCGCTCGCATTTATGATTATACCTTTCCTAGAGACACAGACCATTGCGTTCTGCTGCCCAGAGTGCCCATTCCCTTCATTCACTCGTGGCCGTTACCTTAGCGTGATGAGCTCTCACAGCAAGACCCTGGCTGTTAAACCTAGAGCAGCCAGAAAGGCCTGAAGGTGCTTTAACCCCTTCAACTGTCTTTTTGTGTCACTAGCGCTGAAGTTACTGTGGCCTCTCCGTTGTCGCTGTGGTTGCGCTGGGAACACGCAAGGATTCCCATTTCGTACATCACTTGGGACCAGGCGGGAGCAACCTCAGCCTGCTGTGGACCCCAGGCGCTGATCCATGGGGCAAAGAAATGGGGGCAGCTCACAATTGTTTTTGCACTTAGATGTTGGTAGGGAGGGAATCTCGAATGCAGGAGCTAACAGTGCTGAGCAGGTGAGGTGGGAAGGCACCACGCAACGATTAACGCGAGTAGTCAGGGAAGATTATTCCGTTTTTATCTACTGTCATTCATCATCTTGAACTCCACAAAACATCCTGGAGAGCAAGGGAGGGGAGAACCTTTACCCCAAGTAACATTTCCGTCCTGCCTCTGCTCATTTCAATCAGATAGTAATTAGCGTTTGCTGAATTGCCAGAGTATTATAAAATGTCTCTTACCAGGAATCCTGGACTGAGTGGGTGGGACCCCTTTACACCTCATTTCCCTGCATTATATGGAATGGATGTTCAAATTTAGCTTTCAGCTGAAGGCTACAAAGGCGGCCCATTATTCTGTGCGGGGAGTATTGTTCTGCTTTTTAGCTGAAGAAAAATGCGCAACTAAATAGAGAGGCTGAATGAGTCTGAGCTGGATTCTTACTCAGTGTTCATTCAGGCAAGCTCCCCTTGAAGCCCAGGGGTGTTTTCTAAAATGAGAAAAGTGCTCAGTGCGTGTTTGAACCAGTTCTTCGCCAGGTTGCTGATAATGAAGGGAGCTTAGAGTGCTGCTTGATCAAGGAGAAAGCAGGGTTTGGGATGTTCTTGATCATCTTATGCAGTTAGTCAAGTTCTGCACACTTTCGCGTGACGGACTCCCCCTTTGCAGCACAGACCCTGAGCTCTGTTGTGCTCCCCAGCTGGTCTAACATCGTTGGGTTTTAAGATGAAGGCAGTGAAGGGAAGTCACATGGGCACCCTTTGTAGTCTTTGTCACAGAGCAGAGTGGAATTGAAGGGGCTGTTCCTGGGGAGGGAGGATGGAGGGGCTGGTGTAGCTGCTCCCTCCTCACTCAGCCACGTGCTCAGCTGTGCAGGTCAGAGCCACTGTACCCTGGCTATGCTGTTGCTGGGGGGGGTTCACACCTGGGTGAAGGTGCAGGCAAGACCTTCCAACATGTTCGTCTCCCAGGTCTCGGGAGATCTGTGCTCTCGGCCGTGGGAGATCCCACCAGGTTCCTGCCATGAGGCAGGGGATCCGCTGCCCACCCACACCGCCCTTGCCAACGCAGAGCGAGGGCCAGAGCTGTGCAAGCCTCCGCCGGGCCTCAGCCACAGAAAGGGGCTTCAGCTTCCCCTGTGAGGTGCACAGCCATGCACGCAGCTCCAGACCTTCATCCCTCTGCTGCTCTGCTCTCCGGTAACGTTGATGCTCACACTGCTGGGAGCAGGCGTGCCTGCCCAGGCTTCCCCTTGGTGCCCGCCGGCTGACGCCTCGCTACCAGCACCGTTCAGAGTTCTTTGACGACTGATTCCCTTTGTTCATTTTCACGGATTAAATGACTCCAGCTTCCGCCTTCCACCTCCAACTTCATGATCCTGCCTATTTGTTCGTGGATATTCAAATTTTAAGCATCACCCGGAAGTTGGGAAAGGAAGCAGCCCTCGCTGTGCTGGCTTTAAAGGGCTGCATTAGATTTTTTTTTTTTGCAAGTGTTTGATCTCCTTTCCTTGGATTTTTAGCAGTTTCTTGCATCTCTGCTTTGGTATGCTGTGCAAGGTCCTGCCGTCAGCAAATGCTGCTGCAGCGTGCCGCCGGGCTGGCTTTGTGCAGAGGGTCCCGGAGCGGAGCGGGAGCACAGCCTTTCTGGGCTGGCTCCCTGCTGCTTCAGCCCTGCAGCTCAAAGAAATGCAGCCCCAAGGAAACCTCTTGGACTCAAGGGGCAGAGTGGACTTTAGTTCTTGCAGGCACAGCCCTCCGTGGCAGAAGCCTCGCTTAGGACCGTGGTCCCAGTCCCACTACTGGCACACTTACGCTGTGTGGTGCCTCTCTCCATCTCTCTGGTGTGGGATACGGGGCGCGTGCAGGTGATGGGGTGTTGGGTGGGTGCACGGGTCCGTTCCTTCTTGGCTGCCAGTGTGCGTTCTTGTGCAAAGCCACTTTGAGTTGGAAAAGAAAATATTAATTCGGAAAATACGCATCAGAATCTGCTGAAAAATTTGCAATGCGAAGGCATGAACTTGGAAAATGAGTGAATGCGTACGTTACGCAGACATGAACGGATGGGGCAAATCAATTCACCCCAGTCCGAAGTCCGGTGTATCTGAGAGGCCCTGAGAGTCGTTGAGACTGAGCGCAGTGTGGCCTTACGTAGCCCTGTGTCGCGGGGGAGAGTGGTTAAGGTTTAACGGTCGCTCAAAGAATCACCACCAAAGATACGAGGGAAAGGTGATTTTNGGAGTTCTGGAGATGGTCAGGGAGTGCCTCATCACTTCAACTCACTGTGATTGCAGCAGGAGTTCCAGGTGCAGTTAGGGAGTGCCTAATTGTCCCAACTCGCTGTGCTCATCCCGGGACAGAGAGGTACCGTATTACTTCATATCTTGGCTCACTGCACCAACAGGCAAGGTCGTAGAGTGCCCAATTATCCCAGCTCTTTGTTCTTATATGTTGATGAATGATCTGACATTGCAATGCGGCTTGTTACTAGGGGGGAAGCGGGGCCTACACCACAACACCCTGCCTCTGTGCCTGTATTGCAGGATACGCTGGAGATGTGCACCCGGGAGAACGAGTTCAAGAGCATCCTCTTCGCCCTCTGCTATTTCCATGCCGTGGTGGCAGAAAGACGCAAGTTTGGCCCCCAAGGCTGGAACCGTTCCTACCCCTTCAGCACCGGAGACCTCACTATCTCTGTGAATGTGCTGTATAATTACCTGGAGGCCAGCTCAAAGGTACGCGAATCAAAGGCGGGCTGTTTGGGGGCTTTTAGCCACGAGCAATGGGCTGGCTTCTGCTGAAACTCCTGGGAAGCCTCCTTAAACGCCATTTCCTTAGTGCCATTGGTTTTATGACTTCATAGGTTCGCTGTACCTTTGTGGTGAGACGGGAAGCTTCAGTGCAACTCACATCTGTAGCAGCTTAGAAACCATAGCAGATAATGCCTGTGGTCTTTGTTCATTGAAAATATATAGTGGTCTTTGGTTTAACAGAGCTTAGAATAAATTTGCATTTCAGTGGAAAACTGCATGAAATCTATGCTGTGATCCAGTTTTCCTTGGGTGGGATTTAACTGCTACCTAATACTTGTTTACTTAGAAAACTGAGCTCACTGTGCAGCTCAGCGCTAAGTGCTGTAGCCTGCAGCTCAACGACATGGCTGGTGGAGCTCTGGCTATGCGAGCTCCTTCACGCCCTCCTGGTTCGTTCCTCAGGTCCCGTATGATGATTTACGCTACCTCTTTGGTGAGATTATGTACGGAGGTCACATTACAGATGACTGGGACAGGCGGCTTTGCAAAACCTACCTGGAAGAATTTATTAAGCCAGAAATGGTGGAGGGAGAACTCCTCCTTGCTCCAGGATTCCCCCTCCCAGGGAACATGGACTATAACGGCTATCACCAGGTAAGCTCTTTGCTTTCTGGTGTTATTTATGCACGTGAATGTGATGTCCTGCATAACTGCCCTGTAATTTGTCTTAGGAGGCAGTGCATAGGGCTGCAGTGTTACAACACACCTCCTGTTATTTCCCATTGTGTTCTGTTTCTGTAGACGTTTCAGCAATCCCTTGGATGAACCGAGTCTAATGGTAATTTGCTACTTCATCATGGGCTCATTCTGTTCATGCATGAGCAGAACAACTGTATTGGTTCTTGAGATTGAGCAGGGCTCCTGGAAAATTACATCCACATACTATTTGCTAAAATGGTCCTGTCAGGCTCCTTTTATCATCGGTTTCAGTGAGAAACACTGAAGGGTCTTGTTGATCTACTTACTCATCTCATCTGCTCTTTGTACACAAACGCCATAGCAGAGATAGGCCTATTAGGCTGGTTTTGTTCATAAAACTTAACTACTGCAAGCTAAATTCCCACAAGAGATTTCAGAATATTGATGCTGAAATGCACAGTGGATAATTGCTAGAGAAGGTCCAGGCCTGAGATATGCAGCCAAGCCAAACTTTAGCAATTAGTAAATTTTCACAGTAGGAGTAGAAAGGGTTCTGTAAACAATCGTACGCTCCTTTCCCCCAGGAGTTCGCTGGCATTTCGGCCACAAGCAGAGATATATCAGCCTAGGCTTGCTTGCTCGGATGGGTGATAGCTCCAGCACCATGAACTCTGCAGGCGAAGCGCTCCGGACACTGTATCTAACCCGAACCTGAATCTCTCTGTGCAGTACATAGACGATGCCCTGCCTCCAGAGTCTCCGTATCTGTATGGCCTCCATCCCAACGCTGAGATCGGCTTCCTCACCCAGACCTCAGAGAATCTCTTCCGCGTCGTGTTGGAGATGCAACCCCGGGACAGCAGCATGGGCGAAGGAGGAGTGGTGACGAGGGAAGAAACGGTGAGAGCGGCAGAGGAGGGAACTGTTGAATTTTGATACCCGTGTCATTCATAAGTAGTGCCTCTAGCTCAGGTTTGTCTCATAACTGCTTGTTATAATGTGTTCTGCCTTTGCTGCATACAAACCGCGTGTCTAAGACAACTAGCCTCATATTATGCAGGGCATTACCATGGTGGGATGTAATTGGAGTATTGTCAGTAATAGGACAGTGGCTTTTAATTACCCCCTGAACTGCTGCCTTCATTATCGTCCTGTGAAGACGTTGCAAATAAACCTTCTGTGGCCTCTGCTGTCTCTGAGCCACTGGGCCCTGTGCGCCGAGCTGTGCCTGGCATAGCAATGGCTCCCTGCGCGCACCGTCTGCCGGGTACAATGTGCCACCCAGGGCTCAGCCCGCCTCCTACTGCCGCCACCTGGTCCCATCCAGCTCCCGAGCTCCCAGGGGCCTTGTAATTCCTTATTTCCAGCTGAGCCCCTTCGCTATGCCCGTGTACTGGGCTGATCTCAGCCCTTCCTCTTGAAACTCACAGCTCATTAAAATCTGGGCCAAGCATTCGTAACGGGATCTGAAACCAGCCAACACTTGCTCAGCTTTTTATTTCTGCAGTCTTAAGGTCCCAGCTCTGTGTTTGCAGCTTTGCAAATTAATGAACGGCTGATAGACAGCTTATATGAGGTCTGTGGTTTCACACGTGTTTCCTTTGGCTTGCTGTGGAGCCAGGGAACTTACTGCCTTCACCCGACGGGCTCTTAGAAGTGCCTGGCATGTTTGATTTTCAGTTCATACTGGAATTTGAGGTGAGGGCAATAATCCAGCGGTAGCAAAGCCAAAGGAGTTGCTCAAAGACCGCAAATGCGACTACCTCCTTTCCCCTCCCAGTCCTTTTGCTATTGAAATACATTTAAACTCCTTGGCCAGAGAAGCAGAATTATCAGTCGGCGATCCAGCGGTGGTATTACAGGGCACGGCTACCCTGCGGACTCCCAGTGATGGGCAAGGGCACTGCCGCAGGAGCACAGAAGTCCTCATGGCTTTCGTGGTCTCTCTGAAAAGAAAAGCTGCCTGAAAGCAACCGGAGCGTGGCCCCACTGCGCTGCTTTGTGCCTAGGGGGCCGCTCCCACGGCGAATTTTCTTCTGGAGGTGATCTCTCTCGTTATCTGAGCTATAACTGGCACTGGCTGTATCCCTTTCACTTGGTCCTTGAGTGAGAGTGAGTTAAGAGTTGTCTCTTAGCTTCTCCGTTTGAGGATTTCCAGCCCTGGTTTGGCTGAGGTGGTTTTAAGGAGCTTGCAGGGAAGCTATGAGCCTACCATTTTCCTGAGGTTACTCCCACAGGTTTGTGAGGCCACATCACGGAAAACAAGCTGTAATTGTTGTGAAAAAATCAGAGCCAAAGGGATTTGCAGGGGGATTTCAAATTAGAGCGTATTTCTGTGCTGCACCTGAGGTGCAGCTGAAGAGCTTTCCCAGCCAAGCTTTCCCTTTAGCCGCCTAGGTGATTGCAGTAGTGCACATCGTCACCTCTTCGTAACGTCTGACGCGAGTGTGGAGGGTTCGGAAGTGTAGCAATGGGAGGAAATTGGAATACGGAGCCCCAGATATGAATGTCAGTGGGCATGGCAATAAAATCACCCTGGGCTGCCTCTGCCGCTGGCTGGCGGCTGTCACCGGCAGCCACACGTCGGGCTTTGCGCATCGGATTGTAGTTGTGACCGTGCGTTACGCCTTCCTGAAAAAAAACCCCAAGAAGCAGAAGTCTTGCTCAGGTTCCAGCACAGAAGTAAAGAAAAGCATTGTGTGAGAGACTTCCATACCAGGCTGCCTAATGGTCCACGTAAACCTGAGAGATACAGCTGATCCCACGGAGATCGGGGCTTCAGGCCTCGTTGTCAGCCACAAAGTTTCTTGTCTGTTCATTGTTTAGACACTGGAAACATCCGGTTGCATTGGAGCTCTCGCTGTTTAGTGTTTAGAGATATAAAGCACTGTTTCCAAATCAAGTTGTGATGGCGAGCAGAAAATAATTTTGTTTCGTTATGCTTTTCTTCCATGGCTCTTTTAGTTCAGAAAGCGAAATTCAGCTTAAAATTTAATTTTTTATGATCACCTCTCTCTATCAATACACCACAGAAAACCAGCTCTTAAGCTCAGTTGTCCTGAGGCTCAGCTGAGGCCATAGCCCCGTCCGTCATCTTGCGTTGAATTGTCCGTAGGAGAGGTAAGCATACAGGCTGAGACGCAAGGAGAAAGGAGACCGCTACATGTCACAGTGGCATTTTTAAACCATCATTTTGGAAGCTTCTCATCTGACATCATTAACTTTCGTAAGCATTTGAATTTTAATAGGGTGGGGGGCAAGCTCTTTGAGAGGCGCCATGCCCAGCGCAGCTGGCACTGGTTGTTTTGGAGACGCTCGCGGCAGATGGAGTTTTCATCACGCGTTCAGGCAGCTGTCAGCGGAGGAGGCTCCGTGGGTCGTTCCCTACCATCCCTCTCTCTGTTCCCTCGGCACACAGGTGAAAGCCCTTCTGGAAGAGATGCTAGAGAAACTGATGGATGAGTTCAACATTGCAGAACTGATGGCAAAGGTGGAGGAGAGGACGCCGTATGTTGTGGTTGCCTTCCAGGAATGTGAGCGCATGAACATCCTCACCAGTGAAATAAAGTGCTCTCTCAAGGAACTGGATCTGGGGCTGAAGGTAGGAGCTCTGGGTGCTTGCGACTGCGGCATTGTAAAATCGCGATGAACGGGGAAGGTGCTCGGGGAACAAAAGGGGTCACAGTCTGTGTTCAGCACTGCTGACTGCAAAACCAACGTGACTCCTTGGGGAAGGTTCACAGATGGATTTCAAATACGCACTGTCCGCAGGCCGCGAGCACGGGCACTGGGAGAGGTTAAAGATACGCACAGCAATGACTGCTTTTTGGGGACAGAGACCAGGCACTTCTGTCCAGCCAGTATTGTAGCACAGCAACAATTAGTGACTCAGAAACTGAGATGTGGCCTATTTAAAGATAAGCCAAAAAGATCACACCTTTTCACAAAATGCCCACGTACTGGGGAGGACTCGTAACAAAATGTCATTAAAGGCACGAGCTGAGCTGAAATCAAACCAAAGGTTGGTCGTGTGTAAGGACACAAAATATCCAGAGCTGTAAGAGAAAAAGCCTAAATACTCAAAGAGTTTTGGAAGAGGTACAACTGCCCTTGCTGGGGCTGAGCCATTTGCCGCTGGAGGAGGGTCAGGAGCGGGCCTTCCCTGTGGAGATACTGTCCGTGATTGCTCCAGCCCCGGTTGCTTCTCCACCCTGGTAAGAAACCAGACTGTGCTGCAGGAAGGTGACGTCTGTGTCCCTCTGGGTGGTGGCTTTGGCCATTGCTTATGGAGAACAGCGAGGAGCTTTGGGGCTGGCGGGACGCACCAGGTAGGACGCAAGTTTCTGGGTTCAGCAGGACGTGCAGGAGGGCTGTGCTTTGAGGCTGCATCCACTGGTAGGGGAAGTCATCTGCTGAATCCCCTCCCAGGCAGCTGGTGGGACTGACTGCCCGTCAGGGGATAAACCAGCACTGCGAGCGAGGACCTGCGTGGCCAGCCCTGGTGCTCTGTAGCAACACTTCCCCTTCACCTCGTCATCCCAAAAGACTCTTCACCGTAGCCGAGTGCTGTACATCCCTTGGGAAGGCCTAAGTGTAGCAGAGGAACGCTGCGTGGGGCTTGCGACACAAAGCTGGTGGCTTCAGGGCTGTGCTCGCGCCTTCCCTGCGTCATCCACGCAGAGTTGCTCTCTGGATGATTTCACGGTGTGAGGCAGCAATTAAGGACATCAGTCGCTGGGCATTCCCTGTTCCGTCATTTCCCGAATGACAGGTTGTCCTTCCATCTCACCAAAACACTCAGCTCACAAAAATACTTCGCGTGGCATGGGAACCACCGCACTTGGAGGAGCTGCAGCTGCTTTGTGTGACCCCGTTGTTGGGAAGAGCTGTCAGGCGAGTGAGGAGGACCTGTCCCGAGACTGACTGACAACCCCAAACCTCTCCTGAGGGCAGCTTTGAAGAGAGATCTTCAAAAGACACACGTGCAGCGCGCACACAGAGGTGCTGGGCTTGGCTCTGGGATTTGAGGTTGCCGCGGCTCTGCAGGGGTAGGACGGGGCTGCTGGTAAATCCCGGCCGCGTTGTGCTGTGCACTGCCCAGCAGCTTGGGCCCCGGCTAGCGCAGACGTTTCCGCATTGCATTCGCTGCTGATGCTCCTTGTCTGGATTAAAGAGAAAGTCATGTCATGTACAATTCATGGTGGCCCGGTATGTACAATCCGTTTTAAAATGGGCTGATATTTACGTAGTCGATTGTTATAAAGAGATTTCCTTTATTTTCTAGCATTAGGCAGTGGAATTGAAAATTCTGTTTCCTGAGACAGGTAAACAGAAGTGATTTAATGTTTCAGTCCTGGAGCACCAAACAAGATATAATTGAAACGAGGACAACGTGTAGCAATTAGGTTTAATGTGGAAAAGAATAAGCTGTTCAATATTGATAGGGGGAACGAGTGGATGCATGGGCTTAAATAAACTACAGACAAACTAAACCACAGAAAACGGGCAGTAGCAGAGGGTGCAAATTTCTCCCCAAAACCCTGCCACAAATCACGGCAGGGAAGTGAGATGGTATCTGCAGGAAAGGCACCTCTAATGACTACGTAGGTCGGTCCCAGCAGCCCCAGTACCTGTGGTGTGATTCAGAGACAGCACGGGGCCAGGACGGAAGGGCTACGAAGAGCAGGTGAGCGGCAGCATCTGTTTGTGATAGCATTTCTTCATCTTGTGTGTGCTGAAGAGACACACTTGAAGGGTCTGAGATACCACTGGTGGGCAATCCTTCTGTGCCTGCAAGAAAGGTCGCGTGTGGGTCCCTGCAGAGCTGAGCTCGATGCCGTGCGTGACCCTCACCGCTGCCCAGCGTCCCCCACCGGGCGCTTCCCACACCTTGAGTGCCATGCAATGGCCGGGGGATGCTTGGCCCTGCTCTTGGCTCTTTCTGTAGGCGCGGCTGCTGTCTCACGCTCCGTTTGGGAGAGAAATCATTCGTTGTTTCCTCTGAGAGCAGCTCCTGTGAGAGCTGTTACTGCACCTTAATCTCTGCGATTGGGGATCTTTACTGACAGCGCTCAGAGTTAACATAGCAGGAACCGCAGATCTCAGAAGAGAATAAACAAAGCACAGAGGAAGCAAGTCTTATTGTTTTTAACTGACTATGTGCTAAAAGAAGACGATTTGGAAATGTCATGCCTAATTTGAATTTTTGAATAATTCATTGTGTCTGTGTAGCGGAAAGTGATTGTTTGGTCCAAAAATAGGAGACATCCCATTAAGGGGAAGAGAAATTGCAATAGACTGGTAGCCATCAAAAATAAATGGCATGTTGCGTTTCCAAGCCCTTTGTTCTGGATGACTTCGGTGAGACCAGAGGCTGGGCTGAAGCACTTGCATGTTAATGTTGTACCCAGTGTAATTTTTGCAAGCACATTTTCTATTTTGCAACTTCAGTGAGGGATAAGCCTCCAAAATGAGGATAATAAATATTATAAAAGGATAAACTAAGACCAAATTTTGTAAGGCTAACTGGGTATTGCACTGTATCAAGTGAAAATAACCTTAACCGAGAACACAGTTTGTGGCAATGGTCTGCTCGTCTTGAGGGAACATCTGCAGGCTGATTAGGATTTCCTTCAAAGGTGTCTTTAATGAAAATTACTCCTAGCATTTTGGAGAAAAAAAAAAAAAAGTAACTGGAATCATTGCGGATGCACTTTAGTATTCAGCATCTGAAATGCAAATTTATGCATAATTGTGTTTGGACAACTATATGAGATAGCTGCTATAGATGCTTTGAACCCTCACAGGAGATTCCAACATGCGTTCGAGTGTGCGGGCTTTAAAAATTGCTTTTCTTAAGCCTTCTTGAGAATTACATTTGCTAATTCGTTTGTTTCCTGAAAATAAAACTAGGCAGGATATATGATGACGGGGGTTACGTTTTTAAATCAATTTGACTGCTTCCACGCGTTTTGCAATATTTTTACCTGCTTTAAAGTCTTGCCAGGAGTGCAAGGTACTTCTGAGTGTCGCTGTTAGACCGTGGGTCTCGGTGTCCTGCTGTGACCAGTTCGGGACTTTGACCCTCAGATGATTTTTTCTTCCCGCACGGTCTTGCCCTGGCTTTAGCCAGAGACCAGCCTATTGAAGAGATCCTCACGGGGTCTAAGTTCTCCTGGGGTGGGAGATGCCGACCCATGTGGTACGAATGAAGAAGGAACCACGACGATCCGTCGGAGTTCCTGTGCCAACAGAAGCTGTTAAATAACAAAGCCATGGCAACTGCCCCCCGATGAGCTCACATCAATTTGACAGCCTCGCGAAGCTCCTTACCAGACCCCCTGATCAGGCGCGGCCATGCTTTTCTGTTCCGTGAGCTCTAACTGTGAGTCCGTAAATTGTCTTGAAGTGTGTTACAGAGAAAGTGAAACAGCTCAGGTGCCTAAGAGGAGATGCACAGCGCACACGCTGACTTTGTATTTCCTTGTCACTTCGTGGTAAATACCAAAACGAAAAATCTTTAGTTTGGTTGGACCCTTGTGCCTGGAATTACCCAGGACTTTAAAGACCTTTTAGCAGGTAACCCATCATTTTGAGATTCCCTACAAATATAAAATCATTAAATAGAAATAATGAGACGACTTACTGGCAGAGACTTACCTGGTCCCTGCTCACACGAAATGACAGAAGGTGACGTATTTTGAAAGATGATTACAGTTGTTCTTCATGTTTTGGGGCAAATTGCAAATGGTCCTGCTTCCGCCTTTTCAATTAACCGTATTTATCGCTTTTAGCTTCAGGACTGTTAAAACAAAAACCATCTTAAAACCTTTGTACACATGATTTTCTCTGTTCATCAGGAATCTGTTCTCCATGGGGAAACCCAACGTGTTCAGATGTTTGCTGCCTTTAAAAGCTTGCTGCTTTTAACAAGTCATCTTTGGAGCAGGGGGTTGATAGCGCCTTGTACCAATCCATCCTGTTGAGAGACGAACATTTCCCAGGGAGGGGATTTGTGTATGGAAACCACAGATCTCTGGGAGGCAACTCCCAGGGGGGATCTCAGGGCTGCAGCAGCTTCCAGGCATGGGGGCAGTACAAACGTGCTCTCAGCAATGGTTTGAATTGGTGGGTGCTGGGGAGACACATCCCTTTGAAGTACTGCCCTTGCTTATTGCCAGAAAAGATGAATTTTATCGTAGATGTTTAGAAACTTTTATGGGTGGAAAAAAAAAGGAAAAAGAAAAAAAAAAGAAAAAAAAGCGAAGCGTTACTAAGAAGCCAGAAGTGCTAGAGTGGACATTTCCAGTGCCTGAATTCAACTGCCACCCTTCCTTGCTTTGATAAGACACAGAGTGCGGGGTGGACGTGCGTCCAAGCCCTGTGCTTTAGCTGTCATCCAGCCGCTCTGAGTGTAGCATTTGCAACAGCATAGTTGGCTCACGGGACTCCTGTTCCAATGACGAGTTGTCTTCCAAGCTCGGGAGTCTCTGGTCTCTTTGCGTGTGTGCTTCCTTCGAGAAAATGCTTGCTAACCCAGGAGTGCCGGCACGCTTGTTTGCGCTAAGTCTTGATCGCTCCGCACTGAGCCTGCTTATACTTGTTAGTGCCAGATGGCTGTCAACAAGGGTGCTCGTTACTGCTCCGCCGTTGTCCGGTCGGGTGTCTGGCTGTGATCCGGTGCTCCTGTAGCCTGTCAGTGAGATCTGCGGATCAGAGCTCTGCGGGACATGGTCAGCATAGGAAAAAGCTGCAAGGTTTTTAACTGCTGGGCTCTGACAAGCATTGCTGAACATGTGTTGGGGTTGCTTTAAGCAGATTTCAACTTTTGCTAAAGCTTNATTTGCGCTAAGTCTTGATCGCTCTGCGCTGAGCCTGCTTCTACTTGTTAGTGCCAGATGGCTGTCAACAAGGGTGCTCGTTACTGCTCCGCCGTTGTCCGGTCGGGTGTCTGGCTGTGATCCGGTGCTCCTGTAGCCTGTCAGTGAGATCTGCGGATCAGAGCTCTGCGGGACATGGTCAGCATAGGAAAAAGCTGCAAGGTTTTTAACTGCTGGGCTCTGACAAGCATTGCTGAACATGTGTTGGGGTTGCTTTAAGCAGATTTCAACTTTTGCTAAAGCTTCGTAGATTTTTACGGCCCCGGTAAAGGGCACCTCTGCTGACCTCGTGGCTGGAGGCCCTGAAGTCCTGTAAAGGAACAGTTGGAATTTTTTAATGTGAATAGACTGACCCAATTCCCTTGCCCTCGTTCTCAGCAACAGCTCAACTGATTTCAGTTAATCTTTCCGAAAACACAGCCTGAGGCAAAGAGAAATTGTAAGTAAGTCAGATAAATTTTGCAAAATGATAAGGCGACAAATGTAAGTGTTTGTAACGGAAACCAGCGAACAACATTAAGTCTCTGAACTGCTATGGTGTGTTGTACCCCTCTAGCTCAGCACGGGGCCAGCAAAGATTGAAATTGCGAAGGTCGTTGCGTACCTGTAGAAGCTGAGCCTGCGTTTGCAAGTTTTTGCCTTTGCAGACTGTTTGGCTGGAGTGTCACAGAATCACAGAGCAGTTGTGCCAGAGACCTCCCAGCTCATCGCTGTGCTCAAAGCAGGGCCAGGCGGAGCGGCTTGCCCAGGACCATGCCCTTTTGGCTTTTGAAAATTTCCAGGGATGGAGACTCCACAGCCTCTCTGGGTAACCTGCTCCAGTGTTCAACCTGCCTCACAGTAAAATACTTTGCACCTGTGTGTCAATAGAATGTCCTCTATTTTAAATTGCTCCCATTGCCTCTTGTCGGGTCACTGGACACCACTGAGAAGAGTCTGGCTCCATCTGACTTACTTCTTATCGTCGGGTATTTATAGATATTGAAAAGATCCTCCCTGAGCCGTCTCTTCTTGAGGCTGAACAATCCCAGCACTGGACCCAGCACGCCAGATGTGGCCTCACCAGTGCTGAGCAGAGCACTGCTTTTAAGCTGCTGGCGATGCTCCTCCTAATGCAACACAGGCCACTGGTGGCTGTCTTTGCTGCAGGGACACATCGCTGACTCACCGTCAGCTTGTTGTCCGCCAGGACTCCCAGGTCCTTTCCTGCAGCTGGTTTCCAGGCAGCTGGTCCCCAGTGTGTACTGGTGCATGAGGTTATTCCTCCTCAGGCGCAAGACTTGGCATTTTCCTCTGTTGAACTTCATGAGGTTCCTCTCAGCTCGGTTCTGTAGCCTGCCTGGGTCCCTCTGAATGGCAGCACACCTGTCACTGGGTGTCCTCGGTGGCCCTGCGGAGGAGTGTAAGGGGTAATAGTCTGAAGGCTGGACAAACCTCAGCAGTCTTTCCCCAGTGTCCTGGATCCAAGCTCCCAGCATGCAGTGAATGTCCCCAGACAGCAAAACAGGTTGACAGATGGGGGCATCTGTCCTCTGCAGCAGGGAGTCACCTACTACTCTCACTCCCTGATCTCTCCTGTGCTGCTGCATGGCTCAGGCTCCATCAGCATGGATGCTTTGATGGACAAAGTTCCAAACCCTACCTGAGCACTGAACATATTCCGTAGCTGCAGATCTGCAGGGGGAACAGAAGCCTTGCTTTTCTTGCTGGTAGTCATAAGCTTCCAGCCTTCGCTGGAGTCTCCCTTTCGCATGGACTCTACCTGCCTTCTTTCAATACTGTTGGGAGTTGAGGCTCCTCTTGTATCTGCAGGGTCTCAGAGAAGACCCAGTTGGTCTCTTTCTCATCATCTCTGATGCTAAACAGTTTGCTGGCCTCCTCCTGCAGATCCTTTACTTGGTGGCACAGGTCCTCCACCAACGCACATCTCCTACAGGCAAGGAGGCAATGTCCCAGCCGTAGGCTCAGCAAGAGGCTCCGGGCACCGCCTGCAGTCCCAGACATGACGAGCTGCAGCCTCCCTCGGAAGCTTGGTCTGAGCCAAAGCCTCTGCTGTGCCAGGGGCAGTTGCTCCAGATGGTGCCGCGGCCTGTCGCCACCATTGCTAAGCAAGCGTACGCTGCCCTCGGCGGGGTTTGTGAGCCCCGTATGTGTGCCCCTCCGCACAACCTGCTGCACAAACCGCCGCGTGTCTTAATGGCTTCTCTTAGCTTTCCTTTCAGCATCGGTACCATCCAGGCATCTCTTGCTTAGATTTAATGTAATTTCAACTGGATACAGCAGGAATTTTCTTAATTTCAGACGAGCACGTACTGGGGACCCTCTGCAGGGTACCAGAAGTTCAAGAGGGATGCTGTTATTGCTGCGCAGAAGCCCTTCTTGGCCATGCAGTGATGTTCCAGCTCTTCTGCCTGGGTGAAACAGATACAAGTTTCTAAAGCTATACAAATAATTAATTGCTGGATAAAGGAAAAGCCAAACTTCTCTTTGTATCTCCCTTGGCTGAATCATATCTTAATTTGTTGTGTGTTTCCCTGCTGTGAAAGAAACTGTGATTACGTATGCAGACAACATGTGAAGTCAAAAAGAAAGAGTTGCACTGCAAAGTAATAAAGGAGGAGGGGAGTGAGGGGAAGCGGAGAAGATGAGCAGGATAGGACTTGAGGTAGCAAAGATTTGGACAGGTTTGGAGTAGGTCATCAGAGACTCCAGCATCCTGCCCTGGCAGGCGGGAGTGAGAACAGCTTTGCACCTCTGAAAACCTGCCCTGTAAGGATCGTCAATGAGATAAAACTGGGACAACTGAGGGACACCCATGCTCACTATCACTCTGTTACACACATTTTGATCCAAGTAGTATTTTTACAGTGGGGAAGATGAGGATGCAGGAATGTGCAATAGAAGGTGTTCGTGAAAACTCAAAACTCAGAGTGAGTTTTGGAGAAGTTCACAGTATGTGAACCCTTGTGGCTGTGTAGGATGCCATGCTCTTCCGCACTTCCTAGCTCAACCTGTGCTTTCAAGCAGGCTGTGTTCAGGTTAAACAGTTGTCAGTGCTAATTGTACGCTTTCTTACTCAGGGGGAATTGACCATGACAAGTGACATGGAGAACTTGCAGAGCGCCCTCTTCTTGGACATGGTGCCTGAGTCCTGGATAAAGAGGGCTTACCCTTCCACAGCCAGCCTGGGCACGTGGTTTGCTGACCTCCTCACTCGCATCAAGGAGCTGGAGGCCTGGACAGCAGACTTTTCCTTACCCTCCACAGTGTGGCTCGCTGGCTTCTTCAATCCTCAGTCTTTCCTGACAGCCATCATGCAGTCCACAGCCCGAAAGAATGAGTGGCCCTTGGACAAGATGACTTTGCAGTGTGACGTGACAAAAAAGAACAGAGAAGATTTTGCCAGTCCTCCTCGGGAAGGGGCGTATGTGCACGGTTTGTTCATGGAGGGTGCGCGCTGGGACACTCAGGTGAGCTCACCAAGGCTCTTGTGTCGAGAGAGAAGCCATGGATGTTATGTCTTTATTGCTTGGTACCGTGCTCTGGGGAACTTCTCAGCCGAGACAGATGCTTATCTAAAATAGTCATTTGAGCCGCCTCTTCAGGAATGGGAAAGATGTGAAAGATGGGCCTCTCGTCTGCAGCCTAGAGCGGCCATCCAGGGTGGTCGGATGAATCAGCCCTTGGAGGGGTCTGTGTCATGGCTGCGAAGGGAGTTCAGAGTGGCCAACTTGGACTAATACATCTAGTTTTCGCAAGGTGAATCTCAGCCTCAGTGTACATTGACTAAAGTGTGGCCGGTACCCATGGTGTTACTGTGGACAGAAAACACGGAGTCCCCTCAGGGCTGTATTGTCCCTGCAGTTTCGCATGGTTGTGATTTCACTGCTGCCTCCAAAAGTGATGTGACAGACTTTTTGCATTGTCATTACTCTGTCACCTGTTTAGCAGCAGTGAGGAGAAAAGAGAGGATTCTGACTCCCCGTATGTTCCCAGAGCTGAATGGGTGGGATGTCCCAAATCCAGACCACTGTCCTTCCACTGTTGGGTGCTGCAGGATGTCATCTACATAGATAGAGCTCGTGGCCAAAAATTAACGACAACCTTTAGCCATCCCTTTAGGGGGGGCAAATAAGGGTTGCAGAAAAGTCTGACCTGCATGGTCAACACGAACTCAGGCTTGATGGCTCAGCATGGAGGGAGGAGGTTGATCCCGGGCAAATGGTGTGGGTGGCCCTTGCTCTTCTTCTTTCCCCTCCTGGATGTGGCCCAATACCTTTCAGCTGTAGCATAGCCAGCCGCAGGGCAGCCAAGGTGACAACCATACCCTCCAACCGGGCAGCTGAAGGGAAACCTGTACACTTGCTGTCTCCTGCCTGTATAGCTGTCAGCGTTCCTGTTGCAGTGCCTGTCTCAGAGCAGCATCCCAGAGGAGCACAATTGTCCCCGTCATCCCTTCTGGCAGTTGTCAGCTGTCGCTAGGAGTCCAGTCTGCAGAGCCAGAGCCGTTAGGCTGACAAATCCCCACTGGGTTTGGTCCTTCGGGTTGCCTGCCTGTGGTGCCATGACTCCCAATTTGTGCCATGTGTAAGAACGAAATGACAGCGATTCATGCAGCTCTTACTCTGGGCAGCCAGTGCAACGCTCCTGCTGCCAGTGATCTCTGAGAGAGTGAAGGCTGATCAAAGCGGGTCACCCAGAACGTAGTTATCTGTGCCAAATTTACCCCCTTGCACCAAAAGACTTTTATTTCAGCGGCAGCTCTTTAGAGTCGTAACCTTGAAGACCCACCTTTATCTGTTGTGGGGCTTGGAGGTAGGATGCTGAGGAGGGAGGCCACGCCTGTTGCATACACCACATCCCAGCCCGACCTTCCAATTCAGATCTAACACTCTCCACTTATTTTTCTGCTCCCTCTCTGAAATAGTTTCCCTTGAAGGACAGGAAATCAGGCAAAGTTTTGAACTGACTGGCTGATGACACCCAGTGCATTTTATCACAAATGCTTGGGAAGGTCAAGGCTCCGTTTTCTCTCTGGAACTGGGCTGGTGTGCACCTTGGGGCTGGAAAGCCACAGGCATCAGGAACATTGGCAAAGGCAGTGTCAGAAGGTTACAGTAAAGATCTCACGTGGGTATACGGTCAGATTTCCCACCTTGCTGGTTTGGGCTCNTCCCTCTCTGAAATAGCTTCCCTTGAAGGACAGGAAATCAGGAAAAGTTTTGAACTGACTGGCTGATGACACCCAGTGCATTTTATCACAAATGCTTGGGAAGGTCAAGGCTCCGTTTTCTCTCTGGAACTGGGCTGGTGTGCACCTTGGGGCTGGAAAGCCACAGGCATCAGGAACATTGGCAAAGGCAGTGTCAGAAGGTTACAGTAAAGATCTCACGTGGNCCCTCTCTGAAATAGTTTCCCTTGAAGGACAGGAAATCAGGCAAAGTTTTGAACTGACTGGCTGATGACACCCAGTGCATTTTATCACAAATGCTTGGGAAGGTCAAGGCTCCGTTTTCTCTCTGGAACTGGGCTGGTGTGCACCTTGGGGCTGGAAAGCCACAGGCATCAGGAACATTGGCAAAGGCAGTGTCAGAAGGTTACAGTAAAGATCTCACGTGGGTATACGGTCAGATTTCCCACCTTGCTGGTTTGGGCTCTGCCAACAGCAGAAGTCACAGTAGCAGAACAGAGACCGACCCAGTCCATTTCCCAAGCCCTGGCCCTACAGTTCCCTACCTGTTCCCTTGTCGAAGCCTTTGGTGCGGCTGCCACACAAAATCCCTTGGAGCTCTTGGAGGTCACAACTCCTTACGACAGGGAGCGCTGGATTTCAGTTACCCTCTAAACCTGACATTTTAAGCTGTTACAGATCACTGAGCAAAACAGTACAGAGAAAGTTTAAAAAAGTTCCTGGTTTTGCATATCTAATACTCCATTAAAACAGATTCCAGCGACTGCTGTTACGCTTTCCTTTGCCACCATTACTGGAAAATGCAATGGTCGAAATGGCCGAGTTCCCCCGAGGTTTTACCCATCCACAACTAGTAATGGAAGTGAAGAGCGAGAAGTTTTGGTGCTGCCAAGCCAGAAATCTTTTGGGAAACACATAGCTTCTCCCCTCTGTCTCCNTTGCCACCATTACTGGAAAACGCAATGGTCGAAATGGCCGAGTTCCCCCGAGGTTTTACCCATCCACAACTAGTAATGGAAGTGAAGAGCGAGAAGTTTTGGTGCTGCCAAGCCAGAAATCTTTTGGGAAACACATAGCTTCTCCCCTCTGTCTCCCTCCAATAACTCGTCTGGTGATTGCATCCAGCAGCAAGGTTTGTCTTCAGAGACCACGCAGACTTTAGTAAATGTGTTTTTCTGGTTACGTTTTCCTTGTGATGGAGAGATACTGAGCAATTACGTTTATAGGACCATTCATAATCTCTGGGTATTGTGCTTCCATTTATTTCAGAAAGGAAAATAGTATTTTCATATGTTGCTGCTCACACTGAAATATCATTTTCACCTGGTGGAACGGTTCGTTTTACCTGCAATCCAGTGAGCACCAGTATGTATTAATGGATGCAGCGTTTTTAAAACAAGTGCACAGTTCTTTGGGGTTGTATGCTCCTTCCACGCTAATCCTCTGATAAGAATAGCAGGTCATGTGTAGAAATCCTCCTCTGGAGACACCTCTGCTTTTAAAAGAATATTTCACATTTAGATTGTGCCTCCAAAAAAAGGAAGAAGTCCCCTGTGTTCTGCTACTCACATTTTTCTATTTATTTAAACATTCATGTTTGCCCTTGGGTGTCTTAAATTTATAAAACATTCATTACAAAACAGCAGGCAGCTATTAGACGGAATGAAACCGGGCAGGTTATTTTGGGTCCAAACGATGTGTTGCTGTAGCACTGTTGAAGTCAGTGGGACTCAGTGAGAGATGGTTTGACTGGTGACACTATGAGACATTTTATCTCAAGCCGTGGGAGGCTGCTGACTGGTTCCTGGCTTTCTTGCTCCTAGCAATGGAGATTTCGACGCCAAGTACGTGCCCTGCTACTCACCAAGGGTACTGCGGCATGCCAGGACAAGGTGGGAGGTGGGTTTTGCACCACATGTGCTGCACGAAGCTTTGCCAGGCGTAGACAGATGTCCTTGGAAGAGATGCACAGTCAGGGCACAGCATGCTGAGCTGTGGCTTAACGCTGAGAGTATCGTGCCTCCTTCAAGCCACACCAGCTATAGTTTCTGTGTACTTTTTAGGGCTAGTCCTATGTAAAACACCAGTCTTAAACCAGTAGAGTAGTTTAGAAGGGCAGACGTGTGCGGCAAGGAACAGTGACATTTGTTTGACAGTTCAAGTAGCTTGGTATCTTTGGGAACAGTTGCACGCCGCTCATTTTTATCTGAGATGTTCCCATCAGCGGATGCAGATGAAAACATCGGTGCGCAACCCAGCCCTGGAACAGCCCGGTTCTGGTGCTACAGTCCCAAACATCACAGCTTTTGCAGAGACACCAGCTACATCAGATCTCATGCATCAGAGAGAAATTTTTCCCGGAGTTGTGGTCTGGGACATCGTATGAAGCCTTTTCCTTCAGATGTCAACAGTCAGTAATGCCCATGTATGTGTGAGCTGTGAGAGCTCGAGTAGGATGTGGCTCAAGCTGAGGTCTCCAGTGATGAACTTACGATGCAGCCGTTGGAGGGGACACTTGCAAATTGTGCTGTGAACAGTCAGTCTGTCATTTATGGTTGTTTTGAAAAATCAATAACTTGGCAACCCCTTTTCCATCTGTATCTCAACTCTTAAATAACTCAGTGGTAAAAATTCCTCTCTCATGTGGCTTTACTGGACAGCACATCATTAGGTCTTCTTCACCGTGTGCTCCATGGATGGCTCTTTTTCTCGTTTCTCATGTCCAGTTGAAGCCGTTAGCCCCGGCAATCTCTGAACCGCCTTGGGGTGATGTTCCCTGCTGGCTGCGTTGCTGATCAGATCACCAGCCCCCCTTCCCTGAAAACAGAGGCAACTCTATCTGAAAGGCAGCCAAGCTGTGCTGAAGGTCTTTGTGCCGATTGACCCTAAATTAGCTGTGGCGCAGGTGCGNTAGCCCCGGCAATCTCTGAACCGCCTTGGGGTGATGTTCCCTGCTGGCTGCGTTGCTGATCAGATCACCAGCCCCCCTTCCCTGAAAACAGAGGCAACTCTATCTGAAAGGCAGCCAAGCTGTGCTGAAGGTCTTTGTGCCGATTGACCCTAAATTAGCTGTGGCGCAGGTGCGCCTGTGCCAGCAACACTTCAAAATGCAGTTGAGCGGGAGGGGATATTGGCTTACTGCAGGTGTATTTGGGCCCAAATTAGCATCCCTGGCTTGTGACAGCTATTTTGTGTCTTTGGACTCATCGATACGGGGCAGTGTAATATGTCCACTCTTCAAAGCGCCTGTTAAGAAGCCAGGATAAGCGGAAGCAAAGACTTCTTTAGGATCTGAGGCCTGAGCTCTCTGAGCGCAGAACAGGGGCTTTTTACCAGATGTGCTGTGCCAGTATTTAGGGGAAATTGCTTTCAGAGTAGAATTAATTTCTGATGATGAGCGAGATAAAAAATGCAAATGCAGATCAGCCCGGACGTAACACAATGATATGTTCCACAGAGATGGCTCAGGAAGATTTCAACTCTTGTTAACCCAGAAATAGATAGAATGTATCTTGGAAATTTGATTTGAGGAATTGTCAGCAGTAAAAAAAGAGATCTGATCAAAACCC
>VZSC01015689.1:0-19597 GCA_013398225.1 Steatornis caripensis
CATCTTCCGGCCACCAGACCTTAACTACCCACATACAAGTAGTATTTGAACATAAGTCCTTAAAAGTTCCATTTGCTTTTTAATGGTTTATGGCTTTTTATTTTCTGCTTATTGGAAATAGAACTTCAAAGTTGGAAACAGCCTAAAACAACCATAACAGCCTGTGACTGAGGAACAGAGTTTCATTCAGAACATGGGGTCAGCAGGAAGGTTTCAGCTAAAAATGAAGTTATGATCTTTGCTCCTTCAGTTGTGGAGTTTTTTCTGGTGATATTAACATTTATTATTCATGCTTCTGATGTCTTATGTTTGTTCTCTTTCAGTGTTAATACAGATGGTACTAAATGATAATAGCATTACTGGCCACTTACACTAATAGTCTTGGCATTGGCACACTATATCCTTAAATAAAATGAGTTGGCTAGATTGGATTATTATTACAATGTGTGTATATTTTAATGATCACACTTAATGATTTTCTGTCTAGGTCAGCATCGTTCCTGTTTTATTATCAGCAATATTCATATTCACCAGCTAGTTATGCTTTACACATGTTCCTAAATAAAATTACACTACTAATTTAATGATTTTGTATCATGTGAAAAGAATTGTATAAAATCCAAACTGTTCCTTCTTAAATAAAGCTTACAACTATACAACATATGAATCAGAGGTATTATTAGTCTGAAGTTTATTCTTGAATTATGAGTAAGTCTATTGTAATCAGATGCAGTTAAATCTCTGCCTGAGACATTGCACCATTTGATCAAAAGAAAGATGAGAGGAAACACTGCTGTCACAAATACTTCATATGACATCACTGGAAGGAAAGACAGAGTTGGCTTCTTAATAGTGAATTCTTCATTATATGAGTATTATTTGACCAGTGTATCCCTCAACAATTTCAGTACAGAAAAAAGCAGGGCACAGGCCTGACTGCTATTGAACTTTGACAATGCCTCCTAACAATCACAAATATTACAGTTTTTACTGTGTACCTCACAGGTTCATGGTGTTTATTTTGGTTTAAGTAGCTGACAGAAGTTGAGTTTAACCTTACACTTAGATGGAAGAACCAACTTGCCCATGAGTTAAATCCATGAAAAACACTGAAGTAAAATATGTTCTGTAGTGGCCAACATGCCTGGTCCAACAAGGCAGGTTAACACACAGTCACTGGACTCATCAGATACCTAGAGTCAAGCAAATGCTGAAACAATTTGTCAGATACTGTATTAAGCAATCTCTTTAGCAATTACCTAAGCTGGTGAAGGACTAGGAACTCTGAAATTCAAGGTGGTAAGTTGAAGAAGGAGAAAAGACAATTCCTTTCTCATCATCTGTAGGAAGAAGAGGGATAGTTTCAGAGTGGTGAAATAGACAAGATGAAGCATATTTAAGAAAGGTTTCCTTTCTACAGTATGTCATAATACACATTAGCAGCAAAACCAGATTAATTTCTTTAACAAGATTTATTGGGTTTGATTAACTTCCACCAGGAAAATTAAAATAACCTGTGCTGCAACCATAAACAGCTTGAGATTTGGAAAAGTATTATTTGCTCTCAATCTTCATTTTCTATTTCACGAAACGAGAAACAAATAATTATAGAGGTATTGACATATTTAATAATATTAAGATATTATTAAATATAATTCTGAAGAAAATCTTAAAGTATTCCCTGCTAAGGCTTGCAGATCACTAAGGTACCTAAAGACAGCTATTCAGATCATTTGGTAAATTGGCTCCAAATATACGACAAACATTTGACACAGCTAAAAGTAGTAATGTTGTTGCAGCTGTAGTGGCTTAATGGTATAAAAGTGAGGCAAAGTTTGTAGGAAGAGGCACTGAGGTTTCTTTATTGGATCAATGGGTTTAACTGGAAAATCACTCCAACTCCAAATCTCATGCACAAAGCCCTCTTTACCTGAAGGACAGCTCTTGATAAGAGAAAGTAAAGAAAAGAGCAAGCTGGCAACAAAAGAGACAGAGGAAAGCTGCCACGAAATAGACAATATCCCAGTAGTTAGGTCTGTCACTAGGGACATGAGAGATGCATCCCTTCCTGTTTTGAAATGGATGAGTGCCTTAATGTCTGGGCTATTTAGTATTCGGGTGTGTATCTGTCTGATTTTGATCACAGTTTCCACACAGAAATGAAGATCTCACATGCCCAAGGCTTCTCTTTTTTTCTTTTGTGAGTGTATATGTTGATCTCAAACGATATTTCGCCTTACAAAACTTGCCTCAAGTAAAGCTAAGTACATTGTTTATACAGATAGTAGTTGAAGGATGTGATACTTTCTCCTAAAAAGCAGCGATTCTGGAAAGGGATTGGGAGTCACCGTGGATAAATAGTGTAAAGCTGTGACAAGCAGCACTCCAGCACACCTAGAATGTGAAATAGGGATGCTAGCAGGAAAGAAGGAGGAGGAGGTATAAGCTCCTGTATACAGGGCTGAAGAGATCACCACTGGTGAGCTGTATGTAATTCTGATGTGTGTTCTTCAAAGAGAATGCTGCAAATTTAGCAGTTTCAGAAAAAATAGACAAAGGTATTGCAGAAAATATATCTCAGAGTTAAATAGTTTACCAAAGAGGAGGTTGAGATGTGATTTTGAAACAATTTATATGTAGACCTGACAAAAGAAAACTGATATTTACTTTAATTTAACAAAAGCACAGTAACAGTGAATGACTGGTAGTTAAGGCTAGAGAAATTTAGAATGTAATTAAGGTCTATTTCTAAAGAGTAGGTAGTTAACTATTGGAATAATTGCCAAAGAACACAGGAAAAAGATTTATTGGTTGTATCGAATGTGTGGTTTCAAAAAGATCTCCTCTACTTCAGCTGTGAAGTATTGGGCTTGACAAAAGAATTTTTATACAAAATTACTCGGACTACTTTGTGCAGGGATCATTCAGGTTTCAGACAGTATTAATCTAGGAACCTTGCAATCTTTGAGTCCCTGGCACATGCAGACTGAAAATAACATCTCATTATAGCATTCCTTTTACATGTTTTAACTCTGAAAGGCATTTAGCAATGAGCAGGGCACAAAAAACAAACAAAAGACAAAAGCTCACAGACTCTGATGAGTCAGGTAACTGATGAAGGAGGAAGTGGCAACAGAAATCCCCGGTCTCAAAGGCGGCATCTGTTGCCACAGCATCAAGAACAACATGAGCTTAGCTCACTCTTTGTCCTTATTATTAGTGACGTTCAGGAACTGGTGGTCACTAATAGCATTCTCCTTAGCAGTAATGAAGAATGCAGGCATGACACTTAAATATCCATGCTCCAAACGGGTATTAAAGAGTACAGTTATTGAATATGCCATCTGTCAGACACTGCTGCACCACTCATTATCAGGAAGAATTAATAAGAACTGATATAGAGTCTGAACTACACAGTCATACGTATGGTTTTCTGCTCCTTATTACAATTATGCAGTTCTGTTAGCCCAAACCTAACTTCATTAGTTTTGCTGTAAGGATGACCTGGTAACAATTGGTACTAGCCCTGATTCACCAAGACACTCAAGGGGATGATTAATCCAAATTATACATTGAAAGCTGAGCACATGTTGATACCCTTTGCTAAATGAGTGTCATGCAAAGGACCCTAACCAGGAAGCAACCATGGTCAGAAGGAAGGATGAAGTAAACTGCCTAAAGTACCTTCTAGCTTTTGATTTTTTATAATTCTAGGTAGATTTTAGGGACTGCTGAGCCTTGGTTTCTAGCAGACTTGGCTTAAAAGTCCTTGCAGTTCACACGCTAAATTCCCCCTCCTCCTCGCAGTTGATGTTGCACGCCCTCTCTCCTATCCTAAGCCATTATTATTAGCACATGGAATTTCCGTCTCCTCCTCTGTTTGACATCTCAGAATTTAATACTAGAAGAAAAAAACACAACAAAGCCATCCTACAACCCTTCTTTGTTATTTAATCTCAACAAACCTATTTGCCAAGAGTCTTTTTTCCCTTTTCTAATGTCTTGAGGCCAAACTTAGCCTCCAGCTCTCAATGTCTACTCTCATTTTATGACCAGGAGCTGCTCCAAAGGCATCATTCGTTCCAGTGTCTGTTGCCTGTCTCAGCCTCAGGAGCTTCCAACTTCTTTCGTTTGTTGTCTTGTGATGGTGCTTATTTAATTGAAGACAATTTCTCATAAAACTCATAAAAGACCTAGACCTTTTTGCACTGAAAACATTAGCGGTTTTTTTCCTTGCATGATGACAGCTATCTTTCACATATGACCTGATCTTGTGGCAAAATCCTTTTGTGTTTAAAAGGATCCAGCCCTTATACTTGGTGAACACTGAAAGCAGTGCACTGTGATAAAATGCTGAAACTACTCCTTAGGAAAAAAAAACTCAGTGAAGGTTATTTTAGCAATATAAACAACAGCAAAAATTTAAGCAATGATTTAAGCACAAGGCCTCATATTTATTCTCAATTTCAACAGCTCCTGAATAAGCCTAAGGGCACAATTCGAAGAGTTTATGTATTGGACTGCCTAAAAATTAAGAATCTGGCCCCAGTAAGCTCATTCAAAGAGTAAGAGTCAGGCGTCTGTATTCTACACGCTACTAATGGCCATAGGTCTAAGCTCTGAAGGCTTCCAAAGTGTAATGTGCTGGCACTGGTGAGAGTTATGTGCCTCAAAAGGATAATAAGAAACCAAGTAATAATACACTAAGTCACTGAAAACTATAGAAAAGGCATAAGAGAGGGTGCTGAACTCTCACCTTTTGCTGAAGCTGTGAATCCAAAGTTTATCTGTTCATGGGTTCATATACCTACTGAGACTTGTGAAGGAGCTTCATCAGGGAGAAAGGTAAGCTACCTAGACAAATCTATAACATGATTCTTCAGCTGTCATTAGCAGGTCTTTATCTCTCCTGCTTCTAGTCCATTAGATACCACATTTTTTCTGCACAGAAAATAGGAGTGACTTACAACTGGGCACAGATGCAGCCTTTGGAGACAGCTCCGTATTCTCATGTTCTCGGCCTTCTTCTACAAGCTGCAAGTAGATTCCTAATTTCTCTATATTTTTTGTGGCTCAGCTTTCAAGAGTGCCTGTTTCTTGCCAGTCACTGTGAATTACTCTTTGGAGACTCTGAGAATATCTTACTGGCAGTGTAGGAAGCCCAGTTGCTTCATTACAGCTTTCTGAATCACCTCAACAGAGCCAAGCACAGGATTTTTAGGCACTGAGGTGGCACAGTTAGGAAAGCCAAAGTGATCTCTGAATTTTCCATCCTTTGATTATAAGAGGAATTGTGATTTGGGTCTTTGGGTGCCATTGTGAGAATAACGTCAATAATTCTGATTAGGTGGTCCCTTTTCAAAGAGAAATGTGGAACAAATGGAACATTAAAATGAATTGTAAATTATACAGGCATTATGGTAACTGAAGACATAAACAAACAGTCTGAAGGCAGAGACTACTCAACAAAAAATTCCCCCTCTTCCACTGGTTTTAAATCAGAAGGAACAATCAAGCAGAGCATTCATAATCCCTCCCACAGTAATAATAAATAATGTATCTTCTTCATACCCAAAATCCACTTTGATACACCTTCCCTGTGAAAATAATGTAAGAATAAAAGTCCCACTGGATTCAGCAGTACTCTTGCCTGCCTCCTTTAAAGTGACAAAACGGCTTGTGGAGAGGGCTGACAGCAAGTCAGGAATGAAGTGGGTAAAAACAACAATGAAACCACCTTAATGTCAAGGTAGCACACTAGAAATTTTAGTATGAAGACAGATGTAGTTCTCTTTTGATAACTTACACAATTTGGGAGATGTTGCAATTGCTTCCTTTTTTTTGTGCCTAAGAGAATATAAATATTAGGGCTAAAGGATCACTTCTTTGAGTGCTGAGAGTTATACAAATAGATTTTTTTAAGACATCCTTATATAGATTTGTACTTTGGAATGGTTATCTTCATATTAATTGAGTTCTCAGTACAACAGGTGACATGAATCACACTCACATCCGCTTTTATATTGACACTGAGAAAAAGTCCTTTAGTGGCCTACTTGCATAATTCTGTCATTGAATAGTATCATTATAAAGTGTGATGTCTTAGGGTAAATTATTTAGTATTTGTACTATAACAACAGATAAAGTATTTAGTCCCATCAGTCTATATTTGAAAGACGAAGAGGGCAAAATACGTTTTTCATCATACTTTCCTTCAGCTGTTTTCCATATCTCCTTTCATGTTCTTTCTTCCTAAGGACTTTCTTTTTACTTACATGCATACTTACTGTATGCCCTTAGCATGTTCAGAGAGCTACTATCATGTTTTAGTATGTATCTGAAGTGAAGTTATGTCTGCGGTACTGTTACAAAACATTGCTAATGTACTTCCCCTGCATTGTTTTTAAAATATCTCAAAAAAGTGAAGATTTCCTAAACTGCAGAAAACATCCCACTGACACTGAAATTCAGTGGGATATATATGTCCACTAAACATTTCTGTCTAAAATTCTTCTTTGTTATCTGCAATAAGGTTACCATTGATTTTTAGTCTGTATAATCCACAGAAAATAAATCACCCCAGATTCTCCTGTATCTTTGCAGTGAAGTGTGAGTTAGGTATACATTGTAGTAATCTCCAGTGTGTGTTCCTTCACAAAAGCTTCAGAATAAAAAACAAAACTATTTTTGAGAATAAAGTACAGGGTCTTTCATCAAACAAGTATTCAGAATTACACAATTGATAAATAGCCCAATGAGAAAAAAGCACAGAATTTCCCACATACATACACACTTTTTGCCATACATAGCCATTTTGCTGTATGGGTGCTACCACACGGTGGAATGCTCTAATCATAAGATTCATCAGAAGCGAGTTCCACAGACAAAAAATAAAGATCACAGGAGGAACTCGGGGACCCTTCAGGGAGAAACGAGATGTTGCATCCCTTACATTTCAGCTTCCTCAGCAAGGCTTGCTCTACCAGCCTTGAGATTCTGCTCATACCACTTTGAAACCAATGACCTTTAAATCTTTTTCATGTTGATAGACATTCTTAATGAAAGAGGCGAGTTTCATTTCAGGGAACTTATGCAGAGCATCACAAAGGAATTGTGACACTTCAATTTCATTTTAGGCTGCATTCACATGCTTAACTCTGAGGGGATTCACAAAAAAAGCTGCTTTGCTGCTAGAGTGCTTCAGCAGGCACAGACACCAAAAGTTTTCAGTACAAAGCTTAAGTAGGTGCCTAAAGTTTTGCTACTGTGCACGCTGAGATAGGCCACCAAACTGTCTGAGCTGCATAACTCAGTGCCCAAGGCTGTCAGGAATTCACTGCTTTGGCATTCCTCTACCAAAGTCCCCCGAGGTCTGGTCTGGTAAACTTCACAGTACACCTAATACATCCTGACAGCATGAAGGTCAGCCCAAAGCACAGGAGACACAGTTATTTCTATTCAAAACAAGTGATTATTCAGGTTCCCTTCCCTTCCAGAACTGCTCAGTCTTTTAAAGAGCTTACCAAGGTAGTGAGCCATGCTAGTTCAAGGATAGTGATTGATACACTTCTGCTATTTCTGTGCAGTTTTGGAAATTTTATATAGCTTGGAACAAATAGATTGATCCAGTCTCATCTGGCAAAAAAGATAAATTGAATAGGGTTCTCCAGTCACAAATCCTAAATTTGTACAAAGTATTTAATCTCCTGGCACTTCTATTTGAATAGCATTGCATCTATGAGGTTGCCTGTTAGGAAGATATGTTAAGGAACATAATTCTTTCCAATCAGTGTGTAAGTATACTCATACATAAATTCATAGATATGTAAGTTTCTTAATGTGTGACTGTGAACAGATATTGATTAAATTATGCCTTTAATCGCAGGTGCTACAACATTCAGCATGACAACTCCTAATAGGCTTTCTGGTTCTGAGCCTTCATGTCTGTTTCTGCAAAGAGTGGAAATAAAGATTTTGGTTGATACCTAACCTCAAAGAGTCTTTGCTTTCAATCGGGATGTGATTTCTTGACATTTCATTCATGTAATATTAGATCTCCAGTACTCAAGCCACATAACACTGGGTCACTGAACTAGATTCACTACCTCCTCCCCCATTAAAACCAAAACCACTTGTGTAATTAGACTCTGGTGAACCAAAAGCAGGTAGTAATCACTGGATTAACTCTACTATGTGTGAATATATTTAATGTTTTCATTGGAGGGAGCCTGAAATTATGATGTACACATTGACCTGGGAAGTTTATACTTTGCTTTAACTGACTTGCATGAAACCTGGTTTTGCAGTGATAACTTCCAACTATACACAACTCTGTGCTGAGTTTACCCTAAGTGTCAGATATTGCTGAACATTCATGCTTGGAAAACACAAGACTCAGCTCAGTTGTGATCTCACCTGAGCTTAGAAGATTCTTGTGTGGATGAAAACATAAGGGATTCCACAGTATCATTGCATTAGATGTTTTCCGCAGTCTGTTTCCACCTATTAATAGCTCTAATACTCTCATTAACTTCCATCATTCAGCTTAGGTATTTTTTATTTCTTTGGTGGTACAGCTAATCCAACAGCAACTTTCCTTTTTTACCTAAATCTTTTTTTCAGAATATATTGTCCTGACTTTTCACAGTCTTACTCTGTGAAGCAAATGAGAGACCTGCTTGCTCCTGCACACTATCTACTTTTCAATTTAGCTGCCCCTAGGACAGCACTAGCAAACATCAAGCACAGCCACAAAGACTAACAGCTATTGAAAGTTCATCTAACTTCTAGAATTGGCACCATAAAGAAAATAATTTGAAGAAATGCTTTGCCTACTGTCACTACTTTCCCTAAAAAGGCAGGATTCTTGTGTAAGATTTTCTTACACATTGTTTACAGTGAGAACAAAGAGTACCAGTTATGATTTGTACTAGAAACTCTCAAATGCTCAGTATAATCCACTCCCTCCTCCCCAAGCTACAAGTAGCTCAGATGTAGGTCAGGCAGTACACAAAAACATCATTCAAACCACTCATCTGTATTACCCACAAGCCAGCTGACTGTTCATCAGCTGGTCCTTTGTTGTCTGCAAACTTACTGTCTATGGTCTACAGGAAAAAAAGCATTCTTTTTCCAGGAGCAAATGAAACTCTGTTTCATTTACCATTTTATGGGTTTGAGTTTTCAATTCCTAGCTATTTACAATGCTTTATAAGAGGTCAGTAAGAAACAGGACATTAAAAATACTTATTCTTAAAGTTGTATAATATACTTGCATGGAAGTAATTTTAAGCCTCAGGTATGCAGTGAGACCTGGGTAAAAGGATTTAGGAAGGTATATCTTTTCAAATGTAATCCACTTGTTTCATATATACAGTCTTTGGATTTGCCCTTTTGCTGTCAGTAACTTGATTTTACTTGTCATGTGTTAGACAACTTCATATTCTTTTAATGTACCAGCCACATTAAAAAAAACTCCCAACTTTTAAAACTTCACAATAGTGAAGTTCAGTGACTTCAATAGTAATGCCTAACACAATAGCTCTCATTCTCCAAGGAGCATGAGAGCTAGAGGAACACCTGAGCGTTCCCCACTGTCACAGTTTAAAGCTGGGCTGGCTATTAAACTAATGACAGATACTCTTTGTTAACTCCAACCTTTCCCAAAATAGAGGAGAAAGAGAAAAGGGAAAGAGACTTATGGGTTGGAAAGGTTAAAAACCAGCATTAATCTAACTGCAAGAATTTTGTATTATAATAATGGGAAAATATGCACAAAACCAATATCAAGCTCCCGCCACCACCACCAACAAATACATCACCCATACGCTGTGGGGCACACCCCAGGAAAGTCCCAGACTGTATTCAACAGCAGGCAGGAGCTGGATTCAGCATCAGAAGCAGAATAAATGGGTAGAGTCCTCCTCAGCAGGTAGAGTTAGAGAACAGCACCCTACAGCATCACCAGCCCCTACTAATACCCCCATACTGGGCTTAAATAGGCTCCTGGGCCATAGGTGTGGGTGGAAGCACCAGGTGAGGCTGCTTAGGGCCATTAGAGCCCATCAGTGCCCTGGCCATAAAGGGAGAGGGAGTGACCTTTGTGATCCCTCACCTTTATTCTGAGCATGATGTGTATTGGATGGAGTACTGCATTGGGGTCAGACTAGGATACCCACATATTTCAAACACAGGTCAATGAATCTCCCTTTCACAGAAATCACTAGGGAAAAAAAAATTAAAAATGCACAAGTATTGCAAATATCTATGTGCTGTGAGGTAATGCTTTACATTTGTGAGGGTTTTGACTTAGAAAGATATCTTGCTGACTGCACTATAGCAGATCAGTTGGGAACATGATATATTTTATTTTTTCTGACCCCTCTGTTTAAGCAGTATCTTTGTGTTCTGGTATTTGATGTAGTGAACAAGAACTTTTTGTTACCAACAACAGAAGAAAAGTTGTTTTGTGTAATGTGAAATTAATTTCTATTTATGCAATAAAGACTGTTTCTTGTCTCACATCTCAATTTAGAAAAAAAATAAAAGGAAAAGAGAAACAGTAACAGGAAGAGCAGTTTACAAGGTGGTAGGGAGATGGTCAGAAATTAAATCTTCAAGGGTCAAACCCCTGGCCTTGTCTCCATTCTATTTTGGAGATAAGTAAGGACCTTGGAGATTACCATTCCTTTGTGTCTCCTAGAGCTCCTGAAAACAAAACAAATGAGTAAAAAAAAATAGAATTTCTTCCACTAACTACAATTTCAATGCAAATTTATCTGGTTTAGCACTACTTAAATCAATGATTTAGGATTAGTTCATTTCAAACAAGAGTGGTGCTAGCCCATAAGATACTGCTGAACTCCGTATATTTCTTGCTGGGAGTCATATGCAAAGACTTTAAAAAAAAATGCTTTAAGTGCTGTACATCTCCAGCAGTTCTACACAGAGCAGTCTCCTTGGAAAAAAACAATGTAAAATCAGCTGTCAAGCTGCTGCCATTTGTCATGGGTGACCACGAAAGAGAGTAGTCTGGAAACAGTACAGAAAGCTTATGGTCATCCTGGCTGTACATTTTTTCTCTGTGGGCACAGTGGAAACTGCCTTATGTTATATTCTGTTCTGTCAGAGTAGCACAGAAAAACAAGTGGTAGAAGGGGCCCTCCGTGTCCTCTGCATCCTTATGCACACAGATGATCTGACTGCAGCCGGTTAAATTGGGTTTGGGGCAAGACTATGATAGCATTAACAGTCAAAGCTTGATCTGGATTCTAATTTATTTTATTAAGTATTTTCAGAAATGCTGATATTAACTCCATTCTGCTTTTTCACTGTCATGTGGGTGGAAGGACATTCGCCGTCTGATGCAGAAAAATACTTTTTTTCTACCAGATTGCATTCTTTCTCCCTCTCCCAAAGGCAGCTTGCATCACGGCTTTCAGCAGAGGATCTGCCTGGATAAGGAAGGAGAGCAGGGTCAGGAAAAGTGGTGGGGAAGTGATGGGAGTCAATGAGGTTGCAGGGAGGGACATTTTACAAAACTGAGAATAGACACAGATGCAGGGGAAGTACAAGGAGGCTGGGAGAAGTTTTCCAGGAGGGAAAAAAAAGTTGTGATGAGGAGCTGCTCTCCCAGCCCACCCTTGCTGACATAGCCTGAATAACAACAGCTGTTAAGACAGAAACGTGAGAGTATGTGTAACTCAACACTCCAAACTGCCTAAGAGCATATTTGGTCCCAAGCTGATCCTGTTAAAGAGAAAAATAATCATCAGTCAGAGTAAATAGTAACATTAGAACTACAAAGAGACTTTGGAAGCAAAGACAAAGTCAGGTTGAGCAAAAGTATAAAAGTATGATATTTTCTAACAGTACAGAGACACCTTGGAGCGAAAACAGCAGCAAACCTGCGTTGACAGTGCTGAAAGTCTCCCCGCTAACACCACAACTTCTGTCAAGGCCACAAAGAGCAGCATCCTCATGAGAAGCCTTGAGAATCCTGCATCCAGGTGGTAGACTGTCCCTACCGGGTGTGCACCTCAGGTGTGCACAGGTAACCTCAGTAAGGGCTTTCTCACTGGCATGTGGATTAGCAGCCTGTAGGAAGTGGCATGAGTAGACACAAACCCAGAGCACAGGAGGCAAGTGCAAGTAGGGGAACTCACACACCCAGGAGGAATGTATGTGCTGATAACCAGCAGTTCCTGAGGGAAGGGGTTGTGTTAATGTGTGCGTGACTATAAATTTTGGGCACTAGATCTGGAAGGGTGTTTGGAAATGAGCGGGTGCATATTAACATTTTGTAAATGTCCGGAATCGCGCTGCTGACCTTGATCTTGAATGTATAGTTTCCCGATCTGTCATTAATAAATCAATAAATCACTTTGATCATAATTTGATTCAAACTATGTGAACTGCGAAGGTTTTCCCTGAGACAGAGATTAGGACTGGCAGCTGTTGTGAGGGAAATAGAAGATTAATTAGGTAACAAGGACAAGTTTGGCAAGAAAACTGGGAGTGGAATCGGAACAGACAAGACAGACTGCAGACAGGAGGTGCCTAAAATGGGGTTTTGGGGTGATGTGAAAGATTGTGCCAACTTTCTTTCTTAGAGTCTGAAACAAAATCTAGGATTCCCCAAACTCATATCTGCTGTCTAAGAGAATATGTGTCTCATCCCATTTTGGTGTTGGCCCAGGAGAAAGACAACCTGCTACTGCTGTCATTAACATAGTTAATCTAAGGAGAAGGGACATGTGAGGTGGTTCTTGAGGTCCTGATTCTGTTAGTGAACCAAGTAGGTGTCAAGACCATGCCTTTGATGTGGTTTTGCTTCTATTACATTCACACACCATTTCCTGTCTTAGAAGAATATGATCATGGCTGTGAAGTCAAGCTGCCAAAAATTAGAAATGGACAGATTCAAGGTTACCAGTATGACCTAATTTGGCCACCTTTTTCATATGAACTGTAGCCTTTAATTACAGCATCACAAACTCAGTTCTCTCAAGAGTACTCCTCCCTAACTCAGTGCATTGAGAGGACTTAATTAGCAGCTGTTCAGTATGTTTTTTAGCCTCATTGTTCAATATGTTGCTCTGGGCCTTATTTAAAAAAACGTTGTTCAAGCTCTGCTCTGAAAACAAAATTATTAGTTTACTCCTAGGCTTTTCTATGATGCTGATCACCCCAGAATCTGAGTGCTTTGCAGACAATTCATTCATCATTGTAAAACCCATGTGAAGTTTGAGGGCATTGTCACCATTTAGGAGATAGGGAGCTGAGACACAGACTGAAGTAAAATACATTGGATGTCCATTGTGAAATACTTCAGACTGCCAAAATTATATTTTAGCATTACACAATAACTTACATATTGAGAGGTTAGTTCCGATGGACTTTGCTAGCAACTGAAACCATTCAACATTTTGCAAAGCAGACCTAGAAGTAGAGAAGAAGCACCCAAAACTGAATAACACATCTGAATTTCAAATCATTGCATCCAGATTCTTCAGAAGAGAGTGGTACAGAACTAGTTTTTCCAGGAAAACTAAGCCACGTCTTTTGTTCCTGCAGTTCAGATTCTGAAATGAACAATGAAAAGGGATTTATAAAAACAAATCCCATTCCTCCATTTCATTATCGAGGCATCTGTGTGTTAGCTGAGGCCAAATTCCTGAAGAAGAAATAATAAGTGATCTGTGGTTAACAGTTTTATTTTAACATTCAGAGACAGGATGTCAGGGATTCATGGGTCTGGGAGTACAAATTCAGTGGAGATGTTCTGGTATTTTCAAATTATAGTCTTTTTCCTTGTATTTCCTTACAGAAATCAATGTGCAAATGAGTATATGGTAACTATGTATGCAATATAAAGTAGAAGCTTTTTGAGTTACCAGCACTGATGAATATGAAATGTAACTAGGAAAAAGTCATGACCAACTGCTTATTCTTTGGAGATAAAAAAAAGGTTTTGAGCATTTCGTATTTGATAAGAAGTAATATGCAAAGCTAAAGATCCATTTTCTATTGCTTTCAGGCACAATTAATCTTGAGCAGCCTGGACAGCCAACTCTTCTGGATTACAGAACTGTCAGAAAAATATAAGAGCTCCACAAATTTTTTGCTAGGGCTGTCTGTGCTATTCCAGCTGTGTATTCACTAAGATCCACAGCAAACTTTCTAGCCTGACATTTGATTAAATTAGTTTCCATATCTATGCCAGGAAAAAATACAGTTTGTTTCCAGCTAAACAATGTAAACCTGCTCAGTTTTATTATACCTGCTCAGTAACTGTAAAAAGTAATAATTAAGGAAAGGAGCTACCCCAATGTTCCATTATAGTATCTAGGTCTCCTAGGATAATTAAAATTGTTGTTTGCAGTATCTGCCTTTTCCCAGCATAGCTAGTATGTTGAGAGCCCTCCGTTTATTCGTCCTTTGATATAGGCATTAGCTTCTACAAAGTCCGCAGTGCTAGAGAGCTAATACAGTTTTTTGACCCAATGGTCTAACTAAGCTAATTAATTTGTCAGCAATTAATTTAATATCAGTTTGTTGAAACAACGCTTAAAGTGAATAGATACATCTATGAAGGGACTCAGTTCTCAAGTCTTATGGCAAATTTGCAGAATTGAGGGAGTAAGGATGACTGAACGTGCAATCTCTATCCATATTCTCTAGTGTATATACACATTTCCTCACACACTGTTTGCGAGAGTCTTTCAAAATGAGGTTCTAGTGAGAGCACAGCTTTGTCCTCTCCAGGAAGGAAAAAAAGCAATCTCCTTACTACCTTCAGTATTTCCTCAGAGACTAAAACGGGCCCTGAGTAGGAAATATGTTGTCTCCCTATAGCAGGGATGACAAAACAAGCAATGGAAAGACGATTGTTCCTTCTAAGTACAGAAGTTGCATGGACCTAGCATTGTTTACACATGTTGAACAACATCAACCTGAATAACACTGGAAAGGCTGAAGTTGTAATTCTCAAGTAAAAGAATGACACCCACTCTGAGGGACCAGTATAATTTAATAAATAATTGAATTTTCAAAGCTGCCAGCTACATGTTGCACCTAGGTGAAGTCAACACTTGAACTCTGGAAAAGCCTTGTTATAGACACTGCAGATAGCCCCTGCAGCATTTCAACATTTAATTGCTTCGTATAATGCCAAGCATAACTTGGATTTCAGAACTTTGGGCTTTTCTGATATAAGTTATCTCCAGTAAATTGAAAGAGTTATGGGAAAGATTCAGCAAAAAATTAAGTGAAGGCTTTCCAAATCATTGTCCTTGCTTTGGATTTTCATCAAAATTGAAGTCTTTGCACAAAAGTTCAGAATGTTCTTTAGCTTACATCCTGAGAATGAATAATTCTTTTAAAATCACTTTATGGGTGTACAAAATTAGGATTATTAATAGAACAACATTATTTTGTTAGGAGTTTTTTCCTTATTTAGAATTCTTACATTCTTTTAGTTGAGTTGTTATTCCTTTGTCTTTCCTCCTTGGTGTCACAACAGTGCAGGTGATGCAATTGTCTTGGGCATTCAATGCAGCTGCTTGAAATAACTACTAGCAAGGATTAATTTTCAAGAAAAGGTGTGATGTCTTTCTATCATTTGTTCAATTAATTATTCACCACCATTATTAAATAAAAAACACCTGTGGTGCATTTGCTTGTCTTTCATTCCATTTTGATTCAATGCTGAAGTGTCCCAGTTCATTAAAAAAAGGGCAATCCAGTAAGAAAGGTATTATCTGGTTTGTAAGATATCAGAGCATAATTCTGTGCTCTGCCACAAACCTCTCGTGTGTTCTGGGGATGATTAATTATAATTTAATGTGGTGGTTCCAAGATGAGAATTAAAACAGTTTCTGCTTGTCTTCCATTTCTCTGTTTCCTGCTGGAAATGCAAACTCTGCCTATCATGCATGGCCATACAAGGCATGGCATTACAGTGCCCTCATCTCCCTGTAATAACAGGAGAAGAGTCCTGCCTTCACACAATGCCGTGCACACCTCTGATGCTATATAAAAATGTTAGCAATGCTGATGGAATATTGTCCTGCCATCTCCCTGCACACACAGTCATCAAGTGCAGTGTTTATGACTTCGGTTAATGGCTGGTGTTGTGACTCATGAATATGTCAATTAGGCGTAACGGTTTACGCAGGAGTGTTTGCAAGGGTATCAAGTTTATGAATGGTAGGGATCACTGTTTGCCAAGAGCAAAAAAACTGCAAAGACTTTTTCTGAGAAGCTGTAAAGTTGGGTCTACTAAAGTAAACATATTTTAAGGCCTGATTTTCAGAACTTTTTAGCATATCCCATTTCTGTTGAAGGCAAGAGAGCTATGGCTGCAGAGCCCCCCAAAATACATACTGGTTTGTTGAGCCTTCCTTATAGTTTATCAATTTTTACAAGTGTTGGTAAACATTTTGGGAGCAGGGGGACAGGGAAGGTTTTCTAGCCTTATGCTATGGCCATATCATTGCATTTGATCAGATATCTAAGAAATTAATGCAGTAGCAAATGTCCACAACTACTTAGACTTCCCATACAGCTTGACTGTCTCTTAAATTATCTTTGCAAGAGAACCAGATACATTTGCAAAAGGACCAGATACTTTTTGCAAATTATGGTTTCAAAAATGTGTAAGTTACCAAGGAGTCTAAATCTATTTTTGGTTAGTGATTTGGGGAGTTAAAGTTAAGTTTTAGTCTCAGAAGGCTCTAGGAGTCACAATCACTTAAGTATAATTTAAAATTTACCCTTCTCATTATTACAAATGGTTGCTACTTCCTGGGTAATTAATCTCATATTTAGCCAGAAATACCAAGCACTCCAGCTAACTGAAAGTGATCCGGCAGTTGCTATTAGGCTCTTGCTACTGATCAGCAAAACATACAACTGAACCTTAAAAGTATTGCTGGAGATACTGTTCCAGAATTATGTGATATATGGATTTCAAATATTTATCCAAGTGTTCTGACATGTACCTAAAAACTAAGACAAGAGTGATAACAGTAGCTACAAGGTAAATCACTGAATCATAGAACTTCCACATACGGGGCAAAAAAAAAATTGAAAAAAGGAAAAGAAATCGGACTGTGGAGCTGTTTCTTGAACATATATGTCCCGAAATTTCTGAAACTGATTCTAGCAGTAACACTTGATGTGATGAGTTAGCCTTGGCTGACAGCCAAATGCTCATCCATCCATTTGCCCACTTCCCTCTCTGGTGGGATCGGGAAAATATGGAAGGCAGATGAGAAGCCTTTTGGATCAAGATAATGACTGTTTAATAGGGAAAGCAAAAGCTGCATGCACAAGCAAAGTAAAAAGAGGAATTCATACAATACTTTCCATTGGCAGGAAGATGTTTAGCCACTTCCTGGAAAGCAGGGACTCAGCACACCTAACAGGTGCTTAGGAGGAAGAACACCATAGCCATAAAAGTTTCCCTTTCCTCATCTTTTCCTTGAGCTGTTATTGTTGAGCATGACATCAACCATTATGGAATATCACTTTGGCCAATTTGGGTCAGCTGTACCAGCTGTGTTCCCTCTGAACCCCCTGTCGACCTCCAGCCTACTCACTGAACATGGGCAAGGAAAGAAGGGCAGAGTGGGAAACAGAGAGGGAGCCTTGAAGCTGTGCAAGCACTATTCAGCAGTAGTCAAAGCTTTGGTGTGTTAGCAACAGCGCTGCCATGAATAAAGTTAACTCTATCCCAGCCAGACCCACTACACTTGGAAAAGTTACATCAGACAGTGTTGCTTATAACTAGATGAGACATTGTTTACACTGAAGCCTGAATCATATTGAAAGAGCTGTTTGCTAGTCCCTTTTAGTTTAAAGATGTTTATACATGTGAAACTTCATTTGTAGGGACTAACCTTGTGGTGCGCTGAGATGTTTCCATTAGATAAACTGAGATAACTGAGATTTGAAATTCCAATGCAAAACGGAACTGCTAGTATTGGAAGGAATAAGTGGGTTCAGTATGTAACTTTGTATGGTTGGTACTCACTATTATTCCTTAATTTATGTTTTGTTGTAGAAATAACATCAGTCTTTTTTTTTTCCTCTGCTACTCAATGAGTAGCATTATATTTAATACAAAATATCCTGATTTCTGCAAAATATACTGATTCTAAGAAAGATGAAAAAAGTCAAATAACATATTCTCCAGTTGAATGAAGAAAATCTTAATTTTCAAGTGGATGAGTCACAACAAAAAGTAGTGAGAGAAGGTGAATCTGTGCACCAGAAGATTGTCTGCATCTCCCTGTTAGTAGGTACAGAGGTAAAAGGGTGATTAGAAATTGCTACTAGTCTGCATCCTGAAGCCTTGATAATAGGAAGAATATATGAAGTAAGCTATTCTGATAGTGAGAAAAAGCCTTTAAAGAAACTGGGAGAGGATCTTTTTATTCACACGACAAAGAGACCCGTCTTTAGATCTTCTTTGCAAGTGTGCAGGAAAGTACTAAGCAATAATTTTTCTGACTTTTATCTAGATTATTAGGACAAGAACTATTTTAATGAGCATGCAGAATGGAGAGTTTTATTTTGGATCATATTTTGTCAAACTAGACGCAGGGCAGAGGGTTCTGTGGCTCAGCTCCATGTCACCGCAATGAAAATCTCACACTAAATGAATGTTAATAACATGTTTCTGTTGTTGACGCTATAAGCATTTAAAGAATGCAAAATTTAAAAAAAAAAAAAAGGCGGCCAAGAATTTTGAAGTGACTTATTAACCTTTCCTTCCAAACTAAATGTGATTTGTTCTTCAATTGATTGCCATGTAGTAAACAACTAAATGGCAACTACCCTGGTTGTGTACTAACATGCACTGAAGTTATCCTAGGACATCAGTGCTAAGGTACAGCAGTGATCAGTAACCAACCTAAAAAGACACACAGAAACTAAGATGCAACAAAACTGAAGGGAAATCCAGAATATGGCATAGGATCCTGAACTGATGGAAGAATCAGCTATCAAAACTTTAAAAATATATGTTCTTTTCTGTAACTAAGAAATAAGTTTGGCTGGTTACTTTTTTGGTGACCCATTGGCAAAAAGGAGAAGCATTGAATTTTCTGCAACGTTCTCCTACCACTTATTTTAATGAGGTGTTGATCTCAGTCAATAAACTCATGGTTGTATTTCATATTTAGGCCAGATTTCATGTTTAGGAATGATCCCTCATGATATTCACATGATCTTGAAAGTGTTGCACTGGAGTAGCTGAGAGCTGACTTGAACCAACAGCAGAACCAACTGACCTGGGCTGTGTCTTACTCTGCTTTCAAATATATGAAGCCAGGAAGAAACAATGGGACCATAATCTCTGTGGTCCCAGCATCCACCTATAGGCTATCACCTGCCTTTATCTGTATTGAAGTCCATCCCAGCACTATCTCAGGCACTTAAGCATAGCTTGAAAACCAAGTCAGCAAGTTTGCTGATGATACAAAGCTGGGAGGAGCGGCTGACTCCCCAGAAGGCTGTGCTGCCATTCAGCGTGAGCTGGACAAGCTGGAGAGCTGGGCGGACAGGAAACTGATGAAGTTCAACAAAGGCA
>VZSC01015689.1:19980-43629 GCA_013398225.1 Steatornis caripensis
CACATGAGGAAGAACTTCTTTCCCGTGAGGGTGACAGAGCACTGGCACAGGCTACCCAGAGAGGCTGTGGAGTCTCCTTCTCTGGAGAGATTCAAAGCCCGCCTGCACATGTTCCTGTACAACATGCTCTAGGGTCACCTGCTTTAGCAGACGGATTGGAGTAGATGTTCTTCAGGGCTAAGAATTGATTAGGAGATACATATTCCCATCCTGTCAACCACCTGCAGAGCCATTTCAGAAGTCTGGTCTTTCTTGTTCAGCAAACCACATATTGCAATGCAGAGAAAATTCTGTGACTGCCCATCCTGAGGCAGGGTGCTGTTTAGTGGTTGTATCTATATACCACTAAAGGAGAGGCCAGAAGAGGCAATATCCAGCCTGCTATTTCTCTGTTATGTCAGTGGTGGGCGAAGGTGAAAGGCTGAGGATGGAAACTGAACTGACAGAGCCCTGGCTCACAAGCAACATGGCTATGAATTGTACTGGAAGGGTAACAGAGCAGCTTCGTATGACTGAAAAGAGCTGGAAAGGCAGTGCTTAAAATTCAGTATATAACTGGCTCTGAAAAGGAGAGCTTAGTGAGGAATATTACAAGTAGGGCAAGGGATCACTGACAGTATTATTTTCATGTACATACACTCCCACAATTAATAAACAACCCAGTGAAGAAAGATACTGGAGCACAGCAGAAAATAAAAACCATAAAGAGAACATTATTTTTAATATACATAACTGCCAATCAAGCACTACATTGGTAGTTTTAAAGTAGTGACCTGATTGCTTGGCCATTAGCACAGTAGAGTGCCTTGTGGAGAAAACCAATTAAGTCTAGTTGTCTGAATATAACAGAAACTTGGCAGGGGAGATCTAGTAATGACTATAACTGTTAGAGAAAACAAGGGAGAAAAAAGTACAATCTTCCAGTCCACTTTGGAAGATAGGCCATTTTTTTGCGCTTAGAAAAAAATGAATGCAGGGATCATGTTCATGAATAACAATAAAAGCCTAAAAAGAAATATTGATGGGATACTAGTGTCCTCCAATTTTACTATAGCTCAAAGCATCTACCCTCAGTAGCCCCCATTATTTTCCCCACTTTTATTGAACCCTTTGCACTGCTACTCCACAACTGCAGAGCTACTCAGTAGGGTAGAGTTTATAAATGGAATGGCTTATTGACACAAGCAATCAAAATCAGTACTAAAATTGCGTAGCACAGTCTACATGCAAAAGATTTAGCTTTTCTTCCCGATTTTAACAAAGTTGTACTGTGAAGCCTTTCTTTTAGTATAGTGGATGGTAACATTAAGGGTCATTGAGGAGTAACATCCCATGTAACAAATTAATGTCTGTGTTAGTTACATGAGGAGCAAAAATATTAATTTCAAAATACAGGCTTTTCAAACTGTACTTTATCTTCAGGAGATTTGTGGGTGAAGCATCTTGCTACACTTTGTCTAAGTTAGAAGAACCATTTTTAATACTATAATTTTTCCTAAGTTCTTCTCATTCGTGGTTTTAACTCCTATATTTTGACTAGAAGAAAGATTTTACGATTCACTTCTGATAAGAAAACACCATATGCTAGTGTTACTGATAAAAGTTACTGAAAACACATTAAAAGTTATTTGCCTCTCAGTTTCACGTAATAAACTCAATTGTACTGTCTGCATTCAATTTATAGGCTAAATAATATTCCCTTATTATATTAAAGACCCCTCCATACCAAAAGAAAAGTGAACAGTCAAGTAAACTTTCACTCTATTGGTTACATGGGAAAAATAACGCTAAAACAATTACATTCAAAACATCTCTCGTTTGGCTTACCCATGTAATGACCCTAGAAATGACTTCATGACCCTTAATGACTACTAGAAAATAAATCATGTGGCAACCCATATCACTTGGACATTATCCCACTATTGCAGCTCTTGGCAGGTATAGAATTATTTTTATGGAGCAGAAGTTAAATTCAATTCAGAGACTGGATTTCTTTGGTATAATAGGACAATTACATGAAACTGAACAAACTCTTACTGCTATCTCCATCTTTATCTCCTGGGCCTTAACCCCAAGTTTATATATGAACCTACTGAATTTTTGTGATGGAGTTTTGAGGCAACTCTGAGTGAAGTGGAGTGAGAAACAACAGACAACTAGTAGAGAAACCCTAGAAGGTCGAATATAAATCTTTTAGGCTATTTCAGTTTCCAAGCCCAAGGGGAAAAATAATATATAGAGATACTGTCTATTAAACCATTAAACCACACAGGTGGCTAGATTTTAACTTCTAGCACAGCTGTGGAGAACAGAGATTTTAAGAAGGCACAGTGGCATTTTAACCTTTATGAGCAAAAGGCAGTACTTTCTAGATAAAACAGAGCTGACAGATTTGCTGGCACAGTTACGATTAGCTATGCATCACCTATCATTCAAGCTGACAGAAAGATTTTTATTCAAAGTTAGTGAGTCTTTTTTTGTTATGGCATCTAGATTCATCTTGGAGGCTATCAGGAGCTCTCTAAGTCTGCACCAGTTGATCCACAAAACATCACTCTTGGCTATTTGATAAACACTTCAAAAGTTTAATAAGCAAGATAAGCATTACAGAACTTATAACATTCATAAGTAGAAGACAAGACCTTCCCCTTTTTTATATTCTGTTACTGTGGTTTAAAAATTAGACCACTGAGCAAGCCAAAAACACGTGAAAGAGATGGATAGCTGTACAAGTAATAGTTCCAGGAATCCAATGTCAGTGCTGCTGCTACAATTCATGCCATGACTTCAGTGCCAGCCTGAGCTGTTACAGCAAACCAGACACATGTCATTCCCCGGTCATCTTCTGCTCATAAGAATTGGTCACAACTTATTATTGCCTCCTCAGTCCCAGAATCACCACCACTAAAACTACATGTTTGTTGCATGTCATGTATTCTCCTTTTAGCAGACAAACAAGTATAGAAATGATTGAAAATCAATGGGGGTTTGGATGATCTTTTTTGGAGAATGAGTAAAAGGAAAAAAATGAAAATACAATGGGAAACAACAAAAAAAAATACAGAGAAGCTTAAGAAAAGCAGAAAGAAAATTTTGTCTGCATCAGACTTGGGAAACAGCAACTAAGCAGGGAATCCTCATAATGCCAGATTTTTCCTGGGCTGTGTATGAGCACAGAGACGAAAGAACTCAAGGGCAGAGCCCAAACCAGTGATTTCCCTCTCCGTGCAGAACCAGCATCCATGCAGATGTGAGCTAGGCCCATGAAGGAGTTTCATAGCGAGCCTTCAGCCTCTGAATCCTGAAGAGCTCGGTTATCTTCTGTCTCCTACATCAGCTTCCTCCCTGCTTGTGGGAAGAAAGGGCATGTCTAAGGCTGTAATTTGTGTTTGTGACTTGTCTCTCACTTGCAAAAGCAGATAATGTTCTATGACTTCTCTGGGATAAGGTAGAAAGAAAAATCACACAGGGTTAACAGCTGACAGTTTAAGTATAGAGGAGCTGTGCCTGCTCTCTCTGTGCACAGAAGAGGAGATACGGTGCAACAGGGGAGAAATGGCAGTGTCACATTCACATGATCTTACTGGGGACATAACTGGCAGGCACCATAAAAGGGAACTTCTGCAAGATTGCAGAGTAACTTTTCATTGTGACTCAGATCTTCTGGCATAAGGCCTGCCTGCCTTCTTCCTCCTCCTCCCCGCCCCACATAATGAGAAAAATATTATTAGTCTATTAGCTAATAGCCCTAATTATCACTCACAAGCCCTTTTTCACTGAACTCCACTGTTTTCATGGGAACAGTACAGAGATCCTTCTCACTCAGCAGCAGCACCTTCCAGGGCAGAAATACGAACATGGTTTAGAATATACTCAGAAAATTGCAGACATTAAAATCAAAGATGATTCATTGATCATGAAGCCCATTTCTCTGCTAAAGGAGGCTTAGTCCCAAAAGCACACTTTCTAGTGTTTCATACAGAATAAAGTTGAAAATACCAGTGCTGAATCAACATCAAGATTCTCTCAGGAGACAGCTCCTCAGCAGAACTCACTTTTGTGTTTTCTGTTGTGGTTTGTTTTTTTGATAGCCTAATGCTTTAAGTTTTTTTTTATTTTATTCTTAGCTATATCTTCTCTTACACCATTAAATACTCCTCTCTTTGCATACAGCTAGCAGCCTTCACACTTTTCTCACCATCAAATCTTACACACTCAGCATAAGACTCATACTGCTACCCTCCCCCCCGCTTTGCACTCCCATACGGCTAAGGCCTTAATGCCGGGTCATTTGCAATGCAGCATCAGGACTATGTATGAATCTCTGAGGAGATGCATCTGACACATGGCGTCCCAGAGCAGGAGGGAGGCAGGAGCACAGAGCTGCAGCCGGCTGCGTGCCATTCAGCTGCAAAGGCTGCCCAGCTGCCCTGTAGTCCCGCTAGCAGGCACATTCTTCTGCTCCTCCTGGAAATGATGGCTCATCCTTCTCATACAAGCAAATGTGACAACTTTTTGTTCTGGTATACATTCTCTGTCATATGAACCACTGTCCTGGTTTGACCCAATGCAGTATTCCATCCCATACACATCATGCTCCGTATAAAGCTGAGAGACCATAAGGGTCACTCTCTCCTTTCATGGCCAGGGGCCTGAGGGCACTGATGGGCTTTGATGGCCCTGAGCAGCCTCACCTGGTGCTTCTACCCACACCTTTGGCCCAGGAGCTTATTTCAGCCCAGCATGGGGCTGTTAGTGGAGGCCCTGGTGATGTGGCAGGATACTGCTCTCCAGCTGTGCCCAGCTCCTTGATCAAGTGTCAAGAGGAGGACTCTGCCTGAGTCTTCTGCCTTCAATCCTGATCTGTGCATTCCTGTATCCAGTTCCTGCCTGCTGCTGAGTACATTCTGGGACTTCCCTGGGATGTGCTCCACAGTGTCCGGGTGATGTATTCTTAGCGAGGCAGGAGCTTGATATCAGTTTTGTATATATTTGTATATATTTCATTATTATTCTTTCTATTATTATTATTGTAGTTAGATTAAAGCTGGTGTAACTTTTCCAACCCATAAGTCTTTTTCCCTTTTCTCTTTCCCTCCTTTTGAGGAGGGAAGGGGTTAACAAAGAGCATCTGTTGTCCATTTAATAGCCAGCCCAATTTTAAACCGTGACAACCACATAGCATCACCTCAGACACTGAACCTGAGCAAATTCGAGAGGTTTATCTGAATGCCATTCCTTCCTTTGCTTAGTCATCACATACCTAATTTAGTACCTTTAATCTATCTCCTAAATCCTCATCGTCCTCTACTAATTAATTTGTTGTTCTTCACTAAATTCTCCCTAATTGATCAATATCTTTCTAGTTAACATACTGCTGAATGCTGCTCAGTATTTCAGAAGCAGTCAGGAGAAAAGCTCTGTCATTGTTTATTGGACTCTTACTTGTGCTTGGCTATTTTTATCAGCTATTAGTCTCATCAGAAAACTCAGAACTATCTCTTGGCATTATAGCCTTCCACTAGGGAATCATCAAAACCGGCAACATTCACCCAAGGCCACTGAATTATGCCCAGATCCAAATTTTTAACGAACAGGTGTCTTGTATTACAGAGAGGCCAAGCAAATAACAGGTGAAGCTTCATGGTGAATGCTAAAACCTGCTTATACCACTAGACATTTAAGTGTGACGACTTCAAAAATCCTGTAGGACTTGGCAAAAAGCCAACTCAGAGAGGGCATGCTCACTTTATTGGCAGGACACAAAAGCATAAAGTGTCTTCTGATCACCCAGTGCCCTTTGCTACTTTAGCTTCCATTTTACTTTTCTGCCACCACTTCTTCCAAACACACTTTATGGTGTTTCCACTATTCAGGATTTCACAGACAAGAAATCCAAAAAAGATGAAATACAGAAGTACTAATTAAAAGACACTGGTTTTTGCCCTTGTGCCAGTTATTTATGTGTTTATAAAATCTCACGTAGCTTTGTCGCAGGTTTGCTTCTTTTTCCTATGTTAAAACCCACATAATTAATAGAAACACATAAATATCTAAATCTGAGTGAATAGGGAAGATGTTGAACATCCATCAATAATTACTGTCTCTAAACTGGAGTGTGCATTTTTAATCTCACAGGTGCTTTTTTTTCGGCATACCTGCCACTTGCTATAAACAGTTTCTGTCTTGTGCCACTCAGGTATATTTACCCAAGGGTATGTGTGCACACACATATATGTATTTATACATCCTTGCATACATATACATGCATATATGCTTGTGTGTCTGCATGTGTGTGTGCACGCATGTACATTTATATTTACAGATATATGCTACCCAGATGTGTGTTACTTCTGCTATTTTTCTGTGCACATGATTGAAAGCTATCATTTTTAGTATTTTTCTTAAAGCTTTGGGTGCTGCGATTGTGATCTTGCTTGAGAAGCTCATTTTTCATTTACAAATATAGAGAAGATTTCTAAGTCTTGTGGTGAAAACCTTGAGGACGTGAAGTAACCCTGAAGACGTAAAGAAAATGAACATCAAAGATGAAAAAACAACAAACATGAAAAGAACGTAACATTCTTAAAAATCTCAGAGTTTTAAAATCCCTTGGTTTTTTTACTGTCTAACTTTTATTAATGCTTGTCTTTCCCTGCATTCTGGTCAGTATCTATGATGATCTCCTGAAGCAGAAAGCTATTCTCACATGGGAATTTTCTTCCACAATATGCAAAAACAACTGTTGTCATCAAATACAGTGTAATCCACCTTGCTCTTTCTCCTTATAGGCATGGGTTTAAACATCTTCTGTGAGCTACATACATGATACAGCGTAAAGAAGTATAAATTTATCTTTGTGAAATTTATATCTATATGAGATGCCACAAAGATAACTATTTTTGCTTTCTTGGATTAATTAGCACCTGAGTTTCCAGTAATTTGGCTATTTGAAGAATAACATATCCTAATGTCTATGTGGAACCATACCCAGCAAATTCTAAAGAAGTTTTTAATCATTATAAATTAATTTCATGTGAACCAGGAATTTCACCAGATGGTGAAGTTTTAGTAAATGAAATTATTGGCTAAAGCCTAACCTAAATTCTAATGGATCAGAGTTGTCAAAACAGGACCTAGATATCAGTCAAGTGAATTTATAGATGGCCTAATCAATCTTTACAGGAATATTTTTTTCTCAATCTACAAGTCCTGTCTTCCCATAACCCCCCCCCCATCTCCAACATTTTTCTATTTGATTATAATGTCATACATCTATAGTTTTCTATAGGGCAAACTAGAGAGAAAATGTAGAGAAGAAAGGCAACAAACTGCCTGCAATCAAAAAACAGCACTGAAAAATGCAAGTAGGATCAAAGGGGACTTGAACTTGCTGCTTCAGAGGTTTGGAGGACGTGACTGTGAGATAAATTTTTGCACAGTTTCAAGGGAAATATTGCACAGTTGGAGCAAGGCAGGCAGATCCTACTGTTCTGACCTTCCCAGAGTCCTGGGGCAGAGCCCATCACGGAAGTCAAGCAAGCCCATCACGGCAGCTAGAGCTTCATAATTCTCCAGAGAGAGCATACGACCAACTGGTCACCTTGCCATCAAGTCGCACATATTCCTTTTACTTTTCAGGAGCATTATTGACACCTTATGGTGTCAATGGCTCCTTCACCTAGAATGTGATGGTGTGACAAAATGTTTTATTGTATTAAGGCTTAACAAGGTGCTCAATAGGAAGCCTCCAAGGACATTTGAAGAAACTATTATGTGCTGGAAGCAGTAATCTGTGTAATAATGATAATAATGTATAAAATCTGTAAGATTTTTATTGTTTGGTGCTTTGGAATGTTGAAATTGTGACAGAGCTGTTGGCCTTCTTGGCCACCTGGACACACTGCTGGCTCATATTCAGCCGGCTGTTGACCAACACTCCCAGGACATTTTCTGCTAGGCAGCTTTCCAGCCACTCTCTCCCAAGCCTGTAGTGTTGCATGGGGTTGTTGTGACCCAAGTGCAGGACCCTGCACTTGGTGTTGTTGAACCCCACACCATTGGCCTCAGCCCATCGATCCAGCCTGTCCAGATCCCTCTGTAGAGCCTTCCTACCCTCAAGCGGATCAACACTCCTACCCAACTTGCTGTCATCTGCAAACTTACTGAGGGTGCACTCGATCCCATTGTCCAGATCATTGATAAAGACGTTAAAACAGAACTGGCCCCGGTACTGAGCCCTGGGGAACACCACTTGTGACCGGTCGCCAACTGAATGTGACTCTATTCACCACAACTCTTTGGACCAGGCCATCCAGCCAGTTTTTTACCCAGCGAAGCATACGCCCATCTGAGCCATGAGCAGCCACTTTCTCCAGGAGAGTGTTGTGGGAAACAGTGTCAAAGTCTTTACTAAATTGCGGGTAGACGACATCCACTGCATTTCCCTCGTCCACTAAGTGGGTCACCTTGTCATAGGAGATCAGGTCAGTCAAGCAGGACTTGCCTTTCATAAACACAGTCACAGCAGTAGACAGAATCACATGGATGTAACAACAGGTTAAGGGAGAGAACAGAATCAGAACATAAGAGCAAAAGTTACCCTAAAACAACTTAAAATGGAGACAAAATTGAAAACACTGACTGGACAGACATCTCCAGTATGACAAAGAAGAAGGATTTTTTAATATGTAAACACTCAAAACCTCAGAGAAATGCTGACATGAATAACATTGTGACATGTTTTGACAGTTTTTGTAAAAATCAATGCAAATTGCTTGATGTAGGTTTCCTTTTTTTTTACCTTTGAGATAACAGTAAATTAAGAATAGACTGGTAAGTTAACCGGTAGACCTGGGCACAAGAAAACATGATCAAGAATACATTAACATTTGTGCAACCAATATCTTGAATTACTATGCACAACAACTTGACATACTAGACCTCAGCAAATATTAAAACATTAGCAGAAATTAAAACTTAATAGCTTTGAGGAAATAAACATTTCACCTGATCTACAAATCAACTTAAACAAAATAAAATCATGTTAATTTCTTGTTTAGGTCAATAGCTCAATTTTCAATGTACACTGGGGCTCCCAGAAGTAACATTTTTAACCCAAAATTCTGTATCAAAAATGTTCCTTTAAAAACAGGAAATATCAAGCACACAGATGTAAATTTTCCTTTTTATTCTTAGAATCATCATGAACAGAAGGAGCACTCCTTGTACTGCAGTTGTGATGTTTCTTTTCACAAAATATATAATACTAGCTAAACATTTCAAATCTGTGGCTTTCATTTTCATAATTAGGAAGATATAGGTACCTATATGTAGATCTGGTCTTTCTTATAGAGAACACTTAAAAGCACAAGTGGTCACTAATTAACCCGGAAACCACTAAAATAATGACTGCATCTTACCTCATGTTAATTGTCCGCGTCTGAACAGTTTAAAACTCCAGTGTAATTTGCAAACCATTTTGAATGCCAGTGTTTCACCTTCAGAAACCAAAGGGAGTGGCACGTTGCCCACCTCTGCTTCTGTACCACCTCTCTGCCTGTGGCGCACACAGGACCTATGTGGGCTACTCTGCCCAGCCACCCAGGGCAGGCCACATGCACTATATAGCTCCAGTCAGGTGGTGGCACACCCTGAAATCCCACATAAATTCATGAAGATACTGTCTAGTCAGACACATGTTTTCCATGTGACAGGGAGTTGATCCCAGCAATACAGGATGGCCATTTGCAAAGCTGAAGAAGTTATGGCATTTGAAAAAAGACAGATAGAAGTTTTTCCCAGAAATATTTTTTTCTCTCTCCCTCCTTCTTCTATTCCCCTCCCCCCAACTGAAGACATTGTATTGCTGAGATCAGCTCCCAGTCACTTCAAAAGCAACGGTGCAGCTCTTCTCCTGAGGCAACATCCTTACTTACAGTTGTATTGGGAGTAAAGTTTCAGATGCAGATTTTGACCTACACTGCCTTAAGCAAGGGGAAGTTTGGGCAATTCAGCAGCACCTCTCTTAACAACCCTGTCTATGACCACTCAATGTTAGAGAATGTACTGCACTTCTCTTTCTTTGTCTGTCATGGATACGTTGATTTTCTGAATACGGTAATGTCTGTTATTCAGTGCTTTCCCAAGCAACCGGACGAGAAAAAGAACACTGCTCTTGTGACTTGAATGGAAAAAGTTCTCTCATCAAGAGCTATGCATTTTAACATTCTACCTTCCTTGTTAAAGAATGACGTGATATGCTATCATATGTGGCAAAAAGAAAGTGTGAATAAACATATCTTTGCGCACACAGAGGAAGCTCCCAAGTCGGAGAAGGGGTAGCAAATTGACATGAGGGATAAATGCTTATTTTAACAATTCAAATGATATAGCATCAACTGATGCCTTTATGCATTGTTGCCCATCATATCAATCAGCCATGTAAACTCAAAATAAATAAACTAATTAAATAATAAATTTAGTAAATAATTTTGTACATAGATAAATAATTTTAAATTAATTAAAAATATATGTAAAAATTTTTGACCCTATAGCAGAGATAGTTCTGAGTTGTCCAGTCAAAGTCCTAACTTGGCTCCAAACTTCTTCAAAGTTCTTCAGAATTGGGTTTTTGGAAGCATAATTCTGATGCATTTGCATTTACAACAGTTCTCTGCATTTTACCAATACACTGTGAGCAGCCATAAATAATTAAAACTAAAGTAGTAAGTAAATCAGAGGTTAGTTTTGTGATACATTATCTTGACTTTTTAAATTGTATTTGCTCAGTTATAAGCTTAGTAGTAGATCTCCCAATTATTACTATAAATTAGAGAGTGTCTGTTAATTAGTGGCCACCAGATGTCTCCCATATTGTTTTCTCTATACAATACAAGAACAGTAAGAATCACGGAAAAATCGATTCAAACAAATGAATAAGAGCTAAAAAGTTCAGCCAAGGCATGTTCCTTGATTCATGCCCAAATCTACAGTATGTTCCTTAAAAATCAAACACAAATTACTGCAATTTATACTGTTCCTTGAACAAAAAAGCAACAGTTGCATGTAATTACATTCTGTCTACACTGCACATCTCTGTAAGGCAGCATCTGTTGAAATATTTACTTTTTGCGCTATTAGCTTTTTTTTCGTCTCTGAAGAAACATTGCATACAGAATTATTGTCTATGTTGTTTTGGTCTCCATGTCAGTAGCCAACTATAATGTATTTTTTTCTGCTGCCTCAGCAATTTCTTCCTTTTAAAGTGAAAAATGAAGGGAGAGTAGGCTTTATCCTTTTTCTTGTTATCCATTTTGTGCATAAACTGCTGAAAGGATGAAGAGCATTCTGCATGCCTCCTTAGCAGAGGTCCAGCCCCATTTTTCTCCACAGCTCTATCAACATTAACAGGTATTGCCATGCAGTAGGGGTAGATCTGTAGAATGAAATAGCTGGCATGGAGGATCAAATGCAAACGAGAACTATACATGCTTCCTTTAGACTAGCTCCAGTTTAATCCTATGGGCTGATCTCCCGTTTGCAGATAGCACTCATTTGGTGCTCTCTCAGACCAGATCTTTTTTTTTAGTTTCATCTAAGTAAATGTTGTATAAGCACTCTAAAAACACTTTATAATGCACATCATGTAATGGTAAGTATGGACAGACAGGATACTAAATTCAGAAGAGTGTTGAACTAAAATAAACAACCCATGTAGCGGCACACTTCCCCATAGAGATCCTAGAAATCTACTTTTAATGTAGAATGATAGTGTTCTAGGCAGGGTCCCAGGTGCATAACATCATATGGGCAATGTTTTAGCAGTCTGTAGACTCTGAAGATGTTACAGAGTCAACATCCGACACAGCCCATCGTGGCTTGGCATTTATGTTTCCACTGTAGTTTGTTTCTCAGTCATCCTTGTATGTATATAGTTGCATAGCCAGTTTACAAGATAGTCACTGCCAGATGAAGCATGATAAATTTACCTAAGAAGGAAATCACATCCTACTTGGGGGCTGTTCTGTCCCAACCACTGCTAAAAACACAAAGGAAAGTTCACAGTTTTGCCAATGTAGTCCAACATTTTGTTCTCACCACTGCAAGCTGTCAGTCACAGCAACTTCATAAGATGAGCTGACCCCTCCATTTAAAGTGCTAAGTGATAACTGGTTTTGGTTCAAAAGGAAAGGAGCTTCAGTATGAATGCATAATGTATTCTGACTCAAACGCCTGGGATGAATATCATCAGAACCTTAAATTCTGAGGGAATTTTCTCCTACAGTTCCCTTCATAAACACTGTTGCTGCTTTGAGATTAGAGAATCCCCTCAGGCCACATCCTCATGTATCTTTGTATGCTTTCTACTGCATCGCTTATTTATCAATATGAATTTTTGTCTAGAGGTGATGGACATTCTTTCGGCTGCAGGAAACAAGAACAACAGAGAGTTGTATTTTTTAAGCAAAATAAGGCCATTTTAAGTAAAATATTTAAATGCAATAGTAAAATTGTTGTGTGCTTATTTTTAGTGCTAGCAGCAACATTTTTTCGTTTTAGCTTGCAGACTGAACTCGAAGTTAACCTTTCCTTGGGTGCTTCATCATCTTGCTGTAAGTCTGTTCAGCTCCTTTGCTCTTAACGGATCCATTATTGTCACCTGAATTTTGCTTCAGAAGCAGGTAACAGCTTAAGTAGGTATCATATAGCTGTCTAATTGCTGACACAGGGGAAAAAAATAAATTAATTATGTGGTTAAATATATCCAATTAGAAAAATTTTCAAATTCAAATCAAGGGGGGAACTGTGAAAATGTGTCTCTATTGTATTGTAAACACTATGTGTTTGATTTAATGTGAATTGAAGATACCTATGGAGACAACTAGATATTAAACTACAATCAATCAGTTACGTCATTTAATGTTGGACCAAATGCCAGTAGAAAATTGAATCTCTTTATTTTTTAAATGTGAATGTTTATGTATTTTGAGCAAATTATATGAAATTATAAAAAATAATGTGTTGAAGAATATATACATCTAACTGCACGAAAAAAATCAAGTTTTCTTTAAGTAAGGAAATATGGAGTCATTCAGTATGTCTGCCTAATATATGGATTCCTGATAACGTAGTGAAGTTATAATGAAGCTGAGAGTTCCTAGCACAATAATACCTACTGCCTGGTAGGCTTGCATGAGGGTAAAAGCTAAATCTTAATGCCCAAATAGATCTTACCACTGGAGCAGGAACACCCAGAGCTGTATTCCTCTTAAAATGACTCACAATTCAAAGACTTGATTTTAAAAAACAAAAATGGGAAAGCCAAGAAAAAAGAATAAACTAATATATCAAGATTAGTTTGTTTAGTATGTAAGAGTATCTATAGGTAATATCGGACACAGAAATTAATTTACAGCTTCAGTTAACAACACAGCATATTATACTTGAAATAATCCTCTCTGGGAGACAGCCTAGTGTATCGCATTTTTTATAGCATCAGAATAAAATCACAAAATTATAAATGAAATGTAGCAAAGAGGATAAGTTAAGTTCATGCTATTTCCCATTCATGTTATATCCTTGTCATGACAATGGATTGACTGGAGAAAAGCACGGGTTATACTTTTCATCTTTCTCAGTTTACCCAGGAGAGTTGCACAGCTTTCTTAGGGGTTTACAGTTGATTTGTTTTCAAACAAGGAAGAAACAAACTTTTCCATTACATTTCAGCAGAATCTACAGATAAAAAAGCATTTGATACTGAAATGTTCCATAATTAAGAATTCAAGCACTTCAGGCATCATGTACCATACTTGGAAAATATGCATATCTGTATGTATTCATAACATGACACCAACATCAGTGCTGGGTTCTAAAGGTAGAGATAGTGATACACTATTTTCTTATAGGAGAGATGAGGTCTTATTTTCTTCTCATTACTTTTCCTGCAATCTGAAGTCCTCAAGATCAGCGTTAATGCATGGAAAATCATGGCGACTGCAGGTAGAGCATCGCACGGATTGCTTTCATGTTTTTGTTCTAATGAACTTGATTGTGCAGGGCAGTAGATTGGTACCAAAGTTCTGAATGCTGCTTAAAAGCAAAGCAACTGCATGAGACACCTGGTTTATGGTAATTTACACAAAACCAGGCTTTTTTCTCATGGATTCCCATTTTCCAAAACGTACCATGCTATGAGCTTCAGTATATGTGGTCTTGTCTATAGCATTATCTGAATATAGAATCATAGAAACATAGAATCACAGAATTGTTTGGGTTGGAAGGGGCCTTTCATCTAGTTCCAACCAACCTGCGATAGGCAGGAACATCTGCTAGACCAGGTTGCTCAAAACTCCATCCAACCTGGCCTTGAACACTTCCAGGGATGGGGCATCCACAGCTTCTCTGGGCAGCCAGTTCCAGTGTCTCAATATGCTCATCTTAAAAAATTTCTTCATCATGTCCAATCTAAACCTACCATCTTTCAGTTTAAAACCATTACCCCTTGTCCTGTCACTACAGGCCCTCGTAAAAAGTCTGTCTCCATCTTTCTCATCAACCTTCTTTAAGTGTTGAAAGGTCACAACCAGGTCTCCCTGGAGCCTTCTCTTCTCCAGGCTGAACAACACAAACTCTTTCAGCCTTTCTTCATAGGAGGGGTGTTCCAGCCCTCATGACTCTCCTCTGAACCCACTTTAACAGGTCCATGTCTTTCTTGTGCTGGGACCCCACAGCTGGATGCAGTACTCCAGGTGAGGTGTCACGAAAGCAGAGCAGAGGTGCAGAATCGGCTCCCTTGACCCACTGGCAACAGTAAATCTGAACTGCAGTGACTGAGACATCTTACTTTGGAACAATGGATCATGAAACCCAGCAAATGTGACAAAAAAAATGTGCAGAGGAAATACAAAACACTCATGGAAGCTGAGCTGGATTTCTTCCTTACTGAATGACGGTGCCATACAGTACAGTTTTAAACATTGTGGTAAACTGAATTTCTTTACCTCTTATTCCTCACCTTCAGGTAGATTCAGGCTGTTTGACAGCCTTTTATCTCTTTCCTAACCTGCAAAATCAAATCTTTATTTAGTTTTAAGAAAACATCCATGTTTTCACTTTTTTTTTAATATGTGGGACAAGACAGTACTTCTCAGATTTCACATGCGATGTCTCCCAGATGGCACATCTGTTTGTTATTCTATCTGGGGTTCTATCTACTTCATATTTTGATTGAAAAAAAAAGAAAAATATAATCAGTCACCCATTAATGAAGATTATCTGATTAAGGTGTAAACTAGCATCAGTCATTTCCCTTTTATCACTGATACCTTGCTTATCACTTGCTCTTCCCTGGCCCTGCAGTGATCACTACCAGCATGACGGAGGGAAAGACCAAGATTGAGCTTGGCTCTCCACACCCAGGAATGCCAGATTGCGACTGCTCTGAGACCTACAGCAGTTCCTCTCCAAATGATAAAAAAACATAGTCACAAATAATCTTCTGTCATGTTATTACACCAAATAAATAGAGGAAGATATCAAGAGAGACTTATGAATATAAATAGACTATAGTATTCATGGTAGCATGATATTTTGTCTCATATAATTAAAGTCATGCTTGTAGCCAGTCTGCTACAGCAGAATGCTGTGCATGCCCTCTGCTCTCAGGCTGCAAACAGACTAACATGAAAGAGTTATTGTGTTCTCATCGGTAGGTGGCATGTTCAAATTCCTTTGTCTTTACCAAAACCAAAAAACCCAGATAGAGACAGATGCAACAGCTATTCCATACAGTGTGAAAGAGCAGAATGGGCAGGGTTATATCCTTTGGGTTTTGTGTTTGATCCGCATAAGCTCTGTTCATAAATTTGGCACATGATCAGCTTCTCAGAGTATGCAGTTTGGAAGCAAGTGGTTGGTCCCCTGCAGCAGTTATGAATAAAACTCAGAGGAAAAATGGACCTTTAAAGAGTGCTGTTTACTCATTGTTCACTGCCTTGGAAACCTGCACCTGCTCTTTTTTTTTATTTTGTAATTTTATGTCACACTAGGGCACTGGAGACTTCCAGAAATGTATGATTCATTATTTATGTTTAAATAAGAACTATTAATGTAGCCAAACTGCTGGTCAATACAACCAATTAGTAACATCCCAGTCCAAAGCATCTTATTTTAATAAGAAAAGAACATATCTGGGATTACTTGAGCTTACTCAACAGCACCTTGAAAAAAACCAAAAAATGTGCCATAGAGAGTCAAGATCAAGCCTACAGGATCACATGTAGTGAATATAGCCTTGAGTGCTTCAGAATGAGCTATACTTTCCCCTTAAAATATATTCTTCTCCATTAGAGCAGGCTTGCATGGAGCTCCATCTGAAGGAACCTCCTCATTACTGGGCTTCTCTGAGCTGGTACTTTGCTGTTTGGAACGGTGATATAAGCAGGTGGACACTAATTATTAGCTGTCAATCTGAATATTTTTGAGAATAAGTGCAGAAGGTCTATTTCAGAGTCCTCTTATTAGGCTTCAACTGAAACAGTCTCATTAGATAAAATAGGCAATGCTGCTTCTGCAGAGCAGGAGACAGGACATCACTGGCTATACAAATGATCTTAAGCTACTTCTCTCTTCCTCAGAAGCTGCATAGTAAAATAACATCACTAAGAGCTTAGAAGGGAGGCTTATTTCATAACATTTGAGTTATAGAATAGAATCATATCATAGAATGGTTTGGGTTGGAAGGGACCTTAGAGATCATCTAGTTCCCTCCCCTTGCCATGGGCAAGGACACCTTCCTCTAGACCAGGTTGCTCAAAGTCCCATCCAACCTGGCCTTCAACATTTCCAGGGAGGGGACATCCACAGCTTCTCTGGGCAACTTGTTCCAGGGTCTCACCACCCTCATCATGAATAATTTCTTCCTAGTACCTAATCTAAATCTACCCTCTTTCAGTTTAAAAATATTACCTCTCATCCTATCCCTACATGCCCTTGTAAAAAGCCTCTCTCCATCTCTTTTGTAGGCCTCCTTCAGGTACTAGAAGGCTACTATAAAGTCTCCCCAGAGCCTCCTCTTCTCCAGGCTGAAGACTGTCTCAGCCTGGTTTCATAGGAGAGGTGCTCCAGCCCCCTGATCGTCTTTGTGGCCCTCCTGTGGACTCGCTCCAACAGGTCCATGTTCTTCTTATGTTGGGGGCCCCAGAGCTGGACACAGTACTCCAGGTGGGGTCTCATGAGAGTGGAGTATAAAGGAAGAATCACCTCCCTCGACCTGCTGGGCACACTTCTTTTGATGCAACTTAGGATACAGTTGGCCTTCTGGGCTGCAAGCACGCATTGCCAGCTCATGTTGAGCTTCTCATCAGCCAACACCCCCAACTCCTTCTCCTCTCAATCCATTCTCCATCCAGCCTGTATCGGTGCTTAAGATTGCCCAGATCCATGAGCAGGACTTTGCATTTGGCCTTTTTTAGCTTCATGTGCTTTGCACAGGCCTGCCTCTCAAGCCTGTCAAGGTCCCTCTGGATGGCATCCCTTCCCTCCAGCATGTCAACTGCGCAACTACACAGCTTGGTGTTGTTGGCAAACTTGCTGAGGATGCACTCAATCCCACATTCCATGTTGCTGACAAAGATGTTAAACGGTGCTGGTTCTAACACCAACCCCTGAGGAACTCCAGTCATCACATGTTCCCACTTGGACGCCGAGACCTGGGGACACTGGACCAGATGTCATGCTTTCCATTGCATGAAAATTTTCTAGCATCTGTTAAAGGCTGAATCAAAGCATTGTTTTATTCATAGCAGCTCACTGTCCCTCTGTATCTAAAAGCTTAAGGCAAGTCATCTCTATGTTAAAAAATAAGACCACCATTACTAGAGACTTCCATATCTAAATTGTCTGTAATTTCAATTTGTGCTTTCTGGCTAAACAAAACCTTATTCATCTCTTTCTTTAAGCCTTTTTTGCATCATACAAAGTGTGTTCCCAGAAAACACTACAGGCAAGTCCTTCTAACAGCTCTATGCTTTGAAATACCAATGAAGTTAATTGCAACATGGTATCACATTTATTTTATGGATTCTAGACACATTACACATGGGCGGACAATGTATCAGGATTTCAGACACCACAGAAGATGACAAGTGTAAGGATGCTGCCACCAGAGTTATGTTACTGTGGGCTCTCACTGTCAGCTGGCTCAGTAAGCCTTGAAGCCCACTCCACAAAGAGATGATCAGATGGTGAGCTTGTTTTGGCACTACAGTTGTGTCCCAGGTTCACTCTAATGTATAACTCTTAGTGACAGAAGTTGTGAATTCAAGTTTGGCAGGCAAAGAGCATTAATATTCACCCAGTATCCATGCAACTCAAGTACACAGGACTGGTATGAATGTGAAAGATCAGTTTGTCAGAGATGCCACTAAAATAAAGACAGTGATAGTGATGCAAAGAAAATGTTTGCAAAGTAGTGCTGAGTGTTGTTTTGCTAGAAGAACAGAGCGCTGCTCTGCTTTTTTATGCATGTAAATAAGCATCGATTCTGGAGCTTGTTCTGCAGCTAGTAGATCCTATGTGCATCTAAAGAGATTGTGTATAGCATTAAACATTTCCCTGTTTTAAACTCAGGCTTCTCTGCACTGCTGTTTCTAAGTCGCATATTTTCCCCTGCTTTGTAATGGAGGCATTGAATATATAAGGGTGTACAGGACACCCTTCAGTGCCTCTCGCCCTATCAGAACAGCATAGCATTCAGCTGTCCCCTGTAACCAAGATCTTACAGTGAGCTGCGAGGTGGGCTAAGCCCAGGAAGGCAAGCAAACGAAGATGACTGAACAAGGGAAAGTACAGACATAAAAAATGTGAAAATCTTGTCTGTATTTTTCATCATTTTCCCCATTTTTTTATTGGCACTAAAAGCATACAAACTCTCAGAGGAAATGGGGTGTTTTGCAGAACAACTTGCAAAGTACATCAGACCAGGTACACCTACAGCCCTGGCTCCAGCAAGTCACTGGTAACGCTTCTTTAACATTCAGCAGGGTCCAAATTCCCCCACATGTTATCAAATTAAGCTAAGGACTTCAGTTTGATTCAAGGGGCATAATTATTTCATTTGTTGCAATTAGAAACACTGCTAGAGAAAAATAAAAAATAAATATAAAAAATAAATATAAAAATAAAAATATCCCAGGAAACACATAGAAGGAACTTCAACAGCCTGTGTATTAGATTGCATCCTTTGAGCAATAGCAAGTATGAATTATATCTCTAAAACAGAAAACTTACACACTCTTTTTGCTCTAGGGATGTCAACATGAGCTGCAAATGATGACCACCCTCCTTCCCTTTTCCTCACTTTGCCTCCAGACCTTCACGCGCTGGTTCAGCTCCATTGGCCAAAGCAATAGAGGGAGGACAGGATTAAAACCTTTCTCTCTGTCCAGCCACACGCTCTGTTCCCATGCAGGCTGCATAGAAATACCATCTCTGTGCAGGCATCAATGGCAAGGAGCAGCCAAGCCCCTTGACTTTGAATTCCAGACTTTTCAGCTCTTGCTTTTTTATTTCAGTCCTACTTTTGTTGTAGCTCTGGTATGAAAGGAATGAAAAAACTTGAACTCAAGCATTTTGGGATAATATCAAAGAGCAACATTCAATTTGAAATTTTATTTTTTCTTTGATAAAAAATTGCAAGTGATTAAATAAGTAAATCTCACAATTCCCAGCTTTTGATTTACTTAATAGTAAATTACTATTTACAATTTACTAAAATACTAATTACTTGAGGTGACAGAATTGCTTCTATACTTGCTGTAATCCTATTAGTTATTTTAGACTATGAACTGAGAGCTATTTTATGCATTGTTCCAGCTAAATGTTTGCATTTTTCTTTCATCCTAATACAGTAGCCTTCCTTTTAATCACATTTTTTCCTGACCTCGGTGAAAATTACCATAAATATAAAACCCAGAAAAAGTCAGGCAAGCCATCTCAGTAACCTTTGACACATTAAAAGTTGTCTTTCTTACTGAAATACAGGAGAAGAGAGTGAAACTTGAAGTGTTATTTTATAGCTAACAACTTGAAATTCTAAATAGACATGTCAGGATATGAAGAAAACTCTTCTGATTTGTTCCAGAAAAATGTATTATCTTTGCATACTGTATTCAAAGTGGTATTTTTGAGAGCTTTAGACATAACAAAGAGAGGCATCCTCTGACTCTGAAACCACTATGATTTTCCTATATTCATTTCATAGAATGTCCTTGTGCAGTATATAGAAAACTGAAAAAGACTCGATTTCCTGTTTTTCACGCAGCAGATGTTTTCTAGTACTGAAAGAAATATAATAATAGAGCTATTTGAAATAGGTATTTTAATTACTATCTATCTTGTTTATTTTATTTTTTTGTTGAGGGATTGTCTTTTAACAAACAATAACTACCAAATTTCAAATGAGTGAATGATTCTAACTTTCATGTATTTTTCCTTGCTGAGCTATCTCTTAACAATATGGAAAAGGCAATACCTCGAAAATGTCAATTAAAGAAAAAAATCAGTGGAAGAAATTTAGAACTTTATTCATCTTACAATGCAATAAAAAGTTGAGACATTGAGGAAAGTCATTCCTGGTTGGGAAGAAATAATGCATAAATGCAAAAAAGTGAAACTACTTCTAGCAATGACTTAACTGCTATTGCAACATCTGATCTTAACATCCCAAGCTCCTTCCAGGTTACTAACTGGGGAAAATATTGCTCTGAGTTCAAATCGGTTTATAAATGAGAAAAAAATCTAACTGCAGTCATGGAATTACTGAGCAACCTATGGAGATTATCAGGAATTTGTCTGATTCTGAATGTGTCAGCTGATGTAGCAAAAACCTAAACATGAGAGCTCTTTTCCCGTCTATAATATTTTGCAACATGTTTACAATAACATTAATGCTAAGGCAGGGTAGCTGTCCTTCAAGTTTTCAAGCAATCTCTCTTTCCTCTGTCTGTTTGCTAGGTGAGTGATTTGGTCTCCACAGACACTCAGGCTATGGAATTTTGAGGTAAAGAGAATAGAAAACGGACCTATGAAAGAAGTAATTGAAATTATGGCTCATTAATGAAAAATCAGCTCCAAAAGCCTTTCCTTAAGATGCTGTCTGGGAAGCCGTTGGTTCAAATACAGCTGTAGAGTTTATCAATCAACTGCAATAGCATGTTGCCTATACTGATATTCATCATGTCTAATTATTAGTTTCTCCAGGCAGTCTGAATATGTGCACATGTAAAGCTGTTACTTAAAGAAATGCTGACTGACAAACTAAAGTATGCCACATGCAGACACTGAAGAATATCCAGCTCTTGAAGGTTTGTCATCCTGATCCAAAAGGAGCTGGAGTAGGCTCAAAATGATAATTTAAGGTCATTCATTTTTTATTTTACTTGAACGCAACTTGACCATAGTGAAAAGAAAAGAAAAAATTATTTCTTCGTAATTCAGCTGGTTCACACCTAGATAGATTCCTCCAAAGAAATGAAGCAACTGAATACAAGTGTGAGTACGGTGCAGTGGTGGTGGATGCTAAGAGTTTAGCATTCATGTGCATGGATGCTTGAAAGGTCCACTAATGGGACATTGCCTGTTATGCTCTAGTTCTTTTATGATACATTAGCAGCAGTAGTGAAGAATTCTGCTCTAGGATATAATAAACTGGGAATCAACTGATTAACCTGGAAAATATTCCAGGTTTGACAATCATCAGGTCTGTGGGATGAAATATTTATTGCATAAAGTAGGAAGAATAGAGAGAGAGTTACAGTCTGCAGAAAATGCCTTCCAATTGCAAAATGAAAATGAACTACTTATGTCATCCACATTAAACCCAAAATTTCATTATGATATTGCTTCTCTGCAGCATCTATCGTTGGTATTAATTATTTGTATACCCCTAAGAATGTGCTTGGTATTTGGTGGATAAATATAAAAAAGTGTCTGTTCAAGACAGCTCACAAGGGAAGAAAATAGAGAGTGAATATTGCTTTAGAGTGCTTGTCTTTGCAACCTTAATACTTTTTATCACAGTAGCTTGTGTATAATAAAAAGTGAAGCTTGAAAGTACATTTCAGTGACAGTCATTGAATGTCCTCAAAATATTATCCTCATTTAATGGTTAATATCCATAGAGAGAGCTCTATAGCTTTATGTCAAAAACATCAGGAAGTTTAGGTCTGGAATTAAACGGTGAAGTATTCAGCAACTCCCAAATGACATTAAAGTCCAGCCCCACTCAATGTCTCACTGCCTAATTTACAAAATTCATACAGTCCTAACTTTATGCCTGTAAGATCCTGCAGACTCTGCAAGGGTAGAACCCTGAGGTTTATACTGAACAACTCAAAAATGGAGACCCAGCTATGACATCTGAAAACCAGCATATTTTGGAAATAAGGAACAAAAAGGAACAATTACCAGGCTTGAGCAGGAAAGGTGAGAATGTGAAAAGTCGTAGTATTAATTATCTCTGATTTCACTGCAGATACCATGGTACATTTACAGAAGTTCTAGCAAGGAATTTTGAAAACCAATACTTGCACAATATTTTGAACTGAAAAGTGTGGTTTGTAGAATCACAGAATTGTTTGGGTTGGAAGGGACCTTTAAAGATCATCTAGTCCAACCCCCCTGCCACAGGCAGGGCCATCTTCCACTAGACCAGGTTGTTCAAAACCCCATCCTATGATTCTATGATTCTATGATTCTATGACATCGGCCCAATTCTCAAGCCTGTCAAGGTCCTTCTAGATAGCAAACTTTCTTCAAGTGCAGCAACCTCACCACCCAGCATGGCGTTTTGAGGACAATTGCTCTTTCAGGAGGGAAAAATTGTAAGGAAATCTTTACTGTACAATTGCCAGCTCTGAGGCATAATCTATTGCTGAGAATCTGAGGTATTTGTATTTTGCTATAGAGATTTTTATGTACAATTAGTATTTAAGTACAAAAGCATATTGTACATTAACTGTGTTAGCATCAAAACATTAAAGACTACAGCCCAGGAAATTCTGAGAAATGGCATTAATGCTCTAGCAATTTATTTCTAAGGTTTTTTCCATTGCCTGTAGGAGAGAAATGCAATGGGAGAATAATTCTCTGCCAGTACGCTTTGGTTTTTATCAGGCAAAGTAAATAACAGTGTGGGAGGTGAGTAGCATTAAAATTTCAAGGAGTGACAATCTGAAAAGCTGGACCACAGTACCACTATAACTCTACTTTTCAATACAACTTGCCTGGGTTTTCCATTTTTGACAAACAACCTACGTAGGGTATTCCCTGGGCTCCTAGTGTGCATCAAGGGATATTCAGATAAAACTGATCAGGATGTAAAACCCCAAAAGGTTTTTTGAGAGGTTACGAAATGAGTGCAAGAGTGACGAGAAGGCTTGAAAGAGCTTAGTATTTTCTGTTAGGTCAATAAAATAGACACAAGTGTTCCATACACTGGAAACGCAGCTTGCTCAACTTGAAAAAAAGTGGATATCATGTCCTACATCAGCAACCTGTCCAAGGCTTAAGACATCTGAAGACAAACTGAGGAATGCATAAAATTCATTTATATATATATATATATATATATATATATATATATAT
>VZSC01015689.1:43764-56580 GCA_013398225.1 Steatornis caripensis
TATATATATATATATATATATATATATATATCAACCCAGGACGGTTTTCCATAACAAGAATAAATTGCATTATTTTTACTACTGTTTTTCTGTTGTTACTCCCCATCTTGGCTGGAGCACCTCTTCTATGAAGACAAGCTAAGAGAGTTGGTGTTGTTCAGCCTGGAGAACAGAAGTCTCTGGGGAGACCTTATAGAAGCCTCCCAATACCTAAAAGAGACCTACAAGAGAGTTGGAGAGGGACTTTTTATAAGGGCATATAGTGATAAAATGAGGGGTAAGAGTTTTTAACTGAAAGAGGGTAGGTTTAGATTAGATATTAGGAAGAAATTATTCATGATGAGGGTGGTTGTCACGGTTTAAAGCTGGGCTGGCTATTAAGTGAACGACAGACGCTCTTTATTAACTCCCTCACTCCCCAAAGTGGAAGGGGGAAAGAGAAAAGGGAAAGAGACTTATGGGTTGGAAAAGTTAAAACAGCTTTAATCTACCTACAGTAATAATGTATTATAATAATAGGGAAAAAAATAAATATATACAGATATACAAATATGTACAAAACCAATACTGAGCTCCCCCCACCAATGACAAATACGTCACCCAGATGCTGCGGGGCACGCCCTGGTAAAAGTCCCGGACTGTACTCAGCAGCAACAGGCAGGAGCTGGATTCAGGAACGCACAGATCGGGATCGAAGGCAGAAGAATCAGAGAGAGTTCTCCTTGGACACCAGCCATAGAAGAAAAGGGCTAGACCCTCATGATCCCTCAGCTTTATGTACTTTTATACATACATATACGTATACTTTTTTACGTACTTTTATACGAGTATGACACATATGGGATGGAATACTCCCTTTGGCCACTTTTGGATCACCTGTCTGACCCGCTCCTCCCCACCGCAGGGTCGCAGGTGTGACGACTCCTCTGGTCTTTCAGTTCCGGCACACAAGAAAGTTAGCAGAAGGAAGCATCGACCTTGGTCTCCATAGGGATAACTATAAGCAAGAGCCTTTCTTCATGCCATTGCTAGTAATGTTCCAGCACTGACTATAAACAGGGAGCCTTATCACTGCTAGAAGCAGCTACTGTCTGGAAAAACATGCAGGTAATTTCAGAGAGTGCAGCTTCTCAGAAGAGACTTAACTAAAAAGCAAAGTTAGTAAAAGAAAGTTGGTTCTGTCCTGGCCCAAACCAGGACAGTGGTGAGTCACTGGAGCAGGTTGCCCAGAGAAGTTTTGGATGCCCCAGCCCTGGAAATGTTCAAGGGCAGTCTGGATGGGTCTTTGAGCAACCTGGTCTAGTGAAAGGTGTCCCTGCCCATGACAGGTGGGGTGGAACTAGATGATCTTTAAGGTCCCTTCCAACCCAAACCATTCTGTGATTCTATGAGAGTATGATCTTTTCCCTGTCTTTTGCCTACATAATAGAGGTGAGACCAGGAAGAGAATTAATACTTTTAAAATGTCATTTGGAATATATTAATAAATTGCTTGTAATATTCTTATCATTTAACTGTAAATTACTTCAGAAGTTTAAAAAGTACAGCATTTTTCAAAGTATTCTATATATAGTACTGTTTTTATGATGTTATTTAGAGATATGTTGTTACATTACCGTAATAGTAAAAGCTCCAGCTATGAAACTTGTTGCAGAAATGAACACGTATGCTTTGTCTTTAGGAATAGTGTCTTATTAGCAGATCAACATTATTCCTCTTGCTGAAATTCGGCTGCCTGTTCCCCTACACCATGCAATAACAAACACAACATGGATAACACAGCCCCAGATATCAGTGGTCCCCTCTACAACAAGGCATGCTCAAAATTGACAGGTGAGACAATGACAATTGTATTTTTTTTAAAGTGTGCATGCTCTTTCACAGCAGCAGTTTCGCTTTTGCAGTTATTTTTCATCCATTTTCTAGCATAATCAAAACAGTTCATTACATGTTGTTTTCTGCCCACTGCTCAGACTAGTAGCCATAGGCTTTTGTGTACATATATCTGAGAAGGTAACAAGATAATGGGTAGCTGCTTCTTTCAGTGCATTTCAGTGCACTGCGTAACTGGAAACTCTCCGTTAGGAAGAGAGATTTCTCCATTTGTCTTCTCTGTCTCCCTTCCACTCATATTTCTTCAGTAGTGCCCCACATTGCCTTACAGAAATTTAACTCAAGAGTCAAGATCTAGTTCTAGACCAAACAAACAAACGATACTGTTCCTCTTTCTTTGCTACATCCACTCTGACAGAGAAACCACGACCAGGATTTGCCACTCCCTCAGGTCTGCCTCAGGGCATCCTCTCCTTTTGTCTCACAACAAGGCTTCATCCACTTGCTGTGGCTGGAAAGCAGGAGGAGGTGAGATAAGACCCTCAGCCTTTACTGAATTAAACACCAGAGTTAAAAGACACATTAACCATCTTTATGCCACTTAAAAAGGTCTGCTTTTGTTTGATTTTAATCTTCCTGTTGATGGTTCTTTTAGACTTGCTTTGACTGATAACACCTCAGGTGGATTGCAGTGGGCAGGTATCAGTGAGCTTCAATACTTGGTTCTTACTGATGCATTGTATCACACAGATTCAAAAAGGGCACATAACTTCAATTAATTTCCTATTTGTTTGTAATAACATGAAGATCGATAAAAACAAATTATTTCTTTTATTTTCCACTAATTATTTACATTTATACTACAGAAACCAGAAATGTCTTCTATGTGTCAGTACTGTTAGGTGCACTGAAGAATTAAATGCACCTATTTAAATCTTCTCAATGAAGTTATATTACGCATAGAAAATAGTTTCAAGATGCGTTAAGAGGTAAGAGGAGCAGCATAGCCACTTTCCAAACAGCTTGGAAGCATGTCTAAGTAAATCCAGCACAGTAAAAAACCAATTTTCTAGTTAAAACGCATTTTCATTAGACACAGAAATCACAGAATGATCATCTGCCAATGACAGAAAACAATTATAATCAATAGCAGCATGACAACTCAGTTTAGCGAATACATAAAATACTTAGTTTGAAATAATTAGAACCCCTGCTTCTGGCTTAGACACTTCCCGACATTCATTTGTAGCTATTTCTAACTCATCCTCTTGATGGACTGAGACACACCATATCCAACATAGGAGTAACGTAATGTATTCTGTTAAAGGCTGCTGATTATATCCACATGTGCACAGTGACAAACAATTAGTGTAATGATCCACTGATTACAAAGCTTATCACAATATTGTGTAAGATCTCATGCACTAAAAATTACCCTGACCACCTTTTCATGCTTTCCATCCTACATTACCGCAGAATGCAAATTTGTACATTGAACCTGAAAGGCTGCAAAGGGACCGATCTATATAAAGCCTGTGCTGGGGAAACACTACCTTCCAGCAAACCTGGAAAGTAAATTAAAAGTGATTAGGATAAAGTGATGGAAATACACAGACAGGGTTAAGAGTTAGAGCTCTGCCCAGTATTTATTGAAGCAAGATGTTTCCAATATGAACCCGTTGCAGGAAGTCTGACGGCATGGAGCTTGTGCACCCCTGTATCACCGGGTGCTCAGCTGCTGCTGCTTGCCCAGAAACCCCCTCATCTGGCAGAGCCAGGGTCCATCTGTGCTCAACACAGGTACCCTGCTGCCTGGCACAGGCACCTTTAGTTGAGGGTCATCGCAAGCTACACTTCACCTATTCGCATGGGCTATACATTCTACTGCGTTACTGGATTAGCAATTTGCCTTCCAACACCCTCCAGTGAGGGTAAGAGGGGAAGGGTGCTCTGTGTGTGTGTGTGTGTGTTCATTTCTATCTGTCTCATAAGTAACATGCACAGGCGTGTGAAACAAGACCATCATGGAGAGTAAGCAGATTTCTCCCCTCCCCTTCTTTTTCTACTCTGTCAGGCCTGTGAGCTAGTAACACCAAAAAAAAAGTGGGGAGAAGCTCCCACCCCCACCACAGACTGAGATGGGTGGACACGGCAGGCAAGGCCAGGGACGGTGGCAGAGGCCTGTGCCCCACGCAGGCCGCAGGCCTCTCTGCCAGGGAGGCAGTGGGGGTATGACTAGGAGTGAAAAGAATTTGGGAAGGGAATATACAGTCAAATAAGGGCACAGCATCTCCCTGCCTCTTCCAGACGAGGATTTTTTTTTTTCTTTTATCACTTTTCCCACTTATCACTTCTCCCCTTCCTTGGAGGTTTCTGAGCCTTTAATCCATGCACTGCCTTTCTTCTTTTTTGCTGAACTTTATTTCTCATGCAGGGCCCAAAAGTAAAAGAAAAATATAAGCCCATGTGTAACAGGCAAATGTCGCAGGGCTGACGTAGCTGGGAGCGTCAGTTGTGCCCTGGGCAGGAGCAGGCCATCAGCTGCCCTGAGCTGCTCGCAGATGGTTCCAGCTGGCTCAGAGGCTAAGGTAAACAGCAGTGGAAAAAGCCTCCCAAAATGGGGGGAGCAAATCCGAGGAGCATACAGTGCTCCTGCACAAGCATGTTTAAGAAAGCAACTGCCAGCTGCAGCAGAGAGGCTGGAGGGGGACACCCTGAGCCAAAACGGACAGGGACACCCTGAGGGACTGCAGCCATGGGTGACCCGCACCAGGGCAGGGACACTAAGGAACAGCATGGGAGGGAGACCAGTGAGGAGCAAAGAGTGGAAACAGCATCACGTGCACAACGACCCCAGCCACTACACCACCTGTGGCTAGGGTTGAGGATAGGTATGCAGTAAATAGATGTCTAATTGTGCTGTTTTTTCAAATTAGTGTTCAGAAGTTTTGTTTGGACTGGCAAAAAACTCAGCTTCCTGGAATTAAATCTATTTTGTCCATGACAGTGCAGAAGCAAAATTTCTTTTGGACTATAAAGAATATTTTTGGGTTCCCTGGGCATCCTTACAGTGCACTACTTCTTTCTTCCTCTTGTTCTACTCCCCTCTCTTATGATTCCTTGCATGAGTCCTCTGGAAATGGATAATAAACTGCTATGAGATGGTTTCTATTCTAGAGTCATTTCTGGATCTGGAGTTTTTGCAGTGAGGGGGCTGTGGGCAGTGAATCCTGGCCTTTAATGATATGAAAATGTGACATGCTGCTTTTGTAGCATACCCAGCTTGGGTTGTGAAACAACAGTTGCAGTTGCTCTTCCTTACTGAATAGACAAATACAGAGAAAATCATAACCCTTGCATTCAAAGGGTCTGCACCATCCCTGCCCTGCTCCAAGCTCTCACTGCCTTATTGAGCAGAACTGATAAACAGGTAGGATCAGAGTAGGCACAGAACTGAAACACTGTGTCAGAGGTCTCGGTTCCTGAGGCACTGTGCTGCCTTTGGAGCAGAGGGTATGTCTGCTGTATTTGAGGAGGACTGACTGCGCAGCTGATGTGTCGGTCTGTGCAGTAGAAAGAAAGGTCTAGTTCAGTAAATCTGGTCTTGATATTTTCTTGCTAAAAGCATTTATCAGTATATACAGCTCCCTTTTATCCCTGTGTGGAAGAACAGAGAGCACTAGGCACAAACAGGTTACAGGTTTAGATCTTCAACCCTCATTCACAGTTCAGGTATTTCTTTTTGTAAGGTATCGCAACAGATTCAGCCTATCACTGGAACAGAAAGGTCTTTTCTCCCCATCCAAAATCTAGGACACTTGACAGTGATGGGCAAACAGTTAAAATAAGTTCTGCAACATTCTGCCAAAGTGCTTATAATCTAGGAGATGGGACAACAGATGTTCTCAGACAGGCAGAGGAGGACAAGGTAAGAACAAGACATGCTTGGGCAGTATGACAGGACGGCTGTCATTGTCAAATATTTCGCGTGTGTACTTGGAAATGAATTTTAAGAGAATGTATTGCAAAGCAGATCCTTGAAGATATTTACAAGGAATCTCTCTGAGCATGAGAAATGGAACAGGAAAAACAACAACAACAAAAAAAACCAGCATAGATAATGACGTATTAGCAACTGGAATGAAGAGAAGCAAATGGCTGGAGAAGCAAATAAGAAGCAACAGATGAATGACTGCTAAGCAAAATAGTCAGCTCTGGCTGAGTACATCACAGCTGTGTGTATTCCAGGTACATTAGAAAAGAACATGAAAAGCACAAATGGCTCATCAGCAATGCACCATTGAATGGGACATTAAATGGGAGATTGACATGTTATTAGCATTTGCAGTTATTTGGGGATGGTGTAACAGGACATCAGTATGTTCTGCATGAGGACAAGTTTGAGCCGGAACAGTAAGTCTTACTTTATCTCACTAAATTTTTAGGTTACTTTTCTGTCAACGTTGTGACATGTCCAGATGGTGCTGCTTGAGGAATATTTGTGTGGTCGGGTGCTTTGCAGCACATTGTTAAATTAAAGAATTAGCTAAATTTCATTTTTAAAAGCTCAGTCAAAACTCTGGTTTTGCTGAAGTGACAATGGGAGTCACAGATCTGAAAGAATTGTGCTCTGCACCTGTCTGACATTATCCTCCATCTAGCTCCTACCTGCTCAGTTAGGATGTGTTCAGGAGAAAAAAATTTAACTAATCATTTAAAGGGCATATCATTTGGTAATGCTTAAATTGCTGCTAGTGTTATTTATAAATAATTCAAAATAAAATGAGAGCCACAGCAAACACAGCTGTAGTTTAATTTCTGTCACCCACCTGCTGGTGAATCTAGCATTGAGCTGTAGCAGCTGCTTATCATCTTCAGACAAAAAAGGGTCCATTATTATTATTATTGTCATACTAAAACTCTCACCTGGATACCTGCAACTTGCAAAACCTGGTTCTTGGTATGTTTTTGTCTACTGGCATGCCAGAATTTTCTCCACTTCCGGTCAGGATGTTCATCTACAGTCTGATGCAAACCTCCTTGGCATTACATGTCCTTCAGAGACAGCCTAAGGTAAGCAAGAATGCCGCTGACTGTGTGTGCAGTTATTTTCACAGAAAATATTAGGGATGAAAATTCTTTAACCTCTAAATGAATAGAGTATTCTTCTATTTGTGTGTCCTTCTATTTGCCGTTCTCTGAAAAAGTTTCTGAAGATAATATATCAATCTTTACTATCTGCCTATCCCAATCAATAGAAGCATCATGCCCTCTGCTAATTAACACAAAATACTGTCACACCTATTTGTATCCAATGAGGATTTGACTCTGAAATACTCCTGAAAATATTATTTTTTCCTCACATGTCTGATCTGTGTGAATTTGCAACACAGCTAAGTGACTAGATGGATTTGTTCTCTGTCTTGTGAAACATCTTTTTTTTTAGCTGTGTGCCCTGAATAACTACTTGATATCCACAAAAACTAGCGTGAGGATTTATGATGACTTTCTTGGCTATGTAGCTAGTCACTATAAAAAGAACATTCTTTCTTCCTATAGGGCTTCCTAACCATATGTGCAGAATAAAAAAAATAAAATTCTGCTTATCAACACAAAATAAAATGTTGTGAAATAGTAGCTTGTCCAGAAGTAGGAATAAGTAAATGAGAAGGAAACTACCAAAGTAACTCTGACACCTGCCATCAGGGGATAGAAAGCCTTAACAGCTAGGTCTACTGTGTTGATTATCAAAGATGACAGTTGTCTGCACATCAAATCCACACTCCAATAGCAGAAGTCTCAATCACATCTAAGCTACAAGCCGTTCCTACTGGCCTCTCTACGTTCTTCTTCATGCAACTCCCTTTTACTCAAACACAAGGGTTAGCTCAATTATTTATTTTGGCTACTGGATTTTAGTTGGCTGTGTACACAAAGTTGCAAAGCAGTGGTTAAATGAGCAGTGCACTTTCCACAGGCTCAACTATTAAAAATGGAAAATGGGAACAGGAAGACTCTGCCGTGATGTGGGGAGAGCTGTGTTGGAAATAGTCATGAGATGGGTATAAAGATCAACAAGCATTAGTTTTAAAAATAAAATGTTCCAAGGAACAGCTTCAGAGAGCTGGAGAAGGAATTTGATTTTCTCTTGGTTTTGTCCAGTAAATTAAGAGACTAGGCAGGGGGGAGCTGCAAAAACACTTCCAAAGTGGTTTCCTGTTTGAATGGGAGTGAAGTCTGTTAACTGGTGGCAAAAGTTCACTTTTTGCTCTGCTTGTGGAACATATCTTGCTAATAGACCAAACAGAATAAACAGACTCTTTCTTCATACAAATATGAAGTGTTTGGAAGAGCTGGGGAGAAGGAGTGCCAAGCAAAGGGGGAGAAGCGAGTAGAAGCCTTAGACACTTTTAAAGTCTTCTCTGTTTAGTATCCCATCCAATTCAACTGAAATATTTAGCAAAAATGCACATAATCTTTAAGAGGAAAAAGGGCACCTTTGTAAGAAGAGTTTTCCCTAAAAAGCCTAGGAATATTACTTGTACATCTTTTAAAATACAAAAGTTTCAGTTGCTGTGCTAGCAGACTGTGCCACCATTACAAAATCAAAGCTGACATTGAACAGTAAAATACAGGTTACAGAATGCACAGTAGGCTTTCCTGGTTTAGATCTATAGCTTCCAAACCAGGGACTAACTTGGAATTGTTTGACAGATGTCTGGAAGATATCCTCTTCCTCCAGCATCAGAGAAGGGTAGTGTTCACTTAATGTTTTGGGTCCTGACGCCAGGTTTTTTACTTCTCTCTCTCTCCTATGAGCAATTATCTCAGGAATCACTGATTTCCCCCAACCCCTCATGTTAATAGACTCAAATGCTAGGGTCTAAATCCAACAAAAGTCCCTTCCAATTTTACATGATTAAAAGAAGACAGAAATTAAAGCAGGATGTTCAGATTGAGAGAACGAAATTGGTTAAATCGCTTATGCTACTAAAAGAGTAGCCAAGAAAAGTTAGGATCTTATTCCCTCAAGTATTATCAGGCCTTTGATGCTGACTTTAGGTACTTTTCCAGTTGATTTCAGGACACTTTTTTCATTGTGTCTTACTACAACCATTCCTAGTTATTAGGTGAGTGGATTGGAAATATCAATTCCTGAGTTTTGATCCATTTCCTCACAACTTGCAGCTTGGCATTGGACACACCTGCTCTGTTTCAAAGGAAATTTCAAAGGGAATACTCCCTTCCAAAGGAATGGGAAAGTATCGGACTCTGGAGGGTTCCCTAGAGATCAGAGAGGGGAAAACAAATGCTGTTCAATGGGATTTGCATAGTGATCAGCGATGGGACTACTGCATCATGTTTATTAGGCCGACTGCTTGGGGAAATGGGGAGGAGGGGAGGGATGGATCAAAGAACGGAGCTACAGGAAATCTAAGTGGGGCAGTGCAAAGCACATGTGAATTTTCCCAGAAGCAGTCAAATGGCTGTTTTACTAGAACTCTGTATGCTGCATCATGATACAGAGGCACAGTAAGAGGAATGATGAAGAGGGAGTGAGCAAAAGGAAGACCATTTCAGTCCCCACAAATTGCCAAGTGGTAACTATGAGATAGGCTGGTGGTCATAACATTCAGTTTTAAAAACAGAACTCTGTGTATTGCTGTGTTTGTTTTTCTAGAAGTGTTCCTCACTTCGCAGACTTTCAACAAATCACAGGACTTTCTTGTAGCAAAAAAAACAGTGCTGTTTGTGCACCGTATTAATTCTTGTGGTTGTAAAAGTGAAAGGTTCGTGCTGTGCTACAGTTTCTCGTGCCCAAACTTTATTAGTGACCTCATCATATAAACAAGATATCAAAATGCCTATGGCAGCACAGAGCAGCACCATTAACAGAGCACCACAAGCCCTTTGCCTTGTGTGATTCAGTCTGGGAATTCTGATGATCTGAACTGTCAGATGTGAACCCCTCCTACATTGTTAGGGGTGGAAGATTGCATAATTCAAAAGTAATTGTTCCTTTGTGTGCAGTAAGACTGTGAGTCAAATACTGAAAAGTATTTCTTTGCCTTTGGAACTAAACCACTATTGCAGATCCTGGAATTAGTGGTTCTAAAGCATTTTGGAGCTTGTGAAAATCTGTGCATGCAACTGACATACTATTTTAGCCATGAACATTTTTAACATACATTTTTCCTAAAGTTCTAAAATTTATTTTATAACCTACATTTCTGCTATTTCCATTCATAGTAATATCAGCAATGTTCCATCTGAAGTTCTGAAAACGGTCTGCGGCATTCAGTTCCCGCTTCTGCCCCTCTCCCTCTCTTCTAATGGAAATGAGTATCCTGATGCTTCATTTTCATGACAAAGACCATAGCAGAAAGTAATACAGACCAACTCCTCTCCTGACATTGACTGAGGTAAGTAAGGAGAATAGGATGAAAATAACATATTCCTGACTCACATTTTAGCATCGTTATCAAAAGGAATCCATAGACACCAGTTACAGAGGTGATATTGGTATGCACCATGTTCAGTAATGCAAGTGTTGCATGAGTTACATTTTAAGTCTTTTTGTGTCTGCGGCAGTGACATGTATTTCAGGCATGATCAGAAGAGTTCTTCTGCAGAGAACAATGAAATATGACTGCATTTGTCATAACTGCAATATACTGTAACACCAAAAGACAAATTAACAGAAAATGTTCCTTATGCCTTTTCCTACTGCAGAATGATGCAAACCTGCCATTTTTAAAGTGGATTTTGCTGTAGCAATCCAGTGTGCAAACCAGTTGTGACAGGTTTGAGTGCAGCAAATCCATTTTCAATTTTGTCCTGCCTCTTTTACAGCCTCAATGACTTGTAGGAGAGCAGAGAGAAAGAACAGAAGCTCTTCTGCTGTTGCCAAAATTTTCTGCGTTACATTAATAATTTTTATTAAACACTTCTAAGAAAGTAGCGGAAGTTTCATCACCAAGTTGAGCTTATTTGTTGGTTTTTTCATTTTTCTAAATGTCTTTTTCAGAGTTAATAGCGCATGCTGTGTGGAGTGTGCAGCTTTATTCATTATGTAAACCAAGAATAAATTGGAAGCCCACGACTGTGTTTAGTATTTGTCACTAAATTCTTCTGTATGTGTAGAAACTCAACTATATTTCTGAATTTTTAGATCACATAATATGTGAAGAAAGTATCTACATGTTCTGTTTTGCAAGATTTAAAGGAATTTTCAAAATTCAGATCTTCCAATTGGAGATTTTTTAGTTTTGACTCTTGGAAGGTATTGTAGAAACTCATAATAGAAATTTTATAGGAAACTGGTATTATTTAAAATACCAGATGATTTTATAGGAAAATAGCTATCTACAGATAAGGTTATATAGTTCATATTCTTTTCGGGGGTTCTTGCTCCTTACCCCTTTTGATAATCTCTCTGTGTCCCACATCTGGAATTTATTGGCAGGAGACAGAAGATTTTCCAAAGACAACATGAATCAGTGAGAGAAATTTTGAAATTATATGTAGAAAAACAATTTTCTCTTTCAACCACAAAGACTGAGCAAGTAAAGCAGAAGTATAAGCATTGTTGCCAAAATGAGTATCAGCAGCTGTCAGGCAGGAAAGATCCTGTAGCTGAGGCAAAGAGTGAATGGATGATTGCCCAGAAACAACAGAAGAATCTGGCAGTGGAGCAAATGCTGCAAACATCTGCCTAGTATCTGTGATACATCGGGGCTCTGCAGTGCTTGGATCAATTCCTTTTGTCTCCTGAGTACTGATCTTATGCTCTGTCACTGTGTGCCCAAAGGTTCCCTTGTCCCTCTCCAGGCTTACCAGATTTGTGTGCTCTAGTCTAACTCTCATCACTCCACTTTGCTCAGAGGGCACCACAGAGGCATGCTCCTATACCTTAATGACTGGAAAACACATGGAAAAAATGAATCGCTCTCTATGAGTCAAGGCAGATTAATGTCCCAAGAGGAACTATAAATGTTCTTCTGTGCTTGCTGCAGCCCACTGTCATTGGTACTGTTTGTCCCTTTCAAGACTCCAGACTATCAAGGGACACTAAAAGTTTCTTGTCACACAGTATTTGGCCTCAAGATGAGCCAGTTAACACCGAGAAAAACTGCATCAGTAAAACAGTAACAGGCAAAATTCACACTTGTCATAATTATTGTCTTTTCACTAGGAATCAAAGTGCTATTCTCATCCTTCCTGCATGATTTAGTTTTTCTCATTACATTAGAAAACTGCCAAAGCAATGCTCCAAAATTCCCTTTATGCAGTTTTCTCTTCATAAGCTGAGACAACTGTTCTGATATTCCTGAACAGGAACACCCAAGGTCAAGCCACCTTCTTCAGTTGGCATTAGGATAAAACTATTTCCAGAGGTGCTGCAATAAACTGGCAGGTATTAGCAGTAGCCCAGCTTGCTTTCTTGTCTTCTGATAGAAGTGTCAAGCAGTGGTTCATGTTGATAGAACAAATATGACTTCAGAGTCTACGTACCATGAGAAAAAACTGACTTCTTTAGAAATTACAGAATCACAGAATCACAGAATGGTAGGGGTTGGAAGGGACCTCTAGAGATCATCTAGTCCAACCCCCCTGCTAAAGCAGGTGTGCCTAGAGTAGGTTGCACAGGAACACATCCAGGCAGGTTTTGAATATCTCCAGAGAAGGAGACTCCACAACCTCTCTGGGCAGCCTGTGCCAGTACTCTGTCACCCTCACAGTAAAGAAGTTCCTCCTCATGTTCAGGTGGAACTTCCTGTGTTCCAGTTTGTGTCCATTGCCCCTTGTCCTGTCGCTGGGCACCACAGAAAAGAGCCTGGCCCCATCCTCTTGGCGCCTGCCCTTTAGATATTGATAAGCATTGATGAAATCCCTTCTCAGTCTTCTCTTCTCCAGGGTGAACAGACCCAGGTCTCTCAGCCTTTCCTCACAGGAGAGATGCTCCAGTCCCCTCCTCAGCTC
>VZSC01015689.1:56935-80447 GCA_013398225.1 Steatornis caripensis
TTCATCAGGTCCCTCTCTGCCCAACTCTCCAGCCTGTCCAGGTCATGCTGAATGGCAGCACAGCCTTCCAGTGAGTCAGCCGCTCCCCCCAGCTTTGTATCATCAGCAAACTTGCTGAGGGTACACTCTGTCCCTTCATCCAAGTCGTTGATGAATATGTTGAACAGGACTGGAGCCAGTACCAACCCCTGGGGAACACCGCTGGACACAGGCCTCCAACTAGACTCTGCACCACTGATCACAACCCTCTGCGCTCTGCCATTCAGCCAGTACTTGATCCACCTCACTGTCCACGCATCTAGCCCACACTTCCTAAGCTTACCTATGAGGATGTTGTGGGAGACAGTGTCAAAAGCCTTGCTGAAGTTAAGGTAGACAACATCCACTGCTCTCCCCTCGTCCACCGAGCCAGTCATGCCATCATAGAAGGCTATCAGATGGGTCAACATGATTTCCCTTTGGTGAATCTATGTTGACTACTCCTGATAGTCTTGTTCTCTTCCATGTGCTTTGAGATGACTTCCAGTATGAGCTGTTCCATCACCTTTCCAGGGATGGAAGTGAGACCGAGTGGCCTGTAATTTCCTGGGTCCTCCTTCTTGCCCTTTTTGAAGATTGGAGTGACACTGGATTTCCTCCAGTCCTTAGACATCTCTACTTTTCTCCATGACTTTTGATAGGTGATGGAGAGTGGCCTGGCAATAACATCTGCCAGCTCCCTTAGCACTCCTGGGTGCATCCCGTGAGGACCCATAGATTTGTGGGTGTTCAGTTTGCCTAAGTGGTCTTTGACCAGATCCTCCTTGACCACAGGGAAGTCCTTGTTTCTCCAGGTTTTCTCTCTTATCTCCAGGAACTGGGAATCCTGAGGACCAGTCTTAGCAGTGAAGACTGAAGCAAAGAAGGCATTCAGTAATTCTGCCTTCTCTGCGTCCTCTGTCACCAGGATGCCCTACTCGTTCAGCCTTGGGCCCACATTCTCCCTAGTCTTCTTTTTGCTACCAAGATACCTGTAGAAGCCCTTCCTGTTGTCCCTGACCTCCCTTGCCAGCTTCAATTCCAAGTGGGCCTTAGCCTTCCTCGTTGCATCCCTGCATGCTCTGAAAACATTCCTATATTTCTCCCAAGTGCATAGTCCTTTTTTCCACATCCAGTGCATTTCCTTCTTCCCTATGAGTTTTTTTCTAGAAGCTCCTTGCTCTCACATGCAGGTTTCCTGCCTCCTTTACTTGACTTCCTACTTATAGAGATGCACCGATCTTGAGCTCGGAGGAGGTGGTTCTTGAATATTTACCCGCTCTCTTGGGCCCCTCTGCCTTCTAGAGTGCTAACCCATGGGATTCCTCCAAGTAGGTCTTTGAAGAGGGAAAAGTTAGCTTTCCTGAAGTGCAGAGCTCTAATCCTACTTGTTGCCCTGCTTTGTCCACACAGAATCCAGAACTCCACCATCTCATGGTCGCTGCAGCCAAGGCTGTCCCCAACCTTCACATCCCCAGTCAGTTCTTCTTTGTTCATTAGTATCAGGTCTAGCAGGGCCTCTCCTTGTTGGCTCCTCCACCACTTTTGTTAAAAAGTTATCATCAGTGATCTGTAGGAACCTCCTGGACTGTGCATGCCTAGCTGTGTTGTCTTTCCAGCAGATATCAGGGTGGTTGAAGCCCCCCATGAGAACCAAGTGACTGTGAGGCAACTTGCAGCTGTCTGTAGAAGGCCTCATCAACTTCCTCATCCTGATCAGGTGGCCTATAGTAAACACCCACAATGGTGTCACCCATATTGGCCTGCCCCCTAATTCTTACCCATAGGCTCTCGACTCGTTCTTCATCCACCCCTGGGCAGAGTTCAATGCATTCCTGTTGCTCTCTCACATGAACAGCAGCTCCACAACCACGCCTTGCTGTCCTGTCCTTCGTAAAAAGTACATAGCCATCCATGACTGCATTCCACTCATGCGAGTTGTCCCACCATGTTTCTGTAATTGCAATGAGATCATGGCCCTTTGACCATGCACAGACCTCTAGCTCTTCCTGTTTCTTCCCCATACTTCATGCAGTGGTGTACAGGCACTTCAGAGAGGTAGTTGAGGACATAGGTTTCCCTGGAGGGGTGCAAGAGGATCCACCGTAGTCACACACATCCTTGAGGTAGTTGGCCTTCTGCTTCTCATCTTGGGAGGCAGCTAAGGTACGTTTTTCACTGCCCTGGCTGGCCTGGCTTATTCCCCAGTCAGTTGCAATGGCATGAGTATTGTCATTTTGGACCCCACCGCCAGCGCCCTTCAGTTTAAAGCCCACCTCACCGGGTTGGCCAGCCTGTTGCCAAAGATTCTCTTGATCCTTCTAGACAGGTTGAACCCATCCCTCCCCAACAGAATGGAGTCATTGAAGAATGTCTCATTATCATAAAACCCAAAACTCTCACAAAATCTTTCAGAGGGCTTTTCTATTTATACAACTTATTACTAATTTCTAAGCTACATAGAAAGAAGTGTTCAGCGTGTTCCATTAGTTTAGGGTATCTCCTCTTATCCTGATGTTGTGATTCCTCATTCAGTGATTCACACATTTTTAGTCTGTATCTTCACATACTAAACTCAGTTAACCAAGTTAAAATATTGCTAAACTTTAAGACCCAAGATTAGCACTTTAGAAAGCAACAAAAAATAATTTATTTACCTAGCCTAGGTGTAGGCTTTCTTTTTGATGTGTACAGCAGTGTTCTTGTTGCTAAGCATCCTAGTTCTTTATAATCATCCAGACCAGTACCTGTTTGGAACAATTAATGGCACTCATCTTGAGCATGTGGCCTGGTTTCCCTTATGTACCAAATAGGATTTGTGGAAGGGAAGGTGTTGCACGTCTGTGCCTTGTCCTTACAGGGAATGCTTTCAGATTCAAGAACTGGGAATCACTCCTAGGAGGTGTAAAGTAAAAGTAGCATCAATATTGCACCTATAATTCACATCAAAAGCCCAACACATAACATCTGTTGCCCAAAATGGATCTGTAATTCTTTACCATCGTGTGTAGAATATAAGCAGTCAGGCTGGGTGAGCCAAGATCAAAAGTAGTGGAAGGGTCGAGTGCTCTACAGACTAATATTAGCACAATATTCTTGGTAAAAATGAAATGCTGGCCCTTGTATTTGAAGTCTTGGGAGTATGTGGGAAAAGGGATGAAATTTTGTTGCATGTAGGTTTTCCTAGGGACTGCAGAATTTCTTGGGGAGAAAATATTTAGTATTATTTTCCATAAAAAGACAGTCAGTATTTTACAATAAAAGTGTTGAAGAGAGCTCAGTTTATTCTAGGGAATATTATGCTACAGTTGAAGTTAACAGCTATTGAAACCCAGATACCAGAATGCAGAATGTAGGGGTTTTAACAGGAAGCTTTATGTTGCAGTACCACCACTTTGTTACCCAGATATCCCAAAGCAATGCGTGCAAAATTCTTACTCAGGTAAAGCCTATGTTAGTATGCACTTGGATGAAATCAGAGTTCTACTCAGATAAGCATGTCCTTCTTATTTGGACAAATGCCTTATCACTAATGTCAGATTCAGGCATCAAACCAGATCTTTTTATCTCATCTTCCTCTAGCAGCCTTTGAGTTCCATCCCATTGGCTGGAACAGTATTTTTTTGTAGCCCTAACAGAAACTAAGTTGGCAAACCTTGAAAAAAAAGTCAGTATTTGCAGTGGTTTCACTGACCGGGACCTAGAAACAAGTTCAGCTCTCACATAAGATATGTGTTCAATGGAAGAGGAAACTTTACTTTTACCTCCAGAAAACGGATCAAACTTTTTTCTACCTCAGACTGTTTTTTCAACAGTGAGGAGATCTGTGAAGTGAATAACCTCACTGCATATGCTCTTCAAAACCAGAGATTTTTCGTAATCACTTGTACAGAAAAAACTTCATTAAGACTCTGAGGAACCTTGGAACATGCAAGGACACTTTACCAGAAATTTTTCTCTTCCTTCACTCATTACAGTCTCATAGTTCTAAATAACATGCAAAAATATCATGAAGAATCTTAGTTCCCTTGACAAGCAGTGCAATTAAGTGTTTGAGCACTTAATGATGTAATTGAGGAAGCTGCATTTGCTCAAGTTCCTTATCCTCATTTCAATTCACGGGCTAAATGGGGTACTACTTTTACATATATACATACTTTTTTTATCATTCTGGGACTTCTGCTCTTCTGGGACCATTAAGATTGCTAAGTTCTGAAAAATCGACCAGACTAGCAAATCGGTACCAATATTGATTCTGATTCACAATACCTGGACCCTGCTGTGTTTTTAAATATTGCATAAACAAAGCTTGGCACTGGGAAGACATGCTATTGGTAGTATTGCAAATACAGATTTTTTCCAATAATTAATGGATCTATAACATACTGTATATTTTATGTTGTGGAAACTTGGTTGTTGTTATAAAAAATATCGTAATAAATTATAGAAACAGTTCTCTCTATCAGCTTCACTGTGTACCATGCTTCTAAGTGAGAGAGAAGATAACCAGCAGGCTTACCTCTGTAGGCCAGTGTGCCAACTCTGGCAATAAGGCAGAGAAGCCCTGCTGCTTGGAAGGAGGCTATGCTGACAGTAGATCCTACTCCTAGGGATTTCTCTCTGCCCTTTTCCTACCTTGCACTAGACCAAAGAATGGGAGAAGCAAAAGAGGGGAATAAATTATCACCCTGACCACTGCTTCTCCAGACACCACCACTGTCCTGAGTTACCATCTCCCATGGCACTGCCCTTCACTAACATTCATGGCAGGACCTGTGAGTCCAGGGCATAGCTGCTCCTGGCGTTACCTCACCTCTCTGTGGGCATGACCCTATAAGCCTGGAGCTCTTACCATGCCCAGATTTTCCACTACACCACTTTCTGCCTTTTGCAAAGAAAGATTTCAAGTTGATGGGGCAGAGTGGATTACCCATCATACACCTTTTACCATCAATGCCTTACACCATCAATGCCTTACCCTTCCTTTCCCTCTTCTACTCTTCCATACAGATGGGCAGTTTTTCTCCATCTAAATTTTATTTTCTTCCTCATCTCCTTTTCCCCTAATCAGCAGCATGATCTTCCCATAAATCAGTGAGACCCTGGCTTAACTGGTGATCCACAGAACCAAGAGGTGGCCACTTGACATGAGGGATCACTGCAGCTGCAAGACCTGTTTCCTACCCCAGAGCAGAGGAAAAAATGTTCCAACAATGGCTGGTAGTGGATTGCTGGACAAAAAATAAAACAAACAAGGCAACGTTGTGGCCATCCTTTCTCTGGCAGATTCCCTTTTTTTTCAGCAATCTGGCATTCAGCGCACAACCCAGACTGCTCGTTGGTATAGATGGTTCCACTGAAAATCATTGTGAGTTTGTGCTTACACATATACTGTGCCCAACACCAGTCATTGTTTCTTCTTTCTGTAGTGGAAGAACATTGTTTCAAAATAGCATACGTTTATACTCACCAGTATATCCAGTAGCCATGAATTATACAAAAAGCTTGGAGATTTCAAAGTGCTTTTAAGTAATTTGTGTGCTTGTGTTTGGTAGGTAGAATCAAGCTATAAACTCATATGCCAAATAGCAATGTACAGTTCCCAACTGTAGAAACCCTACAGTGTAAAATAATACGAGATCAGGGGAAAGACATAGTCCAGTATCATATTATCTCAACAGAGTTAGTGGTGGATCGGGGAGTAAAGACAACTACTTTTCTGGAAATGGGAAGAGTGTAAATAATCTATGCCTTTCACAAATCTACCCTTTTGATTTCTTTTTTTCTTTTTACAATAGTTTGCTGATATTTTGTATTTTGCCCAGTATCCCAATGAATTCTAGAAACTGCATTTGATGTGTGGAGAGAAAATTCTATAAGCTTTAAAATCTAGCCACCTCTTATTTGAAAGAAACCATAAAATACTATAACAAAAATTATAAAGAGAAGTAACTATCTATCTGAAGCATGCAGTTTGAAAGAAGAAAGAAGCTATGTTTTCAACAACTACAGAAATGCTAAAGTGAAGGATAAGAAAGGTCAGCATATATCAAACCCATTTTTAAAAACTCCAATGAAACACTTCCACAGTCTGCATCAATAGCTGGTTCCACTCACTGCTTTATTATCTTTACAACATATTCCTAAATCTCCCTTACTACATCTTAAGTCAGTATTTTATTGCCCTGCCTTGCAAGCACAGTACTGTCCTCCTTAGTACTCCATCTTCTATAGTGGAAGACTATGTGTCCTCCTCATTTATCTTCCCATTTGTAAAATTGTTTAAATTTGTCCCCGTTTTCTTAAATGTTACTCTTACTAAAGTGAATTACTAAAGTAAATTCTTATCCTGCTACTCTCCCCTGGATTTGCCTTCATCTACATTTCTTTAAAGTGAAGTCAGATGAGGCCTCATCAGCACTAAGTAGTGCAGAATAATTTCTGTCCTTGTCTTACATGTGATAACCCTGAAATAAGATGTGGTTTCTCCAACAGTTCAATATTTGTAATTCATTTTTGTCTTGTCATCCATTAGATCTTTTAGATGCTTTTTCTACAATATTGCTTCTTACCTAATTGTAACATATTTTGGCAATTACGCATTTGATTTCTTCTGAAAGGCAGGATTTCTCTAGATTGGATCATTTCTTCAACTGACAAAGACATTTCTAAACTCTGCACCAGTTCTTAAAGAATTTGTACAATGCCCTGTGATGCCAGTTATGCATTTTGTAAATGCACCACCTACACTATCACACAGCACATTACTAGAAATATGGATTAGAACCAAGTCTAAGACAGACCTCTGCAGAGCTGCATGAGAATTGACGTCTTTATTTAATAAAAAATCACTGATAGCTTCTGCTCAAGTGAAGTTTTAAAATCATTTTATGGTAATTTCATGTGGACAGCATGTTACTTATGAGAATGACATATGAAACAATATCAAAATCCTTACTGAAGTCAATATACAGCACTATTGCGTCTTCTTCCTCATTGACTGAGCCAGTTATCCTCTCAGAGTAGGAAATTAAATTGGTTTGACATAATTTGTTCTTAGCAAATCTGTGCTGTCTGGTTTTCTGTCACAACTGTCCTCTCTAAGCCTATAAATTGATAATTTAATAATCTTGCTCTACTATCTTAGTACTGAAATTTGGAAGTCTGTCTTCATTTCTGAGTTCTCCTTTTTTTAAGGATGTCACTGTCAGAACTTCATTTTATGGCTAGCAACACCAAAAATAGTAGGAACTACCACAAGTGAAATCCAGAAATATGGAAAATCTGTGACCTAACATGCTTCATCCAACAACGGCTTAGAGCAGGAACAGTACGTATGGGACAACTCATTTTAGGATAGTGATACACCTAATTATAGGTGCAAAAAATGTAGAACTTAATCTTCCATGCTTCACCTGTTTGTCAAAAACTCTTGGTTACATTTTAACTGCCATTCTGCAAGCACTCAAATTAGGAACACGACACAAGAGAAAGTCCTTCCCTGCATCTCCACAAAAAGACCACACTGCTGTCTGACAAACCAAGTGACTGATGTACAGAGGAGAATAAGTGCTTCTGCTGCTCTGAGAGACTTAAAGGCAGAAAGAGAGAAGTACAGGCCATGGCTAAGCTCCTGCTGTCGCTAGCAAACAAAGAAGGGGAAGATGGCTTTAAGCTTGTGAAGATCAAAAACAAGGATTGTACAAGACACATGCAGCATTGAATTGTACAAGGCTTCTTCTATTTTCAATATCATTAAAATAAGAAGTCCCTTGAATGGTCATGCTAGCCAATTCATATCTAGTCAATTCAGCATAAACACCTTGAAATCACTGCATATTGACATCAAATTCACATGCACTGTAAAATCAGTCATGCTTTTTCTCTTTGTTTAACAGAATGCAGAGAAAGTAACCTGAGATCTTTCTAGGAAGAATCCTATGAATGTTTAGTGTGTTTCTGCTTTGCTACATTTTAAGAAAACATCTTAATTTCAACTGCTAACAGATTCAAAAGTTTCATTTCTCAGCTGGCCCAAACCAACAAAATCAAAACATATCTAATTTGTGAGGTACATCATGAAGCCATTGGGCTTCTCTGTCAGAAAGCAAAAGGTCCATGGGGAGGGACTATTTGCATTTTCCATCTCTCTTGAGGTTTTCAGATGGAGCCATAAAGGATTTATGAATGAATTAGGCAGCAAGTCTCTTGACTTCACTGTGCTTTAGATGTTCCTTGTAATTATGCCTTTCTGGGTCTTAAAATTCCATAAATAATAATTATAGAAAAAAGAGTTGGGAGGTGGGTTTGGGTTTTTTTTTTCCTTTCCTTTACCCATGACACTGCCTTAAAAATGTTTGAGGTCTGTTCCTTGCAGTAGTCAAGTAACCACCTCCTGTCTAGACAGAAATATAAATATATTCCAGCCATATAAAGAAAGGCCAGGAAAGAACAGTAGAAAGCAAAAGAAAAAGAGATCCAGGATTTGAGGAGGTCTCTCAGCAACACAATATTTATTATATTTATCCAAATTAAAAAAACCTCCCAAGCATGTTTTACAAAGATTAAGTGCTTACTTATTTCTGCTTTCACTGCAATCTGTAATATCTTGTTTGCACTTGCGTTGTTTTTTCCTTTAAGAAAGGGGTCAGCATCAAACTCAGGATTTGTGGAATTCGAAGGAGAATGAAAGTACAAACAGCTAAAGAAAAATTAGCACTGGTATGTCCAAAACCATAAGACAAAGTTCAATGCAAAAAATATCACTAGATTACTTCTCCCCCTCCCCCCAACAGCTTGTAGACTGAAAGTAGAGCTCCACCATAAGTATACGGTGCAGCTATTCTTCACTGGTGCCTTACAATCTATGTATTCTTTATGCTTTGTTTCCATTCAAATCTGGACCACATGAATGAAACATGTTTTGAAAAAAAGATTCTATCATAAGAAGAAAATGTTAATATTAGAAAATCAATTAAATATCAAAGAAATTATTTCTGTTTGTTCCTATTTTTACTTTTATTGTATTAAATCTCTTGCTTTTTAAATTATTTCATTTTGGAAAATTTACTCAGGAGCAAACAAAAAAGGTGATGTGGATGAAAATTTGGCAAAAATTAATGAGGTAATTTAGTAGTGTCTGATGTTCACACAATGTATGAACGTGTCATTGAAGAGAATAGTAATTACAGACATAAATACGTCTTTGTCAGGCATGTTTGTCTGTCTGTGCGTTCTTGTGTTTTGCGGTTCCCACTTGAACAAATGCATATGAACGTTACTTCTATTAAGTATTTTCAAGGAGAAATCTTTCCAGGAAAACAGTGAAAAAATTAGAGGAAAATGGGAATTTTGAAAATGTAAGAAACCCACAGATTATGCATATTTTTTTGCTATTCATCTTTTTCCTTCTAAGAAAGTCAATCAACTGTCTGCAGAATTTACATTCCTACATTTAGGATGTTTCATTACTGATTATATGGGCTTCTGTTATTTTAAAAATGTTAACAATCTATTGACATATTACTGAAAGATAGGTAAAATAGGTGACTAGGTGGATGGATGTCAGTAGTCTAGCACATGTACACATGCTGAAATTATTTTTTCGTATCCAAATAATACTGTGTTCTTTCATACAGAAAAAGAAATCTGGTGTCTGCTCTTTTTTTTTTCCCTGCTGAAGATCTCACTGGATTTGTTTGAGGGAAGCATTTGTAAAAAAATGTGTAAGAACTTTAGATTTTGTTCAGAGTAGCAGAATGAGTAACAATTAATTCTCTCAACATATGATTTCCATGAGCTTGTTCAATCCATCCTTTTGAAAAGACCGTCTTTCCTGCTCCCTCAGGTTTAGTGAAGATGTGTTGCTTTTAAGACTACATTCTTGAATTTGTCCTGAAATTGTTTACTTTTTTCCTCCCTCACAATTCTTGCTTTTGATACCCTGTTAAATGCTGTGACATCATACTGCACTGCCTGAAAACACAGAGCAATTTGTTTAGACAGTATAGCTTTGGGGAAATATTTATAGAGCTATCTGTGCACTGAATCCTGCCATGGAACAAAAAAAGCTCTAATCTTTTGGGGATCTACAAGATCAAGTCAAATGCCAGCATTGACACTTGGTGTGATTAAACAGGCTGCTGCATCTTTACAAACTGATTATATAGCAATGCAGGCTGTTCTGCCAGAGGGAGGTGGAATTAACACTAACATTGAGTCTGAAAACAGTCTCTTTTATCTTCTAATGTTGAGTTTGTTTCACCACTGATGTCAAAGGGAGAGCTGACACTACCACAGAACCTCAAACTATCATCTCATGAACATATCACTATTAATTTCATCACCTGTAATATCAATGCCTGTTGAAGTTACCTGAAATTCTGCCATATGTCACAGAGAGCACCATCATCATACAGACTCTTTCTGCAATAGAAAAAACGGCAGTCACAGTGAGACTCTTCAGGAAAATGAATTGAATTAACATTTTGTACCTGATAATGTTGACGTCTATATTGATGTTTGATGGCAAGTGAAAAAAATGCTTCCTATAAACCAAAGGAGTAGAGAGTGTCAAGAGTTTGTCTAGGCTTTTATTAGCATTAACTGGTATTTGATACTCCCTGAAGGCAGAACATAAAATTTCCATTCACTGTATTTTTTTCTAAGAAGGAAATAATGATCTTCAGAATAAAATATTTGAGGGGAAAAACTAGGACAGGTGAGAAATATCTTATCTTCAGGGTGCAGGAGCAGAGTGTGGTTTGACTTATTTTTGTGACTTGCACAACCTGTGAGATCTCAGACACACCATTTCATTACTGTATGCTTCTTCTCCATAAAGTATGTCTTTTTCCTCTGATTTACCCATGGCTCCTTAGGTCTCTTCACTGTCTTGCCTGGATGACCACTTACTGGAGTCAAACAGCAACTCCTTCAAACATGGAGGCAGCAGGTGTTTCAAGAAACCTAGAGACTTCATGTGTGGGCCCACAGGATACACAACAAATTGGTGGCTTTTACTCACTGCCCATAAGAACCGGGAGACTCTATAGTAGAGATGTCACTGGGCCATATATAATGGTGCCATGGATGGCATGCACTCTGCAGGCTGCTGGTCTGGTCTAGCTACAAGAAACATTACACATAAAGAAAGCATGGTCATTAATATGACTTGTTATATCGTGCTACCGCATAGTATAAATATGTATAAGTTTAGCTTGATAAATGTGCAGAGAACATGTAATTATTCTGACAAAAGTGTCTGATTTTATGAAAGTTTTTGTGGGTGTTAGGACTACTCTTGAAATATAACATGGTGTGTTTGAAATGGAATTTGAGGTCATTCTGTTAGTTCTGATGAAAAATTATGAAAAACCCCTTTTTTTACTGCTTAATTTTAATCACAGTCTCACTGTACTCTAACTCTTTTAGCTACTCTTGGGTTGCTGAAAGTAGCATTTTAAAAATAACTTATACAGTTTGAAAAACTGTTCATATAAGCAGAGAGTTTCCCAATTTAAAAGGTGAAAGAGTACAGAAAATTAATTAGATCTTGAGCTTCTTAAATGCCAGGCAACTTACGTAAGCAGGACTGAACATTTTTGTAAAATGTTTGTATTCTGCCATTTTCCCCTGAGGAGTCAAAGGAAACAGTATACATCCTCCTCCCTGCTTATCTTCAGCTATTTGGTAACCATAACTACATCCAAGCATTGGCTACTTAGTAGAAACAAATACTTCCATAGGACATCTGTTTTACATGACTGTTACATATTTCTTTCTTCAAAAATATCTGCAGGATTTCCCTTATTTCTTACTGAGAAGAAATTACTGTTACCCTCTATTAAGAAAAAGACCAATTTCCAACTCACAATTTTTGGCTTAGTAGACATACATGTTAGTATAACAACATGGTGATTAGTACAACATTTACATTAGTTTATTTCTTTAAGATAATTCAACAATCTTGTCTTTATTTATGTCCTCAAATCCATTGTTAGGCACTAAAATAACGGTAAATTATGTTTTTCAGAATTGTTTCAGCCAAGAAACAATAAATCTCACTCAAGTTACTAAAATTTGTAGGTGCTCAGAAAGTTGTCAGATCAGACACCTTGTATTTGAGAGTAAAATGTAAGTTTAGGAACTTAATATTAACCACAAAAAAAATTCGAATAAATTCTAAATCTGTGTGCTCTAAGAAATGAAAAATTTTTCCTGTTGCAGAAAAAGTCATACTTCTTTGAGAAAGAGACAGAAAAGAATAGAAGTTAAAATTTCAAACAGCACTACATTGAGTAAACCATGAAAAATACAAAAAAATTATACTAAAGAAGAGAGTTTATAAATTAACATTCAGTCTTTAGTATTTTGGTTTAGAATGTGCTCATGTATTTTATGGATCTCATCGACTGTCCTGACCTATGGGAAGTTTACCACAAGATTCTGTCTCAACAACCTAAAGAATCCACAAGATTTTTATTTTCATTTAAATATGGTTTTAATTTACTTCTCCTTAGAGCTACTTGCAATTTTTTCATTCTTGCCAGATAAAGAAATTACCTCTTTTCAACCTCATAGCATCAACAACTATACTTCTTCATTAGATATGTGTAAACACAATCTTCCTTTCTTGTCTTTTCCTTTTCATAGCAATTTAGCTTGCTGGCATCCTGAAAAGATCTTAGGAATGAAATGTAAGAGAAGGATTTGTCAGTGAATCCTGCTATGGGATTTCTTGACATGAGCATTGCCTACTTATGAATTTTGCTATGTCTGACAGGGAACAGCAAAGTCACTGTGTGCAAAACCATAGCACTTTGGATGAAACAAGATTCAAAATTTTCAGAAACAAAATATCTTTCTTGTTATTGTTTTGCTCCAGCCTTACAAAAATCTCGGCTGGCCCTTCCTCAGATGTCAACTCCTCAGAAACTGAGGAAGGCCCCAGAGTGATTGAAGCATGCACTCAGGAGTGCTCAGTGACAAGCAGAATTAACACTGTTCTGAGCTGTCATGATCTGCAGTAAGTGCCAGACTTTCTGTAGGTTTTTAAATCAAGAAATCTCTGATCAGCACTTTAAAAATTAAAATAACATCAAATTGACAAGGTTTGCTCAAAAAATCAATACAGATGTTTTACACACTCCTTGGTTAATACCAGTTGTCTTTTAAGTCTTTGTTCCCATCTCCCCTAAGTGTTGGTACTTTTATATGTCCTCCTCAGAGAAATCCCAGCTATGAACAATTTTTCCTGTCTTTGCTGCACTGCCACTCATGTTAAAAGCTGATCTGTGGTTTCTAAAAATAACTGGTAAGAGGCAATAAAATTGTGTCTAATATAACTGCCATTCCAGTGCAACTTTGTGAGCTTAGTGTTATTTTTACATGAAAGCCTGGCTGAGTCAGAAAGACACCAATAATGAGGGGAAGATTCTTTTTTTGCGGCAAGATCAGTGAGAAAGCTCTCTGTTGAACACATAATTAAGTTCCTCATTAAACTCCTTCTATTTCTGCATCACATTTTGGAAAATGGGATTTAAATAAATCTGTAGTACTTTTTTAACTGCTGGAATCCTGCCAGAAATAAGAGGTGGTAGGAGAACAAGGGACTGAGGTGAATAAAGACTCCTGGATGATTGTAAATAGAGAGTAGGCATTTCCAGATGGATTTGAGTCAAAAATATATGGCTTGATGTAACCAAGATTCTTCACTAGCTATTATTCCAAGATTAGCAGTGATTTTGGATGTAAGCTGAGGCATGGTGACTCACCTGCCTGGTTTCGAAAATCTTTGCCTGAAATCCTGTGTTTGTGCAGCACAACATGAAGACACTCATTGTGAAAGACATTCTTCATTAATGCTGTGAAGTATACTGAGAAGAAGCTGGATTTTCAAAACATAACAAAAATACACGGGAGGAGGGGGGAAGCAGGTGGCAAAAGCAGGGCATCAAAAGTAATGTGTACCATGTTGAGATCACAATTAAGTGTAACTTCTTGCAAAAATCCAGTGATAGTGTATTTTCTCTGCTTCATTGCCACCTTTTCCACACAGTTATACCATAGTATAAAATATGGCAACAGTTTGATTTCCTAGTGTAACTCTCTAATATTATAGTACCATTAGGGACCACTGCAGTTTTTATTACTTTCAGTGCCTTCCTAAACCCAAATACTACCTGAATCACCACTGACTTATGCAGACTTACGTTGTCCTTATCAGAGAGGTACGCTTATGCAGATATACAGCAAGTTTCAGAAGGTTTTTACATCTGGACTCTGTGTTCGCATGCATATTAGATACAGTGGTCAGTGTATCAGAGGAATGATACAGTCCATTTTGCATTCCATTTATTTCATGCACTGTTCAGAGGATTATCACTCTACCCATGCTGTTTCCCACATAAGAGATGGGTAAATCCACAGTGTTTAGACAAACTAAAATTAATATAGATATTTTATGAGTTCTAATTTTTGCTTATAATTACCCTTGAATGAGTGTCCCTCACAGTTTCATCTTATGCATGTACTACAGCGTCATCATAATAAAGTGTTGTTGTATAGTGGTACATGCCTAAGTACAATGTGAGGGAAAGACACAGCTATACATTAACTCGGGTACAAACAGGCATATACAGATTGCTTTATGGAACTGAAACACATTTTTAATGATCAGGGGAGATGGAAATTTCAGGAAGAAATTACATAACAGTGAAAAACAATGGAAGCATCGATGAGAACTAATAATGTTCACCTATTAAAAAAAATTAAAAAGTAAACACAGCACTATCCTCTCATTTTCAGTCTCGCTGTGACCTTATGATAATTGCTAAATCTTGTTTGAGGTTTACCACATGCTAAAATTATGATATTTTTAATATTTTACTCCTATTTTTTGTATAGTCTCTTCTGTCCTTACCAGTTATAGTCAGCATGTTTCCTTATAAATATATTCCATAGTTTATAAAACAATTAAGCAAGAAACCAGCTTCTGAAAGTTTAAGTGGAAGAATCTACTTCTTCAACTTTGTGATCATTAGTATTTACTCAATCTTTAATTAAGCATAATTATTATGTTTTTAGTATTTTCAAAACGCAAAACCTGCAAACTAAATAAAACATCAGACCATTTGTACATCCTTCCAATTATATTAATTTTAAAGTAATGAAGGGGAGTATTTGTTAATTTATTGTGGCATTATGGTCAGTTGTTTTGCTTGAATAGTCTTATTCTTTTGCTCTGCCAGTATTATAATTGTCTGTTAAGGCAGAAAACAGGCTTAGAAAATATCTTCAAAACTTAATTTTGTCACCCTGATTGGAACAGAGTGTGTGTTAATATAATGTTACTTGCATCATACAGAACTTCTCAGCAACAGCTCTGAAAACCCTTCATACATGACAGTGACTGCAAGGTGATTTCTCTAAAGGCATTTAGGAAGCCTATGGTAGTACTATGAGTAGATCCCAAGTCTGCTGAAACACATTCCCATGCTGTCCTGACTGACTAGGAATCTTTGTTTTTTGGAGAGAAATTAAACTTAAGTGGGATATATACGTTAAAACCAAATTGTAATATCCTTGCATGATGAAAGTGAATCTTCTTTGTCAATGAAGGAGGTTTTTCTTTGTCCATGCAATAAAATTCCTAAGTGGAAGCTAGGCAGTGTATTTTAAACATATTACAAACATTATAAGTGAAGACAGATGGCTAAGATCTGTACCATATGTGCACCTGACCATAACATCTTCTGCTCATGTATTAATCTAATTCCCTCTTGCCTTTGCCTTAAAATCTCATTTAGAATTAGGAAATCACTGACTCGGTGCTTGCATTTGAGCTTTTAAGTCAATTCACAGGTCTCAGTGGTGTATTAAAGACTCAGCTTTGCCATTTTATTTGCTATTTCTTGCATTTGTTTTCTTTTCCCTAATTCTTGACACAATAAGACCTCTATCTCCTCTATCTCCAATTTTTAATACATATGTATTTTTACTGTCACTGTCGAGATCATTGATTCAGATCACACACAAATTTGTGGTTTTGTACAAAGGCAGCATTGTCACTACATCATTTGTCCTGGTCCTAAAAGGCTAAATAAAAAAAAAAAAGTAAGACAACAAAAAAGTAAATAAACGCCACCAAGCTCTTTCTACAGGCAGCTGTAGAAGGAGCATTCCAAAAAGCGGCCAAACATCAGTTTTCTATATTGGTGTAACCACCCAAGTTTCAAAATAAGAGTATTTCAGTTAACCTTGAAATTGTGTTGAATTGTTTTGTTTTGTTTTCCTTTTATTATCTTAGTGACATAATCTCTGCAACAAACTGACTGTAGACAATATATGCATGGGCAATATGATGTAGGTACCCAGCTATGTTCTGCACGGATGTAGAATTTCTCACCACTGTGAGAATATCTGCACTTCATTTTGAGGAGGACCCTAAAAATGTCTTTTGACCAAACCTGCTGGAACCTGTCCTCTGCAACAGAGGGAACCACATAAGCATAAGTGGCAGTTTATTAATCCCCAAGGAGATGAGGTAACCATCTCGACAAGGGGTGAAGGTCAACATGAGGTGGATTATCCCATACTCAAGTTTACTTTCAAAGTAACTCTTTGTAAGTGGTACACACATAGCAAACTACTTTATCTCTATCAAGGGTAAGAAAGATAGCTAAAACCAACTGTTATTTTAATAATGCCTAACACAGCTGAAAGCCTTACAGTGGTAAGTGGTAAGTAAAACTCTAGTCTGTTACTGAACTGTGAGACGAGCAGCCTTGGTATCATCATTACCCAGAGGAAGAAGTAAAATGTTGAGCCTATAAACAGGACTCATACCCAAAATTCCTGCTTCTAATGCTCAAGCTTTAGCCGCACAAATCTTTTGTATTTCTCCTAATCACAGTATTTTAAAGGATGGAGTATTGGTTTCCTGGTAAATATGTATCTCTACATTGTATCTTTTTATATTACAGATAGGATCTGTTTGGAATAACTGTGCCCTGTCACAGTGAATTAAGTCACAAAGAGTTACTCTGGACATCTCAACTCAATCCATCCTAGAGCAAGAGAATAATCTGAATCCCTTTCATGCAAGGACTATTAATATTTTATTACCTGCAATTCTCAGTTCGCCAATAATAAGCTCTTACGACCCATGTAGTCCCCAAATTTCACCTGTGTAATAACACGATCTGTCAAATAGCAAGAATTCATTACCTTAAGTATTGATTTCATTCAGGTGCTGGTGAAAAGTGTTAATTTTCCATAAGTCTCAGCACAGATGATATAACAGCACAGAGTTTTCAAAGTATCGATTATCTCAAAAACTCCATGTGCCACAGCCTCGTAATCAGAAGGAATGAAGAAAACCTCCTACAGGGTAACACAATTCTCATTTTCTTCTAGATTTTTTTTTAACCTCATAACTGTCTGAAATTCCGTATCAAAAGAAGTACAGTAGTCACCACCAGTAGGATCAACAGTGCCCCACAATTACAACCTTATCTGAGACACATCAATAACTTTTGAAAATAGTTCTGGAAAGTAATATAGCTCAGGTTTCTTTTTCTGGTAACTGCTTCTAAATGTAGATGTTTTATTCCAGCAAATTTGAACTGGAAAATTTGGTAAATTAAATGCTGGCCTGTATGGAAAGAATTAATCATAATACAGTTCCATACTTTATACTGTGTTCTGTGTTCCAGCTTGAAGTGGAGTCAAATCTCATCTGAAAACAATTTTCAGAAACAAATACAATTTTCTTGAAAAATATGAATTTCTACAGTAAATGTTATCTCTAAACCTTCATTTTCTGCCTAGCTCATATCCCATTTAGAAAAGCCTTAATAAAAAAAGCCCACTCTCTTCTCTCTCAAATATGCTTTAATTTAGTTAATGTATTGCCTTAGATAATATTCTAATAGATGCAGATTATGACTTATTTGGTGATTTATTTAGCAAAACCTATTGCTGAAATGTGAGAATAGCCATTTAGAGCAAAGAAGATTAATTAGCATTTGTAGAAAGGTTTATTAAATGCTTTTAAGGTCTCACTTTGTGAAGAATTAAAACTCCTTACCGTTCCAAAGCAATGGATTTTTGCATTCATGTCCCCTACCTCCATGCCTCTTCCGATGGAAGAAAATGCTACAACCTGCAGAAACTCTGCCGATGGCATTCCTGTTTGAAATCATGCTGGTATAGGCTGCATTTTAGACCTTTGTTTCAGAACTGAGCACAGAATTCAGATGTTTTTTATGGTACCTGGAGGAGCTCAATTTTCATATTATTTCATCCCTTTAAGGAGATGAGGTATAATGTTTTAAAACTCTGTCAGTGATTGCTGTACTGCGTGGACAACTTAAAAAAATGTGAGGAATTTAAAAATTATTTTAAAATTACTTAATATCTCGCTGCTTAAAAACTAGAGCTGCAAAGATTGACCTACCCAGCGTCACATGGGGAATCTCGAATAGGAGCTGGGAACAGAACTTCAAATTGTTTTCACTGAGTATGGCTTTATACAAAGATAATCCTTCCTTCCTTTTAAAATGTCAACATATTAATTATGGAAGAGATACAGTTTGGAAGTACTTATGCAGATTACTGCACATAAATTTTATTTCATGACACTAGCATTCACAACCATATTTCCTCATGAAAAGACATTTTGGAAATTTATTTACTCTTAAAGTAAAATCTTCAATGGAGATGTCTTATTGAGAAGTTGCTCGAGAAACATAGTTCATTCATGCGTGCAGCAAATCAGGGAAATGACAACAGAGGTATAAGAAACCAAGAAACTTGGCTACTCAAAAACCCTAAAACAAACAAACAAAAAGAGCACGTTTACAGGAACACAGGTTTAGAAGACAAAGTAATATAAAAAAAATAACAAAAATACAGACTTTCTTTAATGAATGTACTGAAAGCAGCAAATGTTATGTACTTTGCCTAGCAAACTCTTACTGTTCTCATTGAGAAAAGCCTTTCAGCACAGTTCCGTAGTGTGGAAGAGCTTTGTACTGTGTTTTCAGCTTCCCAACTTTGTTACCCATTTTGTTGTCTGTCATGCTATTCTGCAAAACTGTACCAAGGACTCTACGCTTCCCCTTCACAAGAGACACTTGAGTACCAGTGAGCTCTTTGGCTCTAGCAACATTGCCATTCCAAAGAAGTTGCCACTGCTGCTAATTCAACTATCACTGTTCCTGCTGTTCACATTATTTTATCTGGTCCCTAAAAGCAGAGGGACAGGTTCTACTTGTACAACTTAACTATAAAGAATTATTCTGCAAAACAGCAGAAAGAGACTAATGATGAATTGGAAGCTATTCACTAATAATTAACACAACTTATTAAACTAAAACACCAAAAAGCATTCAATGTTTTAACTGAAGAGTGCAGATTCTATCCCATTCAGTGTGTTTGTGTTTGGCCTGTTTTATTTAGATAAAGAACTGAATAAAAACTACAGTTTCTCCTGGAGTGTTTGAAACAGTTTGTTCCTAAGCGAATAATGAGTGCTACAGCTTCCTCTTAAAAAACAAGTCAACTTGTTCTGCCAACCCAGCCTTGCTCCCTTTTTCTATGCTGTAAAAAATTGCTTTCATGCACTCCATGGAGAAGATGAGGCCTCTCTTTTATAACTGTTCTCAGTTCCAGCTTCAAGCCAAGTATCTGTCTGGCAGCTTGGTTTTTTTAAAGACGTTGATTCTCCACTGCCATCCTGAGCAGTAATTTCACACGACTAATCAAACCAGACCTGAGGAACAGCACTAAGATTGCATCCTCAGCGAAAAGAGGTCAGACATTGACTGTAGGATGGGACAGAAAGTCCTATCAAGGCTCAAGTCTTCACTTTATAGCACACTTTTAGCAGCTGTCAGACAGGACATCAAGCCTTTCACCTTGTAACTGGAACAGACATCCCAAAATATATTAAATGCATAAATATTTGTTAGTTCCACTAATAGAAATGTCTTGACTAGCATCATGTGGAATCATCTTAAAATATCAGAGGCAAGAAATTTTCTGGCAGAGTACTTACTTGTTGGTCTGTATTTGAATAAGAGATCCAGAAAGATAGCTCCTGGCTGAAATATTTTGCTGGAATATCAGACATGACATAATGGTATATTTAATTATCTCTTATTTCTCTTAACCATTTATTGAATTGCACCAGGGAAGCTGGTGCATATCTACAAATATCCATATCTATCTTTTTCTCGATCTCTTTTTTATCCGTTCACATCTGTCTATTTTATCATACAGTAGCTCAATAGATCACTTATCTAAGGGTATCCTGTAAGACTACCTAAGTATCTATTTGAGATGTGAATCAAGGACAAATGCTGAACTCAACTGAACTGAATAATAGCTGACAGAAAGGCTGAACAAAATCCTGAAAGAGCATCTGAAACTGAGTAATAGTGAGGCTGGGGTGGTGCATGGGAAAGAAGCCACTCTTTGGGTACCTGTCCGTACGCAGAGAGAGCTATTGAAAGAGAATCTCTGCCTTCTATTCTTAAGTGGAAAACTTTTCACAGAGCAACTCAGAGTAAGCATGTAGCACTTATAAACTTAGGTCTAGTGCAGACGAGTGAATTATTTGCTACATCCTGAGTAACACATGGTCTCCGTATAGGATCAGGGCTAGGCTAGGAGTGGGGTTTTTTCCCTAGGGAATAGAGGTAAGACAAAATCTTATCAAACTTGGCCTTCCTTAGCCCAATAGCAACAAAGGACATGACTGCAAAAACACTGTCTTCTGGAATTCTTACCCACCTTCATTCAATGTCTGGCCCTTTCTGTCTAAATAGATGGAGCTTCTTTGCCTTCCCTTTACAAAGCATAACTTACCAAGAATAAGTAATTTAAAGTATTTCAAATGTGAGTTTACCTGACGCCAATTGGCTTAGGAGTGGCTGGCACTTTGCCAGCATTGCTCACCGTGCCGGCCTTTCTGACAGGTGTCTTGGTTTGGGCTAGGACAGAACCAATTTTCTTTCAGTAACTTTACTTTGTAGTTAAGTCTCTTCTGAGAAGCTGTACTCTCTAAAATTAACTGCATTATTCCAGACAGTAGCTGCTTCTAACAATGATAACACTCAGTGTTTATAGTTAGTGCTGGAACATCAGTAGGAACGGTGTGCAGTAAGGCTCTTGCTTATAGTTATTCCTATGGAGACCACGGTCAATGCTTGCTTCTGCTAACTTTCTGCGCCGAAAATGAAAGAGCAGAGCTGGGGTGACACCTGCAACCCTGCGGTGGGGAGGAGCGGGTCAGAGAGGTGACCCAAAACTGACCGAAGGGAGTATTCCATCCCATACGTGTCACACTCGGTATAAAGCTGAGGGATCACGAGGGTCACTCTTCTTCTATGGCTGGCGTCCGAGGAGGACTCTTTCCAATTCTTCTGCCTTCGATACGGATTCATGTATTCCTGAATCCAGTTCCTGCCTGCCCCTGAGTATAGTCCGAGACTTTTCCAGCGCATGCCCCGCAGCGTCTGGGTGACGTATTTGTTATCGGGGTAGGGGGGAAGCTCGATATTGGGTTTGTATATATTTGTATATATTTCATTATTATTCTTCCTATGATTATATTACATTGTTATTGTAGTCAGGTTAAAGCTGTTTTAGCTTTTCCAACCCATAAGTCTTTTTCCCTTTTCTCTTTCCCCCGCTTTGCGGAGGGAGGGGGTTAACAAAGAGCGTCTGTCATCCGTTTAATAGCCACCCCATCTTTAAACCATGACAACAGGGAAAGAAAAAATGGTGCTCACTGAAGCAAAACCTCCAACAGTGTATGTTTATACAAAAGGTGACGGGAAAGAACTATGATGATCCAGTGTGACCTCTGAAATATTGCAGAATATTCAAGAATTAAAAGTATTCCAGAATAATATGTTCGCCTGATTGTCCCATGTTTTGCACTGCTCTTTGACTAGCAAGTGATAGTGTAAAGCACGATTCCGTCTCATCCCTGTGAATTAAAACTGTAGGTAACTGCCGCACTGATGAAAACTACTAAAGAAATCTAACTGCTTGAGCTGAAGCATGAAACACTGCATGTAAAATGACCACCGTAAAATACAAGAGAGGAAAAATATTCCCAAATAACATACTGACAGCAGTAAAACTAACATACTCACACAAAATCACTATTTCCTTCATCCATCCATGACTGGACAAGCAGTATAAGTATCAACTTAGGGTCTATATTATGCTAAAAGCATCATCTATGGCAATATCCTCCTAGCCAAAAGGCACAGGGAGTAAAAATCTAGACTTCGATGATGGTAATTTATATTCTGACAAAATGAGAAATCTCTGATAAACCTTCGTCTGCTCAAATATATTACTGACAAAGTTCGCATTTGTGGTTGCTATCAGCATCTTCTCTACCTGGAGGATTCCTTATGCTTGGATACTCAGTGCAAGTGTTAGCTAAGAGATATGTTGAAAGTAATTCAAAACTTTAAAAGGAAAATTTCCAGAGCAACATTTGAAAATAATTTCTTCTTTTTGAGAGGATTATTAAGGATAGTATGAAAACAAGCATTTAAGAAATACAGTCAGCAGGATGACATGCTATAGTGCTAGTCTTTGTCTAAGATAACTAGGAAAAACATGAAGATAAATGTTCTTTGTAATGTGAGCATCTTGTACCAACATGACTAATGGGTTTGTAGACATCCTCATGTTTGCAAAAGGCATCACACTGTACAAGAATTACAGAATGTCTAGCAAACAAAGTTGATATGAATCAGGCCTCAGAAAATAGAAAGAAAAACGTTAACCTGCAGTTGCAGATTTCCTATCTTTTTGGTAGTTTTTTGTCTGTAATATATTAAAGAAGCATACAGGAATAATATAAAAAAACCCCAAACATACATGTTTTCCTGTTAGAAGAGAGAATTTTAAATCTATTTAATAGCTATTTTGTCTGCTAAATAGTTTACCAATATTTATTCACTACAGCAGAGCAGACTCTAGATCTTCCAAGAGAACTTTGTACCAGTTCGAGATAAAACCAGTTTAGCCTACTTACTTAATAGTCTTTAAACATAAAGTGCTGCCTTAAATAGATTTGGCTGAAAAATAGTGTCCAGCTGTTGCAGGATCCCCGTTGCCACATAAATTAAGTGCAACTACTGTGAAACAACTTTTACAATTCTGCACTGCCAGGACATAGACTATATTTCTGTGGAACTTAAAGGTGCATCTCCTCTGCTATCCAGAGCATTGTGACAAAAGCAGAGACCTGTATTTTTCATGCTTTCTGCTTCCAAAACCTTAAGCTTATAGCCCTATTTGTTCCACTTATTACAGGATAACTGCTTCTGCCAAGGAATGATCAAGATATTTCTCAACCACATTTCTCTAACCTGTTCTTTGTCCATAGATCACAGCAGGTTGATAACAATACCGAAGAAGGAGATGAGAATTCCTTTTAAAAAAATATTGGCAAATTGCT